>CAJQZJ010032054.1:9960336-9980126 GCA_907164525.1 Lophiomys imhausi | reverse complement strand
CACACACACACACACACACACACACACACACACACACACACACACACTAATAATACATTTTAAAAAATTAAATTCTTAAAAAAGAACCAAATGCAGTATGAATACGGGTTCCGATGGAAACAAACTGACAAGAAGAAAAACCAGTCACTTTTGAGACAGTTGAAAAAGTCCGAGCATGGTTAGGTTTGGGGTGATGTTAAACAATGGGTATAATGTTGTTAAGTGTGATGATGACTTTTTTTTTTAATGTTTATTACTTCAGGTTACATCTCCATCACAGTGCCCTCTTTCCACCCCTCCCAGTCCCGCCCTCCCACCCTCTACCCCCTATCTCTTCCATCCTCTGGAGTGGACTGTCCCTACATAACAGTCCCCTGCCCCAGTTCAGCAGTCATATGAGGGCCAAGAGCCTCCTCATACACTGGGGGCCTACAAGGCAGCACCACTAGGGCAAAGTGTCTCACAGGAAACAAGCTCTATTTTCCTGCTCCCTTTGGTGCATTGGTTGTAGTATAGTTATCCTGTACTATATAGCTAAAATCGAATTATAAGTGAATAGATGCTATGTGCATCTTTCTGGGTCTGGTTTAGCTCACTCAGGATGAGCTTCTCTAGTTCCATCCATTTGGCTGCAAATTGCATGATTTCATTGTTTTCAGTTGCGTTCAGCTGAATGGTTTTGTCCCTGAAAATGCACTAAACTATTCACGGGGGAAATGGTACATGTGTGTAGTTCTGAAAGTCGGTGGAGAGGGATTAGAGGAATCAAGGCTGGCCTCAAGTAGATGGTTGTTAATACTGTGAAAGATTGAGAAGGCCTTGTTACACTCTTCTGTAAGAAATGCTTGAAATTTCCATGGTAATTCCATTCTTAGAAAAATCTCAGGGGCCATGGTGGTGCATGCCTTTAATCCCAGCACTTAGGAGGTAGAGGCAGACTTGGTCTACAGAGTTCCAAGACAGCCAAGGTTACACAGAGAAACTCTTGTCTACAAAAACAAAAACAAACGAAAAACAAAACAATCCCCCCTGCCAAAACCTAAAGACCCTCAAGAGGCTGGAGAATGACTCCGCAGTTAAGAGCACCTGATGCTCTTCCAAAACACTTGAGCTCAGTACCTGGAACCCACGTGGCAGCGCACAACTGCCAGCAGCAGTTTCATGGGATCAGAAGCCCTCTTCTGACCTCTGTGGGTATCGCATGCACCCAACACATACATACATACATAAAATAAATCGTAACACCCCAGATCTGTGAGGCCAAGAAGCAATTTTTTTAAATAGAAATATAACTTGTCAGAAATATTCACTTTTTTGAGAAAAAAGATTTAAACTGATGGTTTTTTTTTTCGTTTTTTAAATGCTTAAGATTTATTTTGGTCTTTTTGACTCTGAAGAGTTCTGTGGTATTTTGCTAAAGACAGCCTTTCAAAAACAGTACCCCCCCAAAAAAAACCCCAAACAAATGTTAGCAGGGGAAATGCCAGGTGTGGAAAAAGAATATTCTCAAATATGAATGTGTATTCCCATATAAAAACTTACTCAAAACTACTTTGAAGACTTTTTTTTTCCACTCCAGAGCTCCAGTTTTTTAAATGGATCTATATTTTTTTCTTCTAGATGTTCTTTTTAAAAATTCTTAAATTGCATTTATTTATCTGTGTGTGTGATTGTGTATGTGTGGATTGTATATGTGCTTTTGTGTGTGTGTGTGTGTGTGTGCATGTGTGGTTGTGTGTGAATGATCATGTGTGGTTGTGTTCTGTGTGTGTGGTATTCAGTGTGTATATGTGGTTGTGTTGTGTTTGTGGTATGTGGTATGCATGTGTGGTTGTGTGGTGTGTGTGATTATGTGTGGTTGTATGTGTGATCATGTGTGGTTGTGTTGTATATATGGCTGTGTGCGGTGTGCGTGTGATCATGTGTGGTATGTGGTGTGTGTGAGTTCATGCACATGCCATGCTCCACATATGGAGGTCAGAAGATAACCTGCAAGAATCAGTTCCCTCATTCTACCATGGGGTTCCGGGGCTTGAACTCGAGCACATTTACAGACTTGGCTATCTCATTGGCCTTCAGATTTTCTTTTTTTTTTTTTTTTTTGGTTTTTCGAGACAGGGTTTCCTAACAGCCCTGGCTGTCCTGGACTTGCTTTGTAGACCAGGCTGGCCTCGAACTCACAGAGATCCGCCTGCCTCTGCCTCCCAAGTGCTGGGATTAAAGGCGTGCGCCACCACGCCCGGCGGCCTTCAGATTTTCTAAGGGGTGGGCTACTGTTTTGGTTAGAAAGTTAGAGTCAGATCTCCAATCAGGCCCTAGTTCTCACCTGTGAGGGTGATGAAGGTCAAACTCACTTAAGCTCTGAGAACCTCAGTTTCTTCCACTGACATGGGAGTGATTAATTATCGCATCTGCTTCGTAGACTTGTGATGAGAACTAATTATATCACAGTTCATGTGTGTTCAGGTTTAAATTGCTTAGCATAGTTTTTCTGGAAGACACACACACACACACACACACACACACACACACACACACACACACATACACACACACCTGGAAACACACACATGACCATACTCTGGCACATGCCTTCTGTCTGTCTTTAAATCCGCCCCAGCTGTGACTCATGAGGAATCACTTCTCTGAAGTAAATGTTTGCAGACTTCCTCCATTTCTGCAGCCGGCTACTCAGATCTGTGATTCCAAGTATTGGCAAGTCTCCCTTCAGACTTGATTCTCAGCCTCCCTCAGGAAGAGAGAGAAAAGAAAACCAGTCAGTCACAGGGACCTTTTGATTGGTCGAAGCAGGCACTGCCAGATGTGTGTTCAAGAAGGCCTGGGGGGGGGGGGGGGGGGGATATGTGCACTATAAAGAAAAGCCACTGGTGTGAGATGCAGACCTGTACGGTGTGCTAGTTTCCTGTGACAATTGCAACATTACTACAGTTGTGGTTGGCCTTGAAACAACAGTTTATTTTTTGACTCTGAAGTGGACTTTAATGGCTGAAATGTATCAGGAGGCTGTGCTCTCTAGAGGCTCTGGGGAAGACTTGTCCTGACCTCCTTATTGTTTGGGTGGTGGCTGGAGGGTTTTTGCTTGTTTGTTTTTGTTTTTTTCAAGACAGGGTTTCTCTGTGTAGCCCTGGCTATCCTGGAACTCACTTAGTACACCAGGCTGGCCTCAAACTCACAGAGATCCTTCTGCCTCTGCCTCCTGAGTGCTGAGATTAAAGGCATGTGCCACCATGCCTGGCACTTACAGACAATTTCGAACTGCCACTTGAGTGCTGGGATTTGAACCTGGGTACTTTGGAAAAGCAGACAGTGCTCTTAACTGCTGAGCCACCTTCCAGCCCTGGTGTTCCTTGTCTTATGGGACATCCATCTGTTACCATCTAGGATCTTGATGAGGTGCATTTTCTGAACCAATTCAATCTCTGGAAAAAGAAAAACAAACAAACCTCAGACCCATCAGGTAGCAAAGGGTAAGAGCCTTTATTACATGTGAAGAAGTACTTGTGCGCGCATACACACATTCAGAACAAAGCACACAGAGAAAGATGCTCTCTCCCCGCCCCACTGGCAGGGAGGGGACTGAAATCCAAATCTCCTAGGAGGGCCTGGAACCTTAAAGTGTTTTTGGTGACATAGGACAGGTCTCCCTACCCTGATTTTGGGTTGGTCAATTTAGACAAAGAAAGAGGAGCTGATGGGTCTACCACTTGAGAGAAACCAGTTCAGGTCTGGCCTGGAACACATCCAACCAGTATGAACTAGTCTCTGGAAGGAGGGGCCATGTTGCCTGGAGAAAAATCCCTCCAGGCCTTTGTCTCAGGTCAGGAGGGTGAGAAAGAAGCCAGAAGTTTGCCATCTTCATTACCTATCTGTGCCCTTTTTCCTGTCCGTTGTCCATCTGTCTGTCTGTCTATTGGGGATCTATCTAGCTCCTGATTCCCTCCTTGAGCCTCCATGTCCTGTGGCCTTTTCCTTACCCTAGTTTGACCTTCCTTCCTTGGCTTCCATGGCCGTGGCTTATAGCCGCAGGACTCCTTTTTCCATTAATAGCAGCACGTGCAGCTGGGTTCTAGGCTCCTCCCCAACCTGCCCCATGTAGCAATAGTACTTCCCCAAACTCGGCTGGTAGTGACTGCTGTCATTGCTTGCGTGGAGCTGGCTGCCTCCCTGTCAGGGAAGGCATTTTCTCAGCATTCTGAATGCATACCTGAATCTGATCAGAGAGAGAGAGAGAGAGAGAGAGAGAGAGAGAGAGAGAGAGAGAGAGGGGTGTGTGTGTGTGTGTGTGTGTGGGGTAATGTGTTGCTCCCTGCCTTGGTCCTACTGTAACTTATCTTGACTTTACTAAAAAGTCCACTCATGAGTATGTTCCAACTCACAATCCACCAATAGCGGATTCACCCTCAACCTCCAAACTGTGTGGAAGGGACCTGGGATTGAGTGAGGAGAACCCTAACAATGCTGCATCGGAACCAGACCAGAGTGCCTCTGCTCCCTCAGCTGGACAGGCTGTGTTTCTTAAGCAGTGAACTAACTCATCCATTTGGAAGTCTAAAGGGTCTGCCCAACTAGGCCTGAGAACAGCCCGTAGCACTGATGTAAAGTGCCTGGGTTTATTGTCACTTCATCAGCTCCAAGAGCACTAGTTGGGAAGTGGGTTTTGTAAATGTTGATCCAGAGCATCCACACTTCAACAGGAAACAGAGGCCATGTATCCCCCATTGGTGTGGCTCTTCGGAGTCATTGGAAGAAAACACAGACCCAGTCCTTGGTAAAGCGAAATGCCTACAAAGGCTGGGGGCAG
This sequence comes from Lophiomys imhausi, assembly GCA_907164525.1. Taxonomy (NCBI): domain Eukaryota; kingdom Metazoa; phylum Chordata; class Mammalia; order Rodentia; family Muridae; genus Lophiomys; species Lophiomys imhausi. The sequence continues at coordinate 9,975,304 of CAJQZJ010032054.1, read as the reverse complement.
GGGCAGTGGGACAGGAAACGGGACTCTGTAAAGCCTGCATGCGGAGTTGGTTGTCTGGAAGACCTTCACTTTAGCAAAAGAGGCTTAAAAATGATATATTTATCACCAGAGGGATATAGAAACACAATTATAATGGAAAGTGTGAGTCACAACCCTCTCGCTCAACCAGGGAAGAAAGTGACTTAGAGGCTGAATGAAATTATTTCATTTGTGTCTCTTTAAGAACATGATGTTCTCTGTCTGTCCTTGGGATGAAAGGCAAAGTGTCAGTTCGGTTCTGAGGTGGTCACAGGCTGTTTGTCTGAGGCTCCTCTTCAGTGTAATAATGCTCGTAACGTTCACTAAAGGGCCAAGCACCATGCCTTGTGATCTCTTTGACTTGGCTCGTCTTCCTGTTACCTTAAGGGAAGCATCATTGTCTCCGTTTTTTTTTTTTTTTTTTTTTTAGATGAGGAAGCTGAGAATTACAGAAGCCTGGCCTCCTACCTAAAGCCAGTCTTATCCTGTAGGTGTCAGAGCTGAGCCATGACCAAGAGCCTAGCTGTTAATTCCTTCCCCTTCTCACCCCAGTTACTAATTGCTGTGGCAAATTCTGTCTGGCTGTGCCAGTGGTGATCAGCCTCAGTAGAAAGGATTCACATGTGGAGCTGAGGTGCCTGGTGGCATCTGGGTGTTCACGTGTTTCTAATTGCCTGTCTCTCTTCAACCCTCTCATATTTCTAAGTGGGCTTCAGGATAGATAGCATCCAGTAACTTCCCAGGAAAAGAGAGCAAAACATCTCTCCCCCATGTAAAGAGAATGAGAGCTTATTTCCTAGTAAGGTGTGTTCCCCCCGGGCCTTCGGGTTCTTACTGATGCATTAATATCTCCATTTTACAGTATGTGTGTAGCAGGTGCCTAAGCTCCCAGAGCTAGTGCATAGAATTCTGGGTTCACTAGTGGCACCCCTCTCTGCCAGGGCTCAATTCAGGGCTGGAACCACACCTATGAAGACGTGAGGCTGCGTCCTTGACCTTCCACTGCTGACACGGTTCAGAAAGGGTATTTTCTGCTTTTTAAGGCCAAACAGTTTCTCATCCTCTATTCTGTTTACTGAGGTTATGCAGTATCTGAGCTGGACACCCTCAGCCCTGCCAACCCGCCAACCCTTCCCAAGGGTGCCAAGTTCCCAAACAGGAGGTCATTACAAATCTCCATGTCCTCCAGGGGGCCTTAATGCCCCTCGTTGAAAACCACAACAGGAAGTTGGGCTTTTAATGGAGTATGTGTGGGCGGAGTCACCATCAGTTCTATCTTGGGGAGGGTGGGTGCTTGTCTTTACTCTGGGAATTTGGCTTATGCATAAGCCAGTGTAAAAATGGGTTTGAAAAGAACTGGGGAGATAGCTCAGTGGGAAAAGTGCTCACTGAAGAAGCACTTTTCATAAAAAGCACCCACAGAAAAAGCTAGATGTGAGGGGTGGAGAGACAGCACAGCAGTTTAGAGCACTTGCTGCTCTTGCAGAGGACCCAGGTTCAATTCCCAGCACCCACAAGCCCTCTTTCAACCTCCCTAACAGGTGAATGGAAGGACTTTTAAGTGGGCACAGGACACCCCAAGACCATGTTCTTGGCATAAAGGAGATTTATTTGCTCCTGAGGGACAGAGGACAGGTATTAAGTGACAAAGATGGGATTTAGAGGATCAGGGAGCAGGGGAAGGGAACAAGGGAGCCAGAGAAGGGATATTTGCCCTGGAGGACAAAGGACTGCCTCTGGATAGAGAGGAGACAGACATGGCCCATAGGCAAATGGCAGTTTATAAACATAAACGGGAAAACCCTGAATTAGGAGAAGGTGTTTGATTTAATTGGGCATGTTAATTAGGTGAGCCAAAGGGCGCTTTCGATTACTGATTACTGGAATTCAATACTTTGATAGCTGGACCTTGCTAGTTAGCCTCAGGAGGAGGAAGTGGCCAAGTAAAAGCAGTTTAGCAAGGTAGAGGAAATAGGGGAGACATCTTTGCCATGCTTGGGCCAGCTAAAGCCCTTCAGTGAGTATCCCAGAATGCCTGTGTTTCCAGAGTTGTCAGGTCAGAGCCTGGGGTGCTGCAGCCCTAACAATCTGGGCATGTCCACCTGCCATCAACAGCCATTTAAACAGATAAGCAATAGCGAGACAAGTGGAAGATGACATATTCAACAAATACACACAGGGAAAAGAAACAAAGAGGTCCAATGACCTTCCAAGTCACGGCAGCAGAAACAAAACCCGAGAGCCACCCATCAGTGTCATCAGCAATTGGTTCTACTCAGCCTCCTTTCTCATCTTTCTGGATCTATGTGCAGCTCTGCTCCCACATGGGGACAGATTCAGGAAGCAACTGACAGGACATTGTAGGTGGCAGAGCGAGAAGACCAACCTGTTGTATTTGTATCATCCTGTCTCTGTAGCCCACCCCACTGTTGCCTTTCTGAAAGGCCATGGGGAAATACTCTTGAGGCTGAAGTTACTTTGGCTCGGATTTCCATTGGGAAGCATCTGGCTGTACCACAAAGGCTGCTACTGAAGCATACACAATTATTTACAAATCAAGGAGAACAGTTTTTTTTTAATTCATCCAATTTTTAGTTATTCCTCCTCGTTTTACTTAAATGTTTTTCTCCGTAGTCCGTTTTACGTTTCTGTGACAGAATACTAGAGGAGTTATACTTTTGGAGTCTTAAAGCCCCAAATTAGGCAGCCCCATCTGTTTGGCTTCTGGTGAGGGCTCTCTTGGTGGCATCTCAACTTGGCAGGTGGTATCAAGATGAAAATGGGTACAAGAAGGAGAGATCCTGGCAAGACAGAAGTCCGAGGGGTGCTCAGTGTGTGGGTGTGTTTAAAACATGCTCATGTGGAGGTCAGATTACAGCTTGTAGGAGTCAATTCACTTCTTCAACCATGCGGGTTCTGGGGCTCAAACTCAGGTTGCCAGGCTTAGCTGTGGGTGGCCTTAGTTGCTGGGCCATGTCACTGTCTCCAGACTTTACTCTTTGGTTACAACTAGCTCTCTCTCCTGCCTCCGACAGACCAGCATTAATCTTTTCTGCGAACAACAGCCCCCCATGACCTGCCACTGCGACCAAGCTTCACTCTCAACACCATCACAGTGTGGACCATGTTTCCAGCATGTGGCTTTTGGGGGACAGATCACACCCAAGAAGTCAGGTGCTCTGATGGCTGACTGCAAGTCCTAGCAGGAGTTAGCCTTTGACTAGACTAGACTTAGGAGCACAAAGGAAACCAGACGTTGGCTGGAGAGACCAATGTCAGTCGCTTTGTCTTCTGAGAACAGGTGTTAGTTCCTTCCTGTTCATCTGTGGCTTTGCTCAGAAGAATGTATTCTCTCGCCGTTTTGGAGACTAGAAGTCTAACGAGAGACTGACTACCAGACTCATTTCCTGCAAAGGGTCTGGGGAGAGTCTGTTCTTTGATATCTCCAGCTTTTGGTGACTGTTGGTATCACTCTCATTTCTGCTTCTGTTTTTCCATGGTCTTTTTGTCCCTCTGTCTTTCCTCTTCTTTCTGATGCAGTACTCTTGCCATGGGGGCAGAGCCATCTGGACCATCCCGGAAGCACCCATTAGGTCCTTACTTTGCTCATGGTCTCAAGCTCTGATTTGCAAACACAGTCATGTTTGTTCACAGCTTCCAGAGATCCAGGCGAAGATGTTTCTTGTCCTCGCATCAGCAGTCAGCCAACCACTCAGTCATTCTTTGTAGTGATTTTAATAGTGACGGCGGAATTTCTTTGGGTTGGCAAGACAGGTTAGAGGGTAAATGTGCTTGCTGCCAAGTGTAATGCCTGGGACCCAAATGGTGGAAGGAGAGAACCAACCTGATCTCCTGACCACCCAACACGCACCTCTGACCCTCTGACACACATATATATATATGTATATATATATATATACATATATATATATGTATATACATATATATATATATACATATATATATATATATATATGAGACAAGGTCTCACTGAATATATAGCTCTTGCTGTCCTGGAACTTACTCTGTAGACTAGGCTAACCTGGTCCACAGAGTGAGTTCCAGGATAACCAGGGCTACACAGAGGAAACCTTTCTCAAAAAAAAAAAAAAAAAAAGCAAAAAACAAACAAACAAAAAGACCCCCAAAACTTAAAGGTTTTATTTTTTGTTTGTTTGTTTTGCTTTAGAGACAGGGTCTCACCATGTAGCCCCGAGTAGTCCAGAGCTTGCTATGTAGGCTAAGTTGCCCTTGATCTCATAGAGATCCACCTGCCTCTGCCTCCCAAGTGCTGGGATTAAAGGAAAAATGTTAAAGTAAAAAAAAACTCAAAAAGCAAATCATCAATGGAGGGGGTGAGTTTCTAGTTCAAAAGGGTGTTCAGGGGCTGCTTTTATGAGAATGTGTCACTGAAATCTGAATGATAAGAAGAAGTTATGGGAAGGTTGGAGGCAGTAGGATTCTAGGCTGAGGGGATAGTGTATGTAGGAGTGGCAGAGTGAAGGTAACAAGCTGGCGTTTACTCAGTAGCAATAGTTCCTGTGTGAGAAGTGGACATCGTTCCCCAGGCCCTGCAAGGGGACCATTTTGTCTTCCTCCATTTTCAGTGAGGAGGAAGGATTGGCCACTTCTTCCTCTGTTGCAAGTTTCCAGGTACCAAGTTCTTTCCTTTTATGCATTAATCTGTAGCAGTAACAATGAAATTTATTCATATTTCTAGGATTAACTCATGGGCAGGAGGTAGACCAACCTAAGGATCACAGCAAAGCAGCAACAACTGTATAACCAAACCCCCAAATAATTCTGAGCTTCATACTTCGTCTCCTAAAAATACTCAAGGGAATCAAATTCATAATCTACAGTCATGCTCCCTAAAATCCCCAAGGTGATGTTAATTGGAGTCTGTCCATCCATCCATCCATCATCCATCCATCCATCATCCATCCATCCATCCATCCATCATCCATCCACTATGTCTACCCCAACAATGATGAAAGATATTTTCCTTCTCCTTCAGTGTGAGATGGACTCAATGATGCTCATCTCCTCCCCTCAAGGATCTATATTTATGTGCCTGTATGCTCATGTGTACACCCACATGTATGTCTGTGCCCACAGGACCAGCAGGGGCATCAGATCCACTGGAGCTGGAGTACCAAGCACTTGTGGCCACCTAATGGGGGTGCTGGGACAGTTTCTCTGCAGGAGCACAGCAAGTGCTCTTAACCACTGAGCCACCTTTCCAGCCCCCACTACCGACTCTCTTCAACCCTCACACACACCGTGGGAGAGTCCGAGTGAGAAATATGGCCTCCTGCTGGTAGCCCTGGGTGAGTCACCTTCAGAGATGATCTGTCTGTCAGCTATCAGTCACCTCCAGCCCCACCTGAAGGCATCCTAACTACACAAGACACCTCCAGCCACCACAGGAAACCCAGCTAAGCTTCTCCCAAGTTCCTGATCTGCAGAAGCAGGGGGTAATAAATAGCTGCCTCGTCGTAGTCTCGGGGTAGCTTATCTTACAGCTGCAGGCCGACTCCCTCTCCTTCCCTGATCTAGCGCAGCTCCCCTCACACACTGGAGGAGTCCTCAGTCTACCAGCTTGTTTCCTGCCCCCACTCTTCTCCAGACTTCCACAAACACACCCTCACTCCCTCTGTATTCTCCCCCCCTCACCAGCTCTTCTTACTTTCATTCTGCTTAGTTTATTCTATTGCAAATCCCCATCTTTACTTCTCTGGTTCTTCCACTGACTGTCCAATCCCCCTACATGACCCCAAGGGAGAGAATAACGTGGGGGGGAAGGAAGTGCAACCAATGCGAGCTTTTTTAAAGGGGGAGGGAGGAGCAGGGAACACCACACTATATATAGATCAATCAGTTTTGTCCCGATTAAGATTTAGAATAAAAAATGCTCTGTTTCTTCAATGTATGTCTGGATTTCATTCTAAAAACATATCCCACTGTGGTAGACATGAGTCTCTCCCTCTCTCTCTCACCTTCCCTCTCTCCTCCCTGCCACTCCTCCTTGCTGTTGAACTTAGGGCCTCATGCCTCCTAGGCTGGCATTCTACCACTGAGCTGTATCCCGAGTCCTGTCATCCCATTTTTAAAGGAGAAAATGGAGGCTCAAAAAGTTAAATTATCTGCCCAAATTTGCAGAGCTATGAAACACAAGGCCACGTGCATTATTAAAAGCCCAGGACTCACCTCTCTCTCCACCTTACACCAGATAACTCAACTTGACTCCAGCTGCTGTTTAATCATTACAAAGCAGCAGGGCTGACTTGCCACAGGTTCCCTGCCAGCCAGGACACTTTCAAGTGTCTGTTGTCTAATCTCTCTTGGGCCAGAAAAAGAGATCCAGGATGTCCTTGATAATGAACTCATGTTGACCTTTATCTTCCTTCAACCTCACACAGAATCTGCAAGTGGAAAACTGCAGGAATGTCTTGATTGGGAAGTAAAATCTAATTTGTTTACTGAAAAACAAACAAACAACAACAAAAAAAAACCCCACCACCAAACCAAATGGAACAAAGTAAACAAACAAACAAACGAACATGGACAAGGAGAAGGCTATCCTATTGTTGCCTCTCGTTTGTCAGGTGTGATGGACCATTTGCAATTGAAATGAGCTCTTCACAGCCTCTGCTGAAAGGGAAGCCTCCCTACCTGGAAGCAGGCAGGGAGAAGCTGCTGCCTCTGCTGGCTGGCTCATGCTGCTTGGGGCTTCAGGAAAGGCACGTGGCTTAAAAAAGGACAACAACCCACAGCTTTAAAAAAAAAAAATTATGAAAGTATCACAATAGAGCACAGGGGGAAATCACTCATTAACAGTGCCTGAGACAGAGACAATGGTTATTCTGGTACTTATGCACCCTCTGGGTCACTGCATTCTCATTTTTTGTTAGGTCCCCAGTTGGGCCCCAGATGTTGAAATCTCTAGTGCTCAAGACCCTGTTTTTGCCAGAAGAACCAACCCTGTCCAGAGCCAGGGCTCCATTCTGGGATCTGGGAGTGTCCTCTGTTCTCGCTCCACCAGTCCTGCTGGCCAGGCTTCTCCACATGCTGTTGCGTCTTGGAATAACTGGCATTGCTATTGTTTGCTACTCTTTCTCTTTTGTTTCTCTCCCACTGTTCCCTGTGGCTTCCAGGAGCCATTCCAGTGTGCAGAACACTCCAGTTAGCAGAAACGATTTCTTTCGCGAGTGGTTCCATTAGCTGGAATACACTGTAGGCTCAGCCACTGGAAGGTGAGTGGACACGGTCTGAGAGTGCAGAGCTGGGCTCTGTCTCTTGCTTTCCCCATCTTCTGCCATAAGATCTGTAAGTGCCACAGTGTGACTGTTCCTTCTACCTGAGTCCCGGAGTGAGAGGCACATGGAGCCAAGCTGAACAGAGAAGTACCTCAGCAGCTAACTTGAGTGCAAGAGAAAAAGCTTTTTCCTTAACAGTCTAGGGGTTGGAGAGATGGCTCAGTGGTTAAGCGCACTTGCGGTTACTGGGTTACTGCAGAAGATTGCAGGTTGGATTGCCGGTCAACTCTGCCTGCAGTTCCAGGGCATCCGACTCCCTCTTCTGGTCATCTCGGGCACTGCACACGCCTAAGGAGATAAAACGCCCATACACGTAACATAAAAATAATTTGAGGGCTGGAGAGGTGGCTCAGAGGTTAAGAGCACTGGCTGTTCTTCCCAAGGTCCTGAGTTCAATTCCCAGCAACCACATGGTGGCTCACAGCCATCTACATTGAGATCTGCCCGGGCATATATGTAGAGCAAATACTGTATACATAATAAATAAATAAATAAATAAATGTTTTTTAAAAATTTGAAATTTAAAGTTACATTTATTTATTTTGTGCATGTGTCTCTGTGTGTGTAGGTCAGAGGACACCTTGTGGGAGTCGGTTCTTCACTTCCATTCTGTGGAGCCCCGGGGTGGAACTTGGGTCTTTAGGCTTGGCACCAAGAGCCTTTACTTGCTGGGCCGTCTAACTGGCTGTTGACAATGATCAAGGAAGACCTTAGGTGGGTCTGATGTGCCTTGTACTTCTATTCCTAACCTCCCTGTCCAGAGGGTTATTCCAGGAAGTTGGTCCTCTGTTCACTGGATGTGAGTAGAAGTGGAGGCAGGGTTCTTGCCGGAATTGAGGGAAAGGGTACCCAGATTGTATCACAACACTCACGGCTACTGTAACAGGTGGCGTTGGTGGTACTTGGTGTCTGTGTGAAGAGCTCATGGTACTGGAGGGAAGGCAGCCATGTGAATGGAACAATTTTGTCTCAATGAACCTTGATTTTCTGACAATAGATCTTTTCTCCCTTGCAGGTTGGTTGTGGTGAATTGGGGTGTTGCACAAACACCCCGGAACACACATTCCGGAGACTGCTTACTGCTCCCAGGCTCTGTTGTTCTTGTACTTGGGGCTGCTTAGCTATCATGTTTTATTCTCCTCTTTCTCATTTTTTCCTCTTTTTTACTTTGCAGTGAGAAATAAGGCTTTCAAGGGGCCCAAGTCACCCCCGTCGGTAGCTTCCTGTGTTCTCTTTCAGAGGCAAGCCAGATGGGAAACTATATAATCAGAGGCTAGTGTCCCAACAGCGACACTGGAATATACTGTGGAATAAGATTTCCCCAGGCAGTCACCTGAATTCGTGATGTTAAAGTTCTCAGCCTACTTGGCAGAATGAGCTCCATCTGAACATCTAAGTCAATGCATGGGCACTGTTCCTCAGAAAGGTGCTCCATCATACATACACTTTGGGGAGATTCACCGAGCTCCAGGAAGCCTCCATGGGACCTCAGGTTCACTTCTCCCACATTAGATATGCCATCTTGCCAAGCAAGTTCAGGCCAGCATCCATTACTCTGTGTGGTGTATTGATGGCCACTGCCAATTCTTCCTTCATGGTCCTTGCTTAGTCTATCACCCATTTGTGACCAACTTTTGTTCTTTCTTTTTTTTTTTTTTGTTTTTTCGAGACCGGATTTCTCTGTGTATCCCTGGCTGTCCTGGACTCACTTTGTAGACCAGGCTGGCCTCGAACTCGCAAAGATCCGCCTGCCTCTGCCTCTCAAGTGCTGGGATTAAAGGTGTGGGCCACCACTGTCCAGCCCCAACTTTTGTTCTTATGGGCACATTCCATGTTAGGTTCCTTGAAAGAATGGGAAACTCAGGTTGTCAGGTGTTGTTTTTTAAAAAAAACTAAAATATCCCAGTCATTTGATTTTACCAGGTTTGATTCAGGAGCCAGATGCTGGGGTGAAGACCTGCTAGCTCAGAGAGGCAGTGAAAGAACCCAGTTGATTTTCCTATTCAGCTGAAAACCTTAGAGAAAAAGCCCAGAGCTAAAAAGCTCGTTCTTCTACCTGTCTTAAATACCCTTCAGCTCAATGTCCTTTCTTTCTTTTTAATCCCTGTCAGCTGGTTTTTTGCTCTACCTCTTGACGTAGAGTTAATTATATTTAATTCTGTGTACAGAAAACTCTTGTGCTTGGGCAGATCCATATCACAAGTACTTGTTTACAGTAAACAGCAAGCTCTGTGATTAAAGGTTGAGCCACCCCACAATTAGAAATAGTCTTGGGGTTCACAATGAAATCAAATATTCTGCAACAGTCAGGCTCAGTGGATTGGTGGTCAGCACCTGAGCCATCAGTCAGCTGGCTTTTTTTATATATATCAATAACCCACAACATAGACCTTTATGCAGTGGACATGAGGCCAAGGAATAGGAAGGAGGAGGGTCCCTCAGGACACCATGACTAGGATGGCATAGAACACTGGAGACCCACTTGTGCATCATGCAAAGCCTGCCTGACAGGGACCAGACATGTCCCAACAAGGAGCTACTTCCTAACCCCAAATTTTTACCGTGCAGGCACACCCCAAGTGCCAGCTGTTCTGTCAGGCACTCACACAATCTGAGTTTTCTCTGCAATCTCTACCCTGAGGCTGAGGTGAAGATAGCATCTTCTTCTTTAAAAAAAAAAAAAAAAACCGAGGACAACGGAGACTTCCAGGTGCAGCTGACTTGTGCAAGGACAAGGACTGGAAAAAGCCAGCACTGTTGGGACAAATCCAGCTCCTTTCCAGTCTTGTAGCAGGTGCTCGGAGCCACCTGGAGCAGGAAGGACCCGGGGCTTGTGTTTGTGGCCATGGGCGTGTCCCTAGGCCAGTGGAATCAGAGGGGACCCGGACTGAAGAGGCCAGGATCCCAGAGTCTCCCGTGATGGTCTGGTGTTCTCCAAGGTGAAAGGAGAGGTCCGTGGGGCTGCCGCAGTAGGCGGGAGGAAGCCGGTTGGTCCTCTTTCTAGAAGCTTGGCCTCCGTCTGCTGGGGATGTCCCGCTGGGCAGCGGCTTGGAAGGAACTCACAGCCCTTGGCACCCGCAGAAAGCCCTGGCGTACAGCCGGCCTGGCTCCCTCCGCGGCTCCCGCTCGGCTCCAGGCTTCGTGGCTGCAAACTCAACCGAGAAAGTAGGTCAACCGGCGGCCAGCAGCCTCCTGGAGAGTTCCCTGCCTCTCCCCAGCCGGGGCTCCCTTCCTTCCCTTCCTTCCTGCTCCTTCTGCCAGCCACACCTCCATCACCCAGAGGCGTTCAGCCTCCTCCTCCTAAGAAGCAACGCGCTTGTTTTAAGTAAATCAAAATATGCAGTAAACTTCACACTGGAGAAAACCAAAATTCTCAGTACAGCGGAGGAATAACCATAGTTAACAGAGAATGGACATCACTCGGGTGTATTTTTCTTTTACGGGTGTATGCAGTTACAGGAACGAGATGACTTATCTTATTAAAACAAGACTTAAAATAGGTGCTTTTAAAACGAAAAGAAATTCACATTAGCAATTTTATGTGGATCCAAGGAACTACAATGAAACTGGAAGACGTTGAATTTTAAAGTAAATGTATTTTACTAGAGGATGTACAATAAAATATTCTTTATTCCTTTAAGAAGGACTCAAAAAGAAAATGAAGAAAGGAGAGGAGAGGGAAGCGGGGAGAATTAAGTGGTTGGTGATTTTAAAAAGCTCAGGGTTTCAATTAGCTAGTTAATTAATTTCTGCTCGGGAAACCGAAAGCATTTAACACACATCTTTCCTCCCACCCCTTCTTTTACTTCTTGATTTGTAAGTTACACTATGATTATTTTGAATTTTTCACTTTTATAACATCAATGTTGTTATAATTACATTATCAATTATGTAAACATATTTCCCATCCTTCTTTACTGTGGGCTATTTATTTATCTATATTTTCAAAAAGACAGGCTGGCCTTGAACTTCTGTCCTTTTGCTTCCACTTAAAATTTTTTGTTTTCGTTTTTGTTTTTTCCAAGACAGGGTCTCTATGTGTATCTCTGGCTGTCCTGGACTCACTTTGTAGACCAGGCTGGCCTCGAACTCACAAAGATCCGCCTGCCTCTGCCTCCCCAGTGCTGGTGTTAAAGGCATGCGCCACCACTGCCCGGCCTTAAAATTTTTTTTAATTACTATTTTTATTTTATGTGTGTGGATGCTTTGCTTGCACATATGTCTGTGCCCATGTGTTTGCCTGGTGCCCATGGAGGCCAGAAGAGGGCACTGGATACCCTAGAACTGAAGTCACAGACCACAGTGTGGTCTCTCGCTCTTCCAGCTTGCTTTTAGACGTCAAAGAACAAGTCGTTTCCCTTTTTCCACTGTGTGGGGCCCAGGGAATAAACTCAGGTTGTCAGACTTGTTGGCAAAGCTTTTGCCCACCAGAGCCATCTCACTGGATCCATGGTTTGTGTTTAGACACAATCCGTATCATTAACCCATAGATTTTGTTTTGTGTGGTGGGTTTTGTTGTTGTTGTTTTTGAAAAAGGTTCTCATGTATCCTACCCAGGCTGGTTTTAAGCTTGCTATATAGCTAAGGAAGACCTGGAACCTCTAATCCTCCTGCCTCCACCTCTTGAGTGATGTGATTCCAGATGTATGCCAGTATTCCAGGTTCCCCTGTTTGCATTCCTGAGTTGCCATCTCTTAATGCCTAGATTACATTTAGAAATCACTCAATAATGATTTATGAATCTTGTTTTTCTTGAGGAAGGAATATTGGGCTGGGTATAATATTTTCACAATAACCCTCCTCTTCCCATATTTAAAACTTTATGACCATTATCCTAGTATTTTTTCCCTTTGTCTTTATTTTAGGAAAACAACATGTATATCTTTAGGTATATCTTCTGCTTATTGGATTGTCTACCTAAAAAATCATCCAAACACAGTAGAAGTTTTTTCTACTGTTTTTGTTAACTTCTTTAACATTTCTAACACATCTGACATTTAAATTATAATACAGATCTTTTATTTTGATAATTCCAGATTTTATCATACAATTTTTTTCTTGTTGTCATCTATAATTTATTAGTTAGATCTATAGTGCTGTTATTTGAGTCCTCAATCTGTTTTTTGAAGTCTCCATTAAAAAATGTCTTATCTGGGTCCAATGTACACAACTATAATTCCAGTACCCAAAAGCCTGAGGCAGGAGGATCACAAGTTTGAGGTTAGGCTAAACTAGTTTAGTAAAACTCTACCTCAATAAAAAAGAAACTCTCATTGTGTTGTTTTAGCCACTTATTTGGATTTTTTTTGTTGTTTGTTTTTGGAGATAGGGTTTCTCTGTGTGTCCTTCACTATCCTGGACTCACTCTGTAGACCAGGCTGGCCTTGAACTCACAGTGATCCGCCTGCCTCTGCCTCCTGAGTGCTGGGATTAAAGGTGTGTGCCACCATACCTGGCTTATTTGGAATTTTTTACAATTGAGATTTATACTTGTATTTGTTATTCTGTAGTGTGAACTAACCCCCTCCTTCCCTTTCCCACTCCTTTCCTCCCCAACTCTCTCCTTTTTTTTTCTCCCTCCCTCCACTTCACTCCTTTCCTTTTCCATATTCAGCCTACCTGGTTCTAATGACATTTCTCTTGTACTTGCTCACGTTTTGGAAACTTTGCCCAGCACTGCAATCACATACTGGATACCTTCTGGACTTTCCTCCTACTCCTCCACAAACCAGTTGTTTCCACAGAGCTTTGTTTTGGGAGCTAGGTGTTTGTTCCAACCACTGGTCTGTGGCAGGGGGTGGGGTGGGGTGGGGAATTGTGGGTGGAGAGAGAAACATCAGACATAAAAATGCTGATCTAGCCTCCTAAGGTTGCCAAACATCTCCAGTTGTCAGACTCCTCCTCCTCTAAGCTGGTGACTCTGTACTGCTTCCTGAGGTGGGGCTAGGCAGGGCAGCAGATGTAGAAGTTAGAGGGCGGCCTTGAGCCCTTTTTACTTGCTTTGAGACAGGGCCTCTGCAGCTCAGCAGCCAGCTTAGCTGCCTGGGAGCTTCTGGAGATCCTCTTGTGTCTACCTCCCACTTCATCTCAGCAGTGCTGGGATTATAAACCCTCCTGCTACTCAGGAGGAAGAGGCAGATGGATCTCTGTGAGCTTGAGGCCAGCCTAGTTTACAAAATGAGTTCCAAGACAGCCAATACTGTTACCCAAAGAAGCCCTGTCTTGAAAAACCAAAAAAAAAGAAACAAAGCAAAACAAACCCAAAAAACCCAAAACCCCAAAACCAAAAACTCCTCATGGTATTGTGTCAGGATTTTGTGTGGAGTCTGGGGATGCAAACTCTAGCCAGTAGACTTGATTGGCAAGTGCTTGACCCATCTCCCTGGCCCTCCTGATCTTTTTCTTTAATATTGATATTTCATTACTTTATACCTTAGATCATCTTTCATTGCTATGGATAACTTTTTATTTTGCTGGTTGCAGTGGTTTGAATGAAAATGCCCCCCATAAGCTCATAAGAAGTGGTGCTATTAGGAGGTGTGGCCTTGTTGGAATAGGTGTGGCCTTATTGGAGGAAGTATGTCACAAGGGGATGGGGTTTTAGGTTTCAGATGCTCAAGTCAGGCCTAGTTTCACTCTCTCTTCCTGCTGCCTGTGGATCTGAATGTAGAACTCTCAGCTATCCCTCCGCCACCATGTCTGCCTGCATGCCACCATGCTTCTCACTATGACGATAATGGACTAAATCTCTGAACTGTAAGCCAGCTCCAATTAAATGATTTCCTTTATAATTGTTGCCATGGTTGGTTAGACTTGGTGGCACATGCCTTTAATCCAAAAACTTGGCAGACAGAAACAGGCATATTTCTGTGAGTTCAAGACCTGCCTGGTCTACACAGTGAGTTCCAGGATATCCAGGGTGACAAAAAAAAAAACCCGAAAAACCAAAAACCAACCAACCAAACAAACAAACAAAACAAAAAAAGGGGGAGTTGCCATGGTCATGGTAACTCTTTACACCAATAGAAACCCTAACTAAGAAATGGGTATAATCACTTTCTTTGAGGTATGGAGAGATGGCTCAGTGGTTAAGAGTGTTTGCTGCTCTTGCATAGGACCTGCCTGAGTTTGGTTTGTAGCACCTACAAAACAATGACCTGTATCTCCAGCTCTCAGACCCTGATGCAGTGCCCTCTTCTGGCCTCCAAAGGCACCTGTGCACATGTAAGCACATGCAGTGACAAACACATATACAGACATACGTGTGCACACACATGCACACACTAGGGTTCTCCTGAAGTTTTTAGAACTTACACCATCAGTTCTGTGGTTCAGCTTCCAACTTCATGTTGAACTCTTAACTTTTTTCATTCCCTGGTGATTTTTTTTGTTTGTTTGTTTTTTTTTTTTGGTTTTTCGAGACAGGGCTTCTCTGTGTAACAGCCCTGGCTGTCCTGGACTTGCTTTGTACACCAGGCTGGCCTCGAACTCACAGAGATCTGCCTGCCTCTGCCTCCCAAGTGCTGGGATTAAAGGCGTGCGCCACCACGCCCGGCTCCATTCCCTGGTGATTTAAACTCTCTTCTTCTTCTTCTTCTTCTTCTTCTTCTTCTTCTTCTTCTTCTTCTTCT
>CAJQZJ010032054.1:9948823-9960326 GCA_907164525.1 Lophiomys imhausi | reverse complement strand
CTTCTTCTTCTTCTTCTTCTTCTTCTTCTTCTTCTTCTTCTTCTTCTCCTCCTCCTCCTCCTCCTCCTCCTCCTCCTCCTCCTCCTCCTCCTCCTTCTCTCTCTCTCTCTTCAAGACAGGGTTTCTCTGTGTATCCCTGGCTGTCTTGGACTCGCTTTGTAGACCAGGCTGGCCTCAAACTCACAGAGATCTGTCTGCTCTGCCTCCAGAGTGCTGGGATTAAAGGTGTGCGCCACCACCCGTGGCTTAAACAAACTCTCTTCTTATATAGCGCATTATAGGTTAGTAACGAGCAACATTAATATCCCTCTCAGCTCTCTGAGGTGGTTGAAGAATAGATAGCTAGAGTCTCATAGTTAAATTTTGAGTTGTTTAGGAATCAAGAGGGTGTTCTGGATCTAAGAAGATATTTTTAAAATTATGAGGCAAGTTAGTATGAAAGCTTCGTTAGATATAGAACTTTAAACACATGGAGATGGTTAGATAGTAGAATGTTAAAGTCAGGTGCCAAATACATATGGACTGGACATTGGGAATGTATGCTAAGCCATATAACTCTTATAATTGTGGCCTATTTATTTCTGTTGTTTTGTATTGTATTTATAGTTATAAGAAAAAGAACCATTTTTTGGACTGAAAGGGAGAGCTGTTGGGGGGAAAAAAGAAATACCTTAAACTAAAAAAAAAAAAAAAAAAAAAAAAAGAAGGGAAGAGGATGGTGGGGCTGAGGGGGAGGAGGGTGGAAGGGTGGGACTGGAGGGGGGAGTAGGGAGGGGATTGTGATTGAGATGGAACTTGAAGAAGTAAAAAATAAATTATTAAAAAAAAAAGAATGGAGAATTAAAAGAAGCTCCTCATTTAACAAACTGACTGAAGACTATTGCACTGTTCGGCTTTAACGTTCAGTAGGTGTTCTGGAAGCCTGGTCCCAGGCCTGAGGTATACGTTCTTTCTTTCTGAGCATACCCCTTTGCCTAACTCTCATGCTTTATTAAAGTCTATATTAAAATCTCCTTAATAAAATATCCAAGTCTGCCTCACATGGCCCAGCCCTGCAATTCTTTTCTGTGACAAAGCCACAAATCTGGGTATACCTGAATGGAGGTCCTTAAAAGATTAGGGGGGACTCCTCAGGTTGCTAAAGATGACACCATGGAAATGTGTCCCCGTGTCCTAATCACTGACAGAAAATGCTTTCCTTTCTCTTTCTCCTCGCTAACACTTGTACTTACCTAGTTTACAGGCCGGGCAGACACTTATAGGGTGTGACTCTCCCACACAGCTGATAAGGGGAGGGAGCCTAAGAGAAATGGAATTGGACACAACTTTTTTCTTGTTTTTCAAGTGTGACTGGCTTCTACTATCTTAAACTATATAGGCAGTTCTTGTTTACAGACAATGAAATTTCATCATTGTTTGGAGTGAAAAGCTGTTCTACATGGAATTTTGTATAATTTTAAAACCCAGCTATACTAATTAGCATTTTTATAGTTTCTTCAGCTTTTCTGGTGTCATTTTTACTGGATATGTCATAATTTCACCATCTTACTTTCATAGTGTTAGCTATTCATTTTCTGGTCACTGTTATTTTTCTGTATTAGCTGATGATGTAATAAGCATATTTGTGACACATGGCATTTTGAGTTTGTTGAGTTATTTCTTTTCGAACAGATCTCCAAAGCTGAAATTATAGAAAATGTTTGCTACCATTTTCCAAAGAGATTATCTTTATTTATGCTGCTACCCATAATGACTGTAGGCCCTCTTTTTATTACCAGCTGTCCCACTAAACATATTGGTTATTTTGTGAAATTTCACCAAATCGCACAGTTTGCGAGTGACATGTTAAAGTTTCCTTGGCACCACAATGAAATTGCTCAGAGTGTTTATTAGTTACTTTGTGTTGCTTTCATAAAACACCAAGACCAGGAAGCTTATTTTGGCTCACAATTCCAGACAGCTTGAACATACAGCAGTAGGGAAAGCATATGGCAGCAGGCAGCTGGAGCACATAGGCGTTTGATCATCTTGTCACCAGGAAACCAAGAGAATGAACGGGACTATAGAACCTCTTCAAGCCCACCCCTCGTGACAAGCTTTCTCCAGCAAGGCTCTGTGGCCTAAGAGTCCCATAACCTCCCAAACACCACAGTGTGGTGGTTTGAATAAAAATGGCCTCCCTAGGCCCGAATGTCTGAATCCTTGGTGCCCAGTTGGTAGAACTGTTTGGGAAGGATTAGGAGGCATGGCCTTGTTGGAGGTGTGTCCCTGGCGGTGGGCTTTGAGGTTTCAAAAGACAACATCCTCAGCGAGGTCTTTCTGCATCGTGATTATAGTTGAAGATATGTAGCTTACAGTTGAATATCTTAGCTATTCCTGGCACCATGCCTTAATTCCACCATCATGGGCTGTAACTCCCGGAAACGTTAAGCCCAATTAAATGTTTTCTTTTATAAGTCACCTTGCCGGGATATTTTGTCACAAAAACAGGAAAGTAATTAAGATAGAGGGTAAAAGTGTTTGCTGCCAAGCCTGACAACTTGGGTTCAATCCCAAGGATCCATGAGGTAGAAGGTGTGAACTGGTCCTGCAATCTGTCCTCTGACTTCCAGAAACACACTATGACATGCGTGTACCTATACACATAAATACACAGAAGCAATAAAAAGTTAAAATTCAACAGCATAGATTTCCTCCTGTGCCTTTCTAAACAATTTGTATTGGCCCAGATAATTTTTTTTGTCTTTTCCCTAGCTATGCATTGGGTCTTAAAAGTGCTTATATAAACTTGAATTACCTCAAAAATTGGCACATCTCATCTAAATACTTTATCTTCATTGTGTGAAAAACTGTCTACTCACTCCACATAGGGCACCCATGGCACTTCAAAGTGGCTGTTCCTTCCAAGTCTAGTTTGGTGAACCAAGAAGTTTATTGGGACTCCTTATAGGGATGTGATTGACCCCAACAAAGCTGCACCAATGAAAGTTCCCACCCCACTGATGACACCCCCATAGCTGAGCATGTAAAGTCTTCCCTTCAATTAACTTCCCACCTCTGTATCATACCCCAAGACCACCTGTAGCTGGGACAGAATTACATACAGCTCAGAGGGGGTTCAGGAAGGCATGGGTGTGGTTTCGGGTTAGAGTCTAATGGACTCACCACCTCCTCCATTTATGACAGGTCAGACCTTGTTGGGAGGCTCTTACAGATGACCACAATTGGTCTGATTAGGATGCTAATAAGTATAACATACAGAGGACATAGTTCTATGGTCATCTTCCCGTCCGCAGTGACCCTAACCCTATGATTAAAAACTCAAAGGTAAAGGGTTTTGACAAATGCACACAGTTGTGTCCCCATGAATATACAGCCAAGAACAGTTTCACCTACCCTGTGTTACTTAATTCCTCTTCCACCAAACCACTCCCCCAACCTCAGGCCCTGGCATCCATGGCTCTGTTCTTCTACCTCACAGTCTTCCTCTTCCCAGCATGCTGTGAGAACAGACATGGGCAGCATGCAGCCATTTGAGTCCGGCAGCATCCCTGAGTGTGAGCCACCCTCTGTCCCTTGCACTGTGAGTTCTCTTCACTGCAGCAGAAGCTATTATGCTGCTATCATAGGGCGTGTCCCCCATCTCTTCAAGCCTTGTAATTTTAGCTTCGTGACATCTTCCTTTCTAGTTTTAAATATTTGTGACTGTCATCTGGTCTTTTCATTTTGCAATCACTTCTCTTGCAGTTCTTTTTGCAAATAAGAGGACCCTGAGAACTGTGGTCTATCTGTGTTGATTCATTGTCCTTTTCTAAGGTGGCTGTCAGTCCGAATTCAATCTTCTGTCATTTTGGTTCAAATTTGGGGCATCCTGGGTAACACGGGGCAATCCTGAGAGTGTGCTTGCTGTAAAGCTCTCGAATTTAATTGATAGTGGCAGAAATAAAGACGCTGAAAATCAGTATGTTGTCCCAGAGGCAAGGATGGATGCCAGATACCCTGAGGATGTTGCAGCACTGAGAAAGGGGAGGATGCGAGGTGGCATCTCACCTGACCAAGATGCCATGATTTGCATACAGTGGATACGACTTGAAGTTCAGTGGAGTAGTTTGTTTTGAGGGGCTGAGAATGCAGGTGTTCTGCTTGTCAACTTAGAGCATCTCAAAGGTGATTTTCTGTTCCTTGTGCAGGCCACTGCTAGGATTGAGCTTTGTGATTTCCTCAGAGATACATGGGAGAAGTAGAGTATCCTTGGGACCCTATCTGCCTAGGGCCTCTCACATCCTATGTATAAGAAGGGTGTATCAAGAGGCTTTTGTTATTTTTGGACTATACTCAATTTGTTTTACTGTACTTAATACCTTTACCTCCCTTCCAGCCCTCCTTCCTCCCAGCCCCCCAACACTAGGTGGGAGAGAAAGAAGATCAGAGGGAGAAGGGACATAGGTCTCTTTGAGCTACTTCCTGCTGATTAGGGTCATTGGGTTCTTTGGGGGTCTCAGTAGAAGTCCAGCAAACCAGGAGGCAGCAGCAGGAAGAACAAGCAGCAGCAGTTTGGGGGAGCACCAGCAACCGGGAGAGGAGAGCAGCAACCTCTTTCTTCCTTGTAACTCTTTCTCTTCTTTGTAGAGCCCCTTTTCTCTTACTTCTTTTTAGAGCTCCCTTTGTGAGACCCTGGCTTTTTATCCGCTCTCTCAAGTCCTGAGTTTAACTTGCTCAGCTGGCCAAGCCACGCCCCTGCTAACTCACGAGACAGTTAATACTTCACACCTGCGTCTTACACAGCCTCACACCTGGGATTAAACAAAAACATTCTCATAATTGGTTATTTTAATAAACTCATACCACAGAAGAGCACACATATCAAAGAATCATTTTTCCCTCCTGGGATCTCAGTGCTTCATCTCAGTTTGAGGGAATTTCCTCAAAAAATTTGTAAGATTGTTTTCACCCTTGACAGTTTTAAACCATCATCAGCATGATGTTACTGAACACAGAATCGGGGAGATGTGTGTGAGCCACTCTTGTGAGCTAGCCAGCTGAGCAGGAGTTGGCACCAGCAAACTCCTGAGTCCACCTGCTCTGCTTTTATACGGCTCTACACTGCATTGGCTACCGTATGTCCACACTGCCCCTCCTTGTCACCCCACCCTCTTGACAGAGCAAGAAAGAAAGGCAGAGGAGGGAAGAGTCCATTTCCAGTATATGTGGGACTTTTCCAACAATCATTTTGTACAAGTAAGCTTTTGGTTTTTTGTTTTTCTTTTTGAGTATCTACAGCATGAAAGGCCCAGTGGATGCCCTGTGGTTCCCATGCTGAACAGGACAGACAAGGTTCCTGTACTCAGAGAGAGGATAGTCTAGTGGTGGAGACACTGTAGAACCAAAAAGAGCCCGGGGGATAGAGCATCAGTTAAAAAAAAAAAAAAAAGCTGCCATGGATACATGAGGACCAGAGTTTGGTTCCCCAGAAAGCCACATAAATGTCTGGTGGGTGTGTGTGGGGGGGGTCCACCTGTAATTCCAGCTTCAGAAAGCAGAGATAGGGGGTCCCTAGAGCAAGGTACCTAGTCATAGAGCAAGGCAACTAGCCATATTGGTGAGCTCCATTCAGGCTTGGCTGAGAGACCCTGCTTCCATGAATAAGTTGGAAGAGCAATGGAAGATGATTTCAGACACCAACCTTACCTATATGCGTGAACGTGTGCACACACACGCACCTACACTCATGTAAAACATGCAGCACATCACATGCACACGTGAAAAATGGGGAGTGTGGAGTCCTCAGTAACACGCAGCGAGGATGCCAGATGATACTAGATGCTGCGTGGAGGATTTCCACAGGATGAAGCTACAGAGTCCAAGGCAGATGCCGTAGGTGGAAAATAAGCTAGGAATTCTCTGAGGACATGGTGCTTAAATTGAGTACGGACAAGAGGTAGAAATCTTGTCTGATGGGTTCTGATCTGAATATGTACCCACTGTGTGTGTGTGTGTGTGTGTGTGTGTGTGTGTGTGTGTCCATCCATGCACGAAAGGACACGCACATGCACACTAGGACTTGAACTTGGGGCCTCATTTGTACTCAGCTTGTGCTGTCCTGCCGAACTAAATTTCTAGCACCCTGGATTTCCCTTCTAGCACCAGCTTTCCTTGAGAGTTTTCTCCTGCTGGTTGATTTTACCCCTTTGTTTAGAATAGTGCTCAGCATGTCGTTGGCTCTTGTAAATACTTATTGGATGACTAAATAGCTGATCATGATTTGCAGTTTTACCCCCAAAAGTGATGGCAAGGCATCGCCTTCAACATGGAGATCCACGATACCTAGATTTTCCAAATCAGAGTTGGTTTCTAGTTAGGGGAAGGGGGCTGCTGAGATCCTCAGAGGCCCAAACAACCCTGAATGAAGCCTTTGAGTAAAGGTAGGGCCCTTAGCATGTCTCTAGTTCCGTGTTCAGTGACATCATGCTGATAGTTAAAAATTGTCAAGGGTGAAAACAAATTTACAAAACTTTGAGGAAATTGCCTCAAACTGAGATAAAGCACTGAGATCCCAGGAGGGAAAAATGACTGTTTAATACATGTGCCCTCCTTACAGAGGATGTGAGAGGCCCTAGGCAGGTAGGGTCTCATGGGGACTCTACTTCTCCTATGTATCTCTGAGGAAATCATGAAGCTCACTCCTAGCAGTTGCTTGTATAAGGAAAAGGAAATAATCACCTTTGAGGTAGATGGTGAACAGAGAAAAATGCAAAACTCAGGTTTGAGTTTCCCTTTGAGCTCATTGCAACTGTCTGAGAGTTTCTTTTTAATAGTATGAGGCTTATCAGATCCCTCATCCTTAAATGGTTAATCTTGATTAAACTTAGGACCCCGCGGGGAGTAGATGCGATGCATTTACATTCAGCTGCGGAGCCTTGGCCTCTCTGTGGTAGATGGTCCTGGATGGAAAACTGGCTCCAAAGGGGGACGGGGGTGGGGTGGGGGGGGTGGGATTTAGCCTTTCTTCAGCCGAACATTTCTTTAGCAAATCCTCCCCCATCCCCTCTTATAGGTCGTGTTTGTTTTTTGTTTTGTTTTTTTTTTTAAGTTCTCCATGGAACAATTTCCTTGTATCTGAGAAACTATCTCAGTTTACAAACATTTACTCATTTTGATCACTTCCCACTGCTACCTTTAGCCGCTAGCCTCCACGGAGCCAGACAGTACCGCCTCCTCCAGGGAAGGGCAGCTGCAGACAGCAGCTGACCCAAGGGGTGGAATCTAGAGCATCTGTCTCAAGGGGACATGCCCACGGGTTGGGTGATTTCATGTCTGTTAGGGGCTCCCCTGCTTCAAGATCCCAACGGCATTCCATTGCACATTAGGAATAATCGCAAAATCAATTCCATAAATCTCTCTTCCCCGTTACCACCCAGTAGCCTCCTGAGCTTGTAACACATCTCGGCCCTGCTCCACCCACGCCGTACATACCGGTCCCTTCCATCTTGGCGAGGCTGGGTCCCTCTCCTCAAGTCTTGGACTAGAGGGCTGCCTTTCAGCGGCTTTCCCTCATCGCCCCTCGGGTCCTGGATGTTCATTTCCGTTATTGCTGTATCCCACTTTGGGTTCACTCGACAATTTTCTTGTTAATAATATGAAAGACTCCAGTATTGAAAGTTTGGTCCCTGGTGTAAGCAGTGTTCAGAAGCAGGAGGTGTGACTGAATCGTGAGGATTCTGAAGTGATTGATGAATTAACTGTCTCACAGACGGACTCATAATTGAAGGCACTATAGGGAGATGGGATCTGATTGGAGGAAGTAGGTGGCTAGGCGTGTGTTGGGGGGGGGGTGTATCTTGTGCCTGTCCCCTACCCCCCGTCTTTCTCAGCTTCCGGTGCACTACAACGGTGGGCCTCTTTGCTCTACGATGCGTTCTCCATGATGTTTTGCCCTGGCTTGAACCAAGAGCACATCCCTGGGCTGAAGGCTCTGAAACCGTAAGCTAAAATTAAGTCCTTCTTTTACTGCGTTGTTTCTCTCAGAGGAATGATTAACAGAAAGAGCTGTCTCTGGGTATGCTCAAAGGGTATCCCTGTTGCCTGGCGTGATGTTCACTCTGTAGGGGTGTGCTAAATGAAGCTGGCTGAGAGCGCAAGCCCCGGGAAGCCTCATTACCCATAGGCTCCTGTGCTCAGTTCGCTTCTGCTCTCTCCCAGGTTAAGTGCAAAGCAGCATCCTCTTGTAGCCAGCGTGCCGGTGGCTGTGATGGATTCCAGAAAGAAAACACATGCAGGGACAGAGTTCAGAGGTCTGCTTCCCCTTCTGTCTGTGCAGATTCGTGGAGATTTGTTTTCTGTATCTCCCTCTGGGAGTCTGGGTTTGATTTGTGTAGGTGAAGGTTGCGGTTGCACTTTTGTTTTTTTAAATTACAGTTGCCAACAGAAGAGCAGACTCTACACTATGTTTGCCAAGACTGTAGTATGATGTGAAAATGTTGAGAGTATTAAGATTGCGATTTGGTAGTTGTTCCCAGGCAAATTGCCATACAGGCTGTTCTTAGTTTACATGAGAAATGTCCCTCACCGGCTCGGGTACTAAAATATTAGGTCCTCAGTTTGTGGCGCTGTTTGGGGGAGGTTTGAGAGGTGTGGCTTTGCTGAAGGAAGTACATCATTGGAGGTGGGGGTTCCATAGCATCACCCCACTTCGACTTCGAGCTTATGGTTGAGATTGGGAGCTCTCAGCTTCCTGTCCCTGCCTGTGCCTGCTGATTTCGGCCATGCTCCTCATCATGGCGGACTCTTACCCTCCTGTAAACCCCCTGTCAAGAGCGCAGTATCCTGACACCTCCTTCCTAACGGGAAGGGAGTCGTGTGACCGGGTCCGCGGCACTCGCGGCCCTGTCTGGTCAAATGGATCACAAACACGGAGCTGAGTTTTATAGTTATATATTTATTCTGTCTCAACACTCACATCCAACAATTCTATCAGTTCCACCCTATTAGGCTGCTGGGGGACCACTGCACAACAAACACAATGAACTACCAATAGAGCTGCTATGACTATAAGTACCAGATACAGCCACCACATATCTAACCTAGTACATACACATACCCAATATAAGTCTAGCTTAATGCAAGTACATCTATCTAACATTCTTCCCCATTATACGACCTGAGACGTCTTCTCTCGGGTCCCGGTTCCGGATCAGAGCGAGAGAAAGAGAAAAGGTAAGAGAGCTGATCCAAGCCGTGGGTTATTAACCCGGGGCCACCGGATGTAGAGAGAGAGAGAGAGAGTCCTCAGATCCAAGCCGTGGGCTATTTGAGTTAGACTCGAAGAGTTAGACTCAAGCCCGGGGCCGTCGGATGTTGAGGGGAAAGGAAGGCAGAGGCGGAACGTCAGTCATTGAGACCGAACGTTACTTGAATGCCTTCTGCTTTTGGTTTATATACTCTTTCCTTGGCTTAATTATCATATCTACTGGGCCACCTGCAAGGGTGCATCTTGGCCCGCAATTTGCATATCAACTATGTCACCCGTTTAGGACGGCACTTACTGGGTTTTTATCTATCCTCACACATTAGGGCACAGCTTCACACATTATACTTTCATTTTAGCTTAATATTATTTCTTATTTTCCTAATGCTCCTGCAGCTTTCTATTAGCTGCTTACAGGCTCCTTACACCCCCTAATAAACTCTTCCCTCTTATAAGCTGCTTCTGGTCATGGTGTTTTACCACAGAACAGGAAAATAACTAATACTGCGCTTGTGACTTGCCTTTGGCTTCTAACTTCCACATAATCTTTCTCTGTGTGACTCTACCAGGAATTGTCTTTCCTTCACTGGTTCCTGTGGCTGCTTTGCTCATCTTCAAAGGCCTCCACCGCAGGACCTTTGCACATACTGTTGCTGCTGCCCCATGGACACTTGCCCTGAGTCTCTACAGTTCCCCTCCTCATCTGCTAGTTTTTGCTCCCCTCTGTGAGTCCTGGCCTGATCCCCCTATTTCAAAGTGAGGCCTCCCCTCCAGGACAAGAGTGTGCCCCTCCAAAACCCTGGTTCACTTTAACTAATGTGATAATAATTATTAACTTTGGCTAATTGACTGTGTGTGCATGGAGGCCTGAGGTAGAAGTCGGGAGTCATCCTCAATCATCTTTCCCCCTACTTCTTAGAGGCAGAGGCTCTCAACTGAACTCAGAGCTCACTGATATGCCTAGTCTCTCCGGCCACCTTGTCAGAGGTTTTCCTGTTCCACCTTCGGAGACTGGAATCACAGGTGGGCCTGTGGCATCCAGCACTGACATGGGCTCGGGAATCCAAACTCTGGTCCTCATTCTTGTGTAAAGTCATGTTTAGCTTTTTGCTGACTTGACACAGCTAGAATCATTGGAGAAGAAGGGACTTCAACTGAGAAAATGCCCCCACCAGATTGGCTTGATTAATGATTAATAGGAGGAGGCCATCCCACTATGGGTGGTACCTCCCCTGGCTAGGTAGGTTGTGTTAGAAAGCAGACTGAGAAAGCTACGAGGAGCAAGCCAGTAAGCAGCATCCCTCCTTGGTTCTGCTTCACTTCCTGCCTCAAGGTTGCTGGCCTGACTTCTCTCAGCGATGGAGTGAGACCTAAGAGTTGTAAGCAGAAATAAACCTTTACTTCCCCAAGTTGCTTTTGGTCATGGTGTTTACCTCAGCAGTAAACTAGGACATATGGTAAACATTGCCCTCTCCTTAGCCCCGTCTGCGTTTTAGTTTCTCCAGATGTTTCTAAGGCTTGAGAGTAGCTGCTGTAGATCACTGCAAAATATAGGGGCGTAGGGCCTTCCCGTTCTCTTAGCCGTACTAGGTTTGTGGTGGTGATTGTGCTGTAGAATTCAGTTACTTCTGAGTTGGGATGCAAATTGAAAAGCAAAAGTAGTTCATTTCTGTGAGTCTCGGTTTCCTTACCTGGATGTAATGCTGGGATACATAATAGCTGCTGCAGAGCATGATTGTAATTAGGTAAAAATTAAATGAGATGGTGTGTATGAAGTTCCTGGCACACAGTAGGTGCTCAATAGCATCCTCGATCCCCTTGCCTTCCTTCTCTATGAATCTGGACTTTGGGGTGAAGGATTAGGTTGTGAATATTGGAAAGTTAATTCAGGGGCTGGAGAGGTGGCTCAGCACTGGCTGCTCTTGCAGAGGAACCAGGTTCAGGCACCAGGCATGTACATAGTACATATATGTGCATTCAGACAAAACATTTATACAGATTAAAAAAAACCCAACAAAAAACAAACAAACAAACAAACAAACAAAAAATGAGGGCTGGAGAGATGACTCAGCGGTTAAGAGCACTGACTGCTCTTCCAAAGGACCCAGGTTTGGATCCCAGCACCCACATGGCAGCTCACAATTGTCTGTAATTGCTGGGCGTGGTGGTGCACACCTGTTTGTGTCTGTAATTGCTGGGCGTGGTGGTGCATGCCTGTTTTTGTCTGTAATTGCTGGGCGTGGTGGTGCACGCCTGTTT
>CAJQZJ010032054.1:9891810-9948813 GCA_907164525.1 Lophiomys imhausi | reverse complement strand
AATTGCTGAGCGTGGTGGTGCACGCCTGTTTTTGTCTGTAATTGCTGGGCGTGGTGGTGCATGCCTGTTTTTGTCTGTAATTGCTGGGCGTGGTGGTGCACGCCTGTTTTTTTTTTTTTGTATTTGTTTTTGTTTTGTTTTGCTTTTTGCACGCCTTTAATCCCAGCACTTGGGAGGCAGAGGCAGGTGGATCTCTGTGAGTTCAAGGGAGACAGAGGCAGGTGGATCTCTGTGAGTTCAAGGCTAGTTTGGTCTACAGAGTGAGTCCAGGACAGCCAGAGATACACAGAGAAACCCTGCCACAAAAAATATGAAAGAAATTTAAAAGACAAGTAATTCATAGCACCCTAAGGACAAATAGAAACCTATAGGTTCAAGGGGTTTCTGAAAGGCTTGTCAGACTGGCTACAGTTAATGTCTCCTATCTGCTCATCCACTCTTATCCCACCTCATCAGGCTTCCACTCCTCCACAACTGCACTTGCCCAGGCTCCAGCCACTTCCCTGTGACTAAATCCTGTATGCAGTATCTGACCCAGTCAGTCACTTTCCCTCCTTTGCTTCTGGGGATAGCCTCCTCCCCTGGTCCTCCTTCCATTTCTGGGTAGTCAGGTTTGTTGAACCATCATTCTTGAGAGCTCTGGCATGCTCTCCTTGCTCAGGCCTGGGCCTCATTTCTATATGTACTTTCTTCTTAGGTGATGTTATCCAGCCCTTTGTCTGCCCCCAAGCCCCATGCTGCACCCTGCCTTGTATGTCCACTTTAAACCTCGCTCTGCAGTCTCCAGTTGACCTTCACTGGATGGGAGTTTGGCAGGAACATTGTCCTAAACAGAGCTCCTGATAACCTCATCGATGACTAATGTATCCATCATCTATTTCTCTGGAGAACCATGACTAGTAAAATATGCTCAGTACTAGGCTGAGAGTTAGGAGCTCTGGCCTTGCTTTTGTCCCCTGCTGGAGATGCGTTTGAAGGCCCCCCATCTAATACTGGTATTCTAAAACTCACTGACTTTTCCTGGCTTGTGCCAGAGAAAGCATTCAAGAGGGTTGAGCCATCAAGAAAAATGCTGTTGAGTTTCACCAGGACAGCAGGTCTTCCTTGAGTAAGAAGCAATTCCTACCTGTTACTTTAGTGAGATGGGTCAGACTCCATCAGAACAACGCCTTTTACCCATTATAAACAAAAGGCAAACAAAATGACAGGGAAGCTGGCTGAGAGCCCAGTGCTACCCAGACTTTGCTGGGGAGGTAGGTAGACAGCCCAGCTTCTCCAGAATCTTTTGGGGTCTTATCTGAAATAGGGCATGCAGGGGCAGGCTCCCAGCAACATGCAGATCTCCATGCTTGGCTTCGGTTCTCCAGGCTGATGCATGAGAACCTTGGATGCATGTTACTGCTTAGACATAGAAGTCCATTCCAACAGTGATTCCAGGTCCTGGGAGGAGCCCTTGGGTCACAGGTAGACAGTATCTCGATGGTCCAGAGCCTCGGAGGCAGGAAGACTGAGTTTTGTACTAACCAGCTTGGGATAGTGATCTCAGCTGCTGTTTGGAGGGGGTAAGTAGATTTCAAAACAGAGGTTGTAGGTAAAATTGCCTTACAAGTCTACTTTCTCCTTTGCCTAAATCCTGGAGGAAGAATAATTATGGAAATGAGGAAGAAAAGTGGAATATTCTTTTTGAGAGGCTGAAAGCAGGTACCAAAGTCCACTTGAGTTATTTTTAGAGAGAACAGTTTAGATTGAGTGCTTCAAATATGGGTGATGAGTGTTAGATCCAACATGTTGCATGCAAGCCTGAGAACACTCTTGAGCTTTGAGTGGCTCACAAGGGGAAATTACATCTGGAAATCATGGGAAAACAAAAACAAGAGCAGGCTAAAAGCATTGAGAGCCACAAAAGTCTAGTTAGAGAAGTGACTGACTAACTTGTTCATATATCTTGACATCTTGGTCTCAATTCCCTTCATCTTAGTAAGTGCTACAGTTGTTTGTCCTGATTAAAACATGAGTAGTTTAGTATTCTATATTATGAATCCCTCCTGTTCCTTATTTTTCTTTTACCTCCCAGCATACCCTTTTCTCTTTTTTTCCCTGCTGTGGTCTTGAACTTGCTCTTGTTGCCTAGGGGGTTTGTCAGGAATGGCACAGCATCTTACATAAGTTATCACTTACTGTTGGTGAAGCTCTGCCTTAAAGTTAGAAGCTGTGGAGCAAGATGTACTTTCAGTGCAATAGCAGCATGACTGTTTTGGGGGTAACCAACCACTCTATCGTTGCATATAGGATCTGCTCCATTGGAGAGAATGATCATCTTCTATTATAAACCTGGTCAAAACCTGGCAGCTTTTGGGCTCTTGGGGAGGAAGCTGCTATTGTTGGTTTGCTAAATTTACATGATATGCCTGTCAATTTGCTTCCAAACCATTTTTACTTATGTGCAAAGATTGGTGGTGCTGTCAACTTCAGAGAAGTGGCTTATTGTATCAGGTGGTAGTATTGCAGAGACTCCCATGAAGTCAAGACGATGAGACTAAGTGAATGTTGAGTACTCAGCTATAAATGGTACATCTGTATGACCTCAACCAAGGCTCAGGGACCATCACAAAAGAAAGGGTAGGAAGAATGACAGAGCCAAAGGAATGGGCTTAGTGTTAGAACAATATCAGGAGGTCAACATTCTATTTTGGAGTAGGGAGGCCCCACCCTTCCCTCAAAGTCTGTAGTCAGTTAATGGTTGCTAGGGAAGAGAGAAAGATTTTCTTCAGCAATGTATCTCCTGGTACATTGCCCGTGCTGCAGTAAGCAAACTTAATTGAAGTCATTGGCTCACCAAAATAAATAAATAAACAAACAAACAAAAAATCAAAACACAAAGTCTAAGCAAAACCTGTGGAAGTAGAAGTGGGATTAGTTGAGAAGAGAAAGGGACTCCACAGAAGAGGGAGGAAGACAAAAGAAGGTAATGGTGGGGAATATGACGAAAGTACATTATGCATATGTTTGAAAGGCCCTAATGGAACCCATAGTTATGAATCATTAATATTTGTTACTAAAACTAAAAAAAAACCCCATACTTCAAAAATTCAAAAACATTAGAAGCTGTTTTGCTTTAATTTGTTTTCTTTTATATATGGAATAGAAAATTTAGTGTAAAAGTGTACCCATGCCATCTTTGTAGGTCACAGGTTTCCCAAAAACATTCTCATACCCAACATTTAGAAATTTGATTAAACAATGCAAAAGCACAGGTTTCTTCCCTCAAAAGTCTACTTAGCAGGGTCTGGGTGAGCCCTAGTGAGCTGTGTTTTTAGTGCTCTTGGTCAATTTGGCTGATAGGTTTGGAAACGACAGGTTTGCACATTGTCCAGGCAGAGAAGACAAGAGTGAAGCTGTGGCATCCTGGACACTGGCCCATGGAACCACACCCGGGAAATGTCAGGGGTGTTTCAGATAGAATCTGGCAACATGGACAGAGGAAAGGAGTGGCGGTGGAGAGAATTTGTGTTGTGTAACTGGGCTAAAGGTGCCAGAGAGCTTTACAGTACCAGTGCTTCTGGGGTGTTTGTGAGGGAGATGTGAGAATTTGAGTCCATGGGCTGAGTGGAGGTCAGCCCTCATAGGTTCCGGCAGGCATTGTCCACTTTGCTGAGGATTGAGTGAAAGAAAAAAGCAGGAGAAGATCAAGTTCTACCTTCTTGTGTTGGGGCATCCATCTCTCCCCACCTTGGCTGTGAGAGTGCCTGATTCTCAGGGCTTTGACTTCATGACTCAACTTGTGTTCCATTCTTAGGCCTTTGGCCTCACACTTAATTACACCACCAGTTTCCCTGGCTCTCCAGCTTATGGAAAGCAAGCTGTGAGACTTCTTGACCTCCATAATCCTGAGATTATTAATTCCGGTTAGGTGGGAGTCCTGACCAGTACAGGTTTCAGGTGGGAGGTGTTGATAGGTGCCTGTGGGTTGTCCAAGAGAAGATGACCCTTCTGGGTCCTGTCCAAGCACAGAAGGGAAGCTAGAACATCAAGGGGACTGGAGCTTGCAGATGGTGAAATGCATGAAAGGCAGGGCAGGATCATTTTTCAGGAGCCTTGAGTGCATAAGGAACAGACAGAGGCACAGGCCACATGCAGGTGACATTCCACATTTCAGACTCAGAAAGTAGAGGAGAAGTCACAGAGAGACAGACACCTGGGGACTCTGGGATAGGAAGTCCTGAGTGACCTTCAGTGGGGGAGCTGCTAAAGCTTTCTGAGAGAAGAAAAGCAATTGAAAGACGCAAGAGTGCTGTGCCGAGTCTACCTGCAGCCTGGTCACTTATTTAGTGAAGAAGTGCAGGGTGGAGAGAGAAAATGTGATGGGCCCTGGGGGCTGAGAGATTGCTTTGGATTTGGAGGAAGTTAAGCCAGGTTCTAGTCAGAGGGTGGAAGACACAGGATGGATGATGATGAGGAGGAGGGGTGGGCTTAGAGAAAGAATGTCCTAAAGATTTCAGTTAAAGTCCTGCAGGGAACATCCACTTCGGATGGGTGGAAGCATTTTAATTAGGAGACTAATCTTAGAGGTAAGTAAGCAGAGGGCTAAGAAGACCAACAAGGGCTCTTGAGAATCCTACAGAGAAGCAGCAGCTGGAAGCTGTTTCCATCCATGGGTCTGAAAGGACAAGAGGAAGGAGTGGGCTGTTGGAACACAAGCTGAGGGCACACAGAGAGGGACCGTGGCCACAGTGGAAGTGTACCCAGACTCTGATTCAGTTTGAGAGTCCTGGGGTGCTTTGCACTGGGTAACTTCAGGGGCTAGGTGGTGGACAGACTGAGGGGGGTGGAGTGAAGGGAGTACCTTGAATGAAGAGCAGTCATCAACATACCGAGGCCAAGGGAAGATTTCTTCTGAAAGTCACATTCCCAAAGAGCAGAGGGCCTGTGGATGGGGGAAGTACTGCCATGTGAAATTATCATTATGGGATATAGCTAATTTTGGCATAGTCCAAGGACATGGGGCCAGAGCTGGAGTGAAGCTGAAAGGAGAGGCCAAGGTGATGGTGGGTGTCTGTCTCAGGTGGAGGTCTCCACATCATTCCTCTGCAGCAATTTCTGGGTTTTGTTACTGTGGCATCTCTCTCTCCCACGCTCAGGTTTTGGCTTGAGTCTGGTCTCTCGCTCCCTCCCCTCAGCCCGTGAGACCCAAAGCAGTCAGAATCATCCTCTCCTTCTGGCCAAATGACTGTCTGGAGAGTAAATATGTGGAGCTAGGGCAGTAGCTCAGTTGGTGACAAGTGCCAGAACCTAAGTGCGGTGATTTCATTTCTGTCACTGTGATAAAATGGCCCCGATAAAAGCAGCATGAGGGAGAAAAGGTTTATTTTGGCTCACTGTTCCAGAGGGAAAGAGTCCAGTGTGGTGGAGAAGGCATGGTGCCGGGAGCATGAAGCCAGCTCAGCCACAGGGCTTTGGCTATCAAGGGGAGAGAGAGTGTGTGTGAGAGAGCAGGAAACTGGGCTAGGCTACAAAACCTCAAAAGCCACTTCAGTGATGTACTTCCTCTAGCAGGGTTCTATAACCTAAAGGTTCTTAAGTTTCTAAAGATTCCACAGTTTTCCCAAACATCACCACCATTTGGGGACCCCCTGTTCAAACATGAGTCTACAGGGGCATATTTCACATTCAAATCACAACATGGGCAGGGCGTGGTGGCACATGCCTTGAATCCCAGCACTGGGGAGGCAGAGGCAGGCAGATCGCTGTGAGTTCAAATCCAGCCTGGTCTACAGAGTGAGTACAGGACAGCCAGAGAAACCCTGTTTCAAAAAACAAAACAAACTGAAATGTGAAATACAATGGGGTAAACTTATAATACAGTTATGGAGACAGGTGGATCCCTGGAACTTGCTGGCCAGTCTACCTAGCCTACCTGGTAAGTTCCAGGTCAGTGCGAGATCCTGTCTCAAAGAACAAGGTAAGGTGGATGGTGCTTAAGAAATGGTACCTTGGCTTCCATGTACCTGTGTGCTCACACACCCAGACACACAAATGCACACTCCCCACCCACAAAGAAAATCTGACACAAGTTGCTCTAATCAGAGCAAAGCCCGGGACTTACTTAAGAGCTTACCAGAAAGAAAATTTCCTCTTTTTTGTGTTGACTTGAGCCTGGGGACATTTGAAGGGGAAGATGAAATTGAGGGGTGGAGAGCAGCTGCTAGTGTTAACTTGCAGAATTGATCATTCCCTCAGTCTGCTGTAGACCTGGAGCTTTACTGGTTCATGTTAAACAATTCCTTCTCTATTTTGCTAAAATGATTTAAGGTCTTTGCTGAAGACCAACACAACCCCTCACTTGATCTCTTTGACCCCATTGTGCCTTAAACATTTGCTTGCCTGTGGTTTTAGTTCCTGTGCAATTTATCAAAGAGGACTTTAGACACAGGTGGCAGATCATTGATGACAGGTTTTCTGAGCTGTGCCCAAAATAGCTCTCACTTTGTGGTTTTTCATTCGCAATCCTTCATTGTCAAGCCACGCTGAGAGGTGTCGGCCCCTGGCTTTGTAGGGGCATGGCATCAAGACAAAACCCTGTGAAACAAATTTCCCTTTTTGGGATGAGCAATTATAAAAATCAGTCACTTCCATCCTGTGAGACAGTGACTTCGCTTAAGATTATACCAAACTAGCATTATATCAATCTGTATTTGAGAATCCCCTACCTTTGACAAAATGGGCAGTCATTGAGGCTTTATAGTCTGCCACACTTTCTGATTGCTGATATAGCTAGTCTCATGATCATTTTTCTTTTAAACCAGGATGGACTATATCCCTCCATAACTGTGAGCCAAAAGAAACTCTCTCTCAAGCTGTTTTTGTCAGGGTATTTTTTTATACAGGAACAGAAATGAAACAGACACACCTGGCTGGTTTTTTTTTTTTTATTTTTTCACACAAGTTCTGGGAGAGCAAATTCAAGCAAGCACCTTATACTAACTGAGCTATAATCCCGGCTCCACAAGCTACTCATTTAGTCTAAAGGCATAATGGTGTTCGCTGGTTCGGATCTCAAGGCATGTGATGTGAGTGGAGGGAGAGAGCTGGGGCTGTAGCCAAACACCTCACTTGAGCATGGAAGAGACATGATGTTTTCCTACCGATCATCTGATTGAATTAGCCCAGGTTAGGTCCACCACAAGAGATGTACGTCATCCTGCTCTATGGATCTGGAAATGGATATGTAATGGAAATGGTTCATGCCTTTGCTGGTGGATTTCTGTAGTTAAAACCCCCCTGAAGGGTGATGGTACCATGAAGGCCGACTGGGAATGTTTGCAGCAGTGTTAGGTGGACCTTGACTCAGAAGTCCAGTTTATACACTGTGGTATTCCCTGTGGCATATATGGGCTCCTGAATATGATCCATAGTCCCCTTAACACAAGATGGTGCCAACAGTTAAAGGCCACCGCTCTTTCTACCACATGGCTCCTCAACTCTTGTCAATTCTACTTCTTTCCCTCCAGGTCTGCCTATTCGGTTTGATATCCGAACTCCCATTCTTGTTTGCATGGACCATAAATGGCGTCTCCTCACATCTCTGTCTGCTGTCATTCTGACCAACCGCAATCTATTCTTTCATTGTTTATTCGGAGAGGAGGGAACATGGCCTCCTGTAGTTCAGGTTTGCCTTGAACTCACTAAGGAGCCGAGCGTGAGCATCTGTTCCTCCCACCCCCCTCATTTGAGTGCTGGGGTTATAGCTGTGAGGTACCACACCTGGTTTATGCAACGCTAAGGCTAGAGCCCAGGGTTTTGTGCACATTAGGCCAACACTGGCTACTGGGCTGCAACCCTGATTCCTCCAACACATTCTTCACAGTGTGTGGGAGCAAGGTGAACATAAACCGGATCCTGTTCTTCATCTAACACCCCCCCTCCTCCTGTCTTCTCTTCCTCTTTCCATATATCTGTCCCCCACCCCCTCTTTCTTTTTGGCAATGGTATATATCAGACCCAGAGCCTGTGCATGTTGGGCAAATGTTCTACCACGGAACCACACTCCCACCCTCACTCAGAAACTTTCGGTAATCCCGTCCTCTTTTGGAGTAAAAAGCTAATGCATTGCAAAGCTTTTGGTGCCAACCATAGTTTGCCTTCCTGCTCTCTCCTCTCTGTAACCCTAGAACTCACACACATCTCTCCTACTTTGACTTCTAGCCACATTGGTCCCTTTGCAGCCCTTCCTGTGTTACTATGCCTTTGGTCCCACAGCCTATTCCCCTTCCTGGGATGTGCTAAACATATCTCACTTCTGCCCCCAAACCACAACCCCTTTCACCTAATTTATCATGCCCACTCTTTCAATTACCCATTTGTAGGCATTAGGAGTCCCCCAGTCATGCATCAGTATCCCCCAGTCAGCATCACTATTCCTGCCCTGTGTGGGACATAGTAGTTTCCAATGATATGCTTCTGCAATCCTCTAACCTGCCTCTCCATCTTCCATGAGGACAAAGAGGCATGTGTTGGGTGCTTCTGGTGGATGCTGGTTACCTTTTCTCCCCATTCCTTTCTTCCTTGCCCTTCCTAAGAGCAGTCTTGTTTTCCTTTATATGATAAACTCTACCCTGTTGTGTGGCTAACAGGAGATCTGAGAAGTGCTGCATGCTGTCATCTTGTCTTTGCTGTAGTTGCTGGCATGGTGTGGAATACAGTGTAGCACAGTTGTGGTGCTGTTTGCCTAGTCATACTTGGTTGGTATTTTTTTTTTTGAGATTTAAAATTTTTATTTATGTATATGACTGTTTGCTTTCATGCAGGTCAGTGTACCATGTGTGCAGTGCCCTTGAAGGCCAGAATGGGGTGTCATATATCCTGAAACTGGAATTACAGATGGTTGCAAGCTTCCACGTGGGTGCTGGGAATTGAACCTGCCTCCTCCAGAAGAGCAGCTGGTGCTCTTGATTACTGGGCCATCTTTCCAGCTCCTTAGTTGGTCTTTCTAGAAGGCAATATTAAACCTTTCTTGGATGGTTGAGGAAGTGTCTTCTGATCCACCTGCAGCCTTCTTTTCACCATGAAGATACTTAGCAAGAGGACAGAGTTGCTGTTCAAAAGAAAGTATCACTGTGCACTGTACACTGCAGAGAAACTGAGGCAGAGGGATTCTTACCACTTAATGAAGTTATATTAAAGATAACACCCTGACTTAAGTCTTCAGAGTCAGAGGGAGGCAAGGTTTCCCATCAGTAGAGGATCAAATCACTCTTCTTCTCTTTGTTGGAGTTTCCTCATGGATCCTTGTCTTGATTGTTGGTGCCCTAGTGAGAGAACCTTCATTTTTCCATTCCCATGATCTTTGCAAGGCCTCATTATGAGTGGAGGATTTTTGATTTAACCCTTGAACACATGATTTCCTTTGGGCAAAGATATATGTTGGATCTCACTCATTTCTATTTTTCTCCATTCTTCTGCTGTCACCATGACAGGAACATTCCCAGGTGGTCCAAGGAGAAGGATGAGAGATTCATACAGCAAAGGTGTCTCAGCAGAGCTCAGCCCAGATCAGCCCAACTCAGGCTGATGTGTAGACATATGAACAATGATGAGTGATATTGTTCTAAGCCAGTGAGTTTGAGGCGATTTGTTACACAGCAGTAGCTGACTGGCACAATTGCCAGTGAAGATGATTCTCACAGGGCATAACTGCTTCTGTGGTCAGGGATGAGAATGACTGCCTGCCTTACTAACTCTCCGTCACATTTGGTCATGTAGAACTTCTCACGCTGTCTCTCTAGAATTCACTTCTTTCCATGTTGGTCATTATTCCGTCTCCCATAGAACTTACACATTGTCTCCGACTGCTGGTCAAGGAGACAGTTACCATGGCAACCCTCCATCTGCCTGCTTTCTCTGCTCTCCAAACTAAATCCCACCACTCTCTTTTCAACAAGAACAAAATAAAAATAATAAGATGATCAAAGCCAGCTTGCATTGTTAACACAGAAACTAAAAACAAACAGCCCTTCTGATTTGTTAAACAGCCAGGCTGTCTGTGTCAGGCCAGGACTCCAGGAAGCAGGCACCCAGATAGGATCAGACAAGCAAGGGATGTGTTAGACTTGACTGTGGAAACCAGGTAAAGGGAGATAAAGAAGGGAGAGATGGGACAAGACTTCTTGTTAGAGACAAGTCTGATGCCTGTTTAAGGAGAGTGGGAGGTGGGGGGATGGCACAAGGAGACCATGCTTGGTTAGGAGTGTGCAAACCAAAGAGACTCTGCAGAAGAGGCCTGTGGGAAGGGGCTGCTGCCTCTGTGCCCCTGCCTGCGCTCAACCACTGGGGGAGGAAGGGGGTATGAGCACAGCCTCACTAGATGTCAATCAGCTGTTGTCACACAGGAGAACTGAGCCATACTGTGCTGCGGCCACCAAATTCTCAGTCCCTGAATGGCCTTTGCCCCAACCTGGGTAAGGAAATATGTTTTCATAAAGTGTTGAAAGAGTGGGTGCTAGGGCTGGAGAGATGGCTCAGTTCATAAAGGGCTTGCAAGTGGAGCTGGATCACTCGACCCCGTGCAAACACTATCTCAGCACTGAAGGTGCAGGAGGATTCCTGGGGCTTTATGACCAGGCAGCCTAGCCAACTCAATAAGATACAAGCCAGTGGAAGATCATCTCCAGAAACGAGGTAGGTGGCTCTTGAAGAATACCAGAGCTGGGCCTGGCCTCCTGGTGCATGTACACATGCATGCAACTGCACCCCCAACCACGCGTGTGTCCAGCCTGAAGGAATAGGCGGTGGGAGAGGGTAAGAATCCTGCTCTCTCGGGAGAGAATCTGGCCAGTTTAGGAGGTATTCATATGGAGTACCTGCTTTGGTGATAGGTATCCACAGCAAGGTGTCTTTCTCTGTCTAAATTTGGAAGTCTCACCAGGTGGCTTTGGAGCAGACCATAGGGTTTGTGGGTTTGTTTTTGTTTTTCATTAAAATGGTGTAAATTGTCAAAGACTGCATGATTCCCAAACAGGAGTAGGGAGATCATTTCTGTATGTTCTCCTTGAGAGCAAAAGAAGGTATGCAGAGTATGCAAAAACCAGGTGTGGGAGAGAAGGGTCAGCCAAGGATGACCATTCATTCATTCATTCATTCGTTCGTTCATTCGTTCATTCATTCACTCATTCATTCATTGAGCAAGTACTGGTTGTGCTGCTGCATGCGTGAGAAGAGAAGCTTCAACTCCTCTTGTTCCACCCTCCCATGGGAGCCATTTCTATCTGGCCATGGCCTTGTTCTGTATCCTTAAGTACTAGGATTTGAGGCTCATTGACGTTCTTTTTAAATTCATGTTTGACAACTTCATAAAAATCTTTCTGAGGCTGTCTCCTCCTTCTCTGCTCCAAGGAAAGGGATTTGGGGCTGAGTGTGCTGGTCAAAGGCTGGGGAGTTTCAGCCATGTAGCAAGGGTAGGTCTGGAGCTCTAACGACATCATGGCTAACAGAGTTAATAAAACTTTATTGTGCACTGGAAATTGAAAGTAGACTTTTCTGTTTTAAATAAAAGTGCTTTGTAACCCAGGCTGGCTTCCAATTCATGACCCTTCTACCTCACCCTCCCTTCCCTCTTCAAGGACTGGGACGACAGGTGTGGACCGCCAGACCTAAAAAGAGTAGACCTTAAACAATGCAAACTACAAGGCTGGAGGGATGGCTCTGTGGTTAAGGGCACTTGCTGCTTTTGGAGAAGACCCGAGTTCCATTCCCAAAACTCAC
The DNA here is from genome assembly GCA_907164525.1 of Lophiomys imhausi. Taxonomy (NCBI): domain Eukaryota; kingdom Metazoa; phylum Chordata; class Mammalia; order Rodentia; family Muridae; genus Lophiomys; species Lophiomys imhausi. The sequence continues at coordinate 9,937,056 of CAJQZJ010032054.1, read as the reverse complement.
ATCTGCTGATGTTGACTAAGGTCAGGGTCACCCAGCCTGAGCCAAGGGAAGACTCTCCGGGTTTAAAGTGCTTACTAAAGGCTGCTGTACTTCTCTTCCTCTGGCTTTTGGATTAATTCTCTGAGACCCACATTGTCAAGAGTCTGCATGGCTCAGAAGCAGAAGATCCTAATGTATAGAAGGCTGCTCACTAGAGATTCCCAGGTGCCAGGGCACACAGAGTGCTTGGCAAGGCACCATGGCATCTCAATTTATTGCATCCATTATCTGAGCTAGGGACGATATGAAGTCATGACTCTAAGACAGACAGAGAGATATGAGTGTTTATAATTCCTCGCTCCTGCCTGTCTGTGTTGAGAGCACCGTGAGAACTCTATCTTTCTCCATATCTTAGAACCATTTAATTAAATTTAATTTGTTCTCTGGACCCCTGAAAAGACAGAAGAGAGCCAGCGTTTGCTGTGTGCCAGGCGCTTCATTAAACATTTTCATGCTGGAAGCTATACACAGTATTTCACTCTCCCATTTAATCTTTGCAGCAGCCCAGTGGAGGATGGCTTGCCCACAAGTGTGGCTGTGCTGGAGCTTTGCAAGGTTGGGCAACCCAATTCTGGTCCCTTAGATGCTGCCATTGCTTATTCATTTGTCCATTTTCCATCTGTTCATCTATTGGGTTGTCTGTCCACCTCCACCACACACCTGGAAATTGCTTATTGGTCACACATCATGGGCTTTAAGGCTGGGTACTGGAGTGTTACCAGTCTGCCCTCATGGAGCTCATACAGTGCTGGGGGGGGGGTGCTCACACCCTCCTGGACTCCTTGGGTGGGATGTCTCAATGACTCATGTGTAGTTCCACTTCAGGGTCCTCATCATAGCTTCCATCTAGACCTGGGCACCCAAGGAAATTTGGGACTTTGCAGTGGTATATGAACTAGTCAGAATCCTCCAAAGGGAAGGAGGATTTTAGGCACTTTAGGGTGAGGATATGTTTCAGGAGTCTGAGACTGAGGGGTCTTTGAAGTTGTAAACTTTAAGTTCAAGCGCCAGATAGAGTGGTTGGTCTCCACAGTTCAGTGGTTCTCAACAGGGGGTGTGATTTTTGTGCAAGTCTACTCCGCAGGAAACCTTGGTAATGTCTGTGGACGTGTTTGATTGACATGAGTGGACTGGAAGGGCTGCTTCTGACACCTAGTGGGGAGGCCAAGAATTCTGCTAAATATTTTCTTTTCCTTCTTCTCTCCTTTCCAGTCTCTCTTCAGATGGAGCTTCACAAAGCCCAGACTGGTCTAAACACACTATGCAGGTGAAGGTGAGCTTGAAGTTCCAATCATCCTGCCTATACCTCTACCTCCTGAATGCTGAGATTTCAGGTATGTGCTGTCATGTCCATTTCAGCAGTCCTGGGTATTGAACCCAAGGCTTACTGCGCTCGATACATATACCCTACAGGTGAGCTACACACATCCCCAGCCAGTTTTCTCATTACTGTGGCCAAATGCCTGACAAGAGGCAATCTATGGAGGAAGGGTTTATTAGAAAAAATGAAATTATCTATTTATGTGCATGTCTATGTCTGTGTTCATGTATGTGCATATGTGTACAGGTGCCTGAGGAGGCCAGAAGAGGGTATGGATTCTCCGGAGCTGGAGTAATAGGTGGTTGTGAGCCACCCAACATATGTGCTGGGAACTGAACTCTGGCCCTCTGAAAGAGCAGCAAGTGCTCTTAACTGTGGAACCATCTCTTTGGCCCGAGGAAGAGTTTATTATTTTATTTTTTAATGATTTATTATTTTTAATTTTATGTACATTGGTGTTTTGCCTGCATGTATGTCTGTGTGAAGGTGTCAAGCCACTTGGAGATGGATTACAGACAGTTATGAGCTGCCATATGGGTGCTGGAAACTGAACTTGGGTCCTCGGGAAGACCCAGTGCTCTTAACTGCTGAGCCATCTCTCCAGCCCTGGAAGGTTTATTTTTAGTTTATAGTTCATTGGAATATATCCCATTGTGGTAGGGAGTGGCAGAAACATTAGGAATCTTAGACTAGTGTCCAAAGTTAGGAAGCATAAAGGAGACAGGAAGTAGGGGTAGCCTATAAAACTAACTGCCCACTCAGTGATGCCCTTCTCCCAGTGAGTCTCCATGAGGATCCACAGCCTTCCAAAACAACACTGCCAGCTGAGGACCAAGTCAAAGACATGAACCTGCTGGACATTTCACCTCTAAACAACAGTGATATCCTGTAGTGTTCAGGGCAGCCTCAACCCCAAGAACACTCGTATCTAAACTGCCAGACAGTGAGAAACCCTGCCTAAATTGGCAGGAATGGCAGACGGGTGAGAAGTGTGAATAAACTGGTATATAAGTAAATTGAATCTAGACCAAGATAGAAACTGAATGCTCTGTGCAGCTGTTAGGGGACTTACATGCCTCCATGCTTATGACCCATGGTTCTGCTGTGTCATGTTTCTTAGCTTTGCTTAGTCATAAGATTACCTGGAGTGTTTGTTACTAGGGTCCACATTGGTAGAGCTGACTCACAATGGCCAGGGGATAGGACTAGGATTTTCTCTCTCTCTCTCTCTCTTTCTCTCTCTCTGCCTGTCTCTCTATGTGCGTATGAGCATGTGAATACATATGTGTGTTTTCTAGTTTTCTATGTAGATCCAGCTAGCCTCAGACTCACAGAAATTCACACTGCTTGCCTCAGCCTCCAGCATGCTGAGATTAAAGGCATGCCTTATTACGCTCCACTGCAATTTGTTTTATCTCTTGAAAATGGCAGTTTTTGGGCTGAGTCACCAAGGACTTATTTAGAGCTGAGTAGGTCAGTCTTCAGCGAGCCTGGCATTGGCCACCATGGTAGTAGCCTCATCACATTGTGGGGCCACAGAAGGAGTGTTTGGGTTGCTGGCTAGATACTCACAGCTCACTCAGGAGTTATTTGGGTTGTAGGAGGCTTATTGACTATTGCTCTGTGAAGTTAACCTAAGCAGATATCTATGCAGCTGGAAAATCTCCATGAAGTCCCATGGGGACTTCTTCGTTGCCTAATGAAGGAAGCAGGGGCTCTGAGGTCAGGTCCAGCAATGTCTTGTCACAAAGCTGAGAAAAAGTCTGGTGTAATAATATTTTTATTACTCTGTGTATCCTCTCTCAAGAGCTGAGAGCTCAAGGCCTATTGGTGGGGGAAACAGCCAGGCTCTTCTGGACACTGTAAAACCTAGTGGGGATTCTCTAGACTAGCAGAATGGGGGAGTGTTAGCTCAATTTTATATACATTCCATCCTGCTTTGCAAAAGATTTTTAACTGGCTTATAAAACAAACAAAAAATTAAACAAACAGAGCATCTAAATGAAAACCCACATACAAGAACATGGGAAAATACACATATAAATGAAAGAAAATCAAACTCAGGGATTTTATATAGAATGGGCAATCAACCTCAATTTTAAAAACAGATTTAGTTTACTTGCGTTTGTGTGTCTGCATAGGGAATACGTGTGCCCTCAGAGGCCAACAGATGTCACCAGATCCCTTAAAGTTTCTACAGGAGGTTGTGAGCCACCTGACATGGGTGCTAGGAAATGAACTCAGGTCCTTGGGAGAGGAGCAAATGCTTTGATTCATCAGCCATCTCTCCAGATATTGATTTTTCTTCTCACCAAACCAAAATGGGATGCTACTAATTGCAGAGCTTTGTGTCAGAAATTTTAAAAGATTTCTGCCATTCCCATGTGTGGTATGAGTTTATTAAGACCAATTATGAGAATGTTTTTATTTAATCCCAGGTGTGAGGCTGCTTAAGACACAGGTATGAAGTATTAAGGGTCTCATGAGCTAGCAGGGGCGTGGCTTGACCAGCTGAGCAAGTTTCACTCTGAGGACTTGGGAGAGCAGATAAAGAGCAGCTGGGGGTTACCAGATTATAAAAATAAACAACCTACTGACACAAAAAGAATTTAATTCATTGAAAATGTCTTTGTTACTCATTTAAAAATGCAATTTTTGGTTCCAGTCCATTTGAAAGCTACTATTGAAAACTGTATAGGATTCAAGAATTTATAGTTTTGTTAGGTATTAGTTTAGTTAATTGAAGAAATATGCTGTATTTAGTCTCTTGTATATATTTTGAAGTTAAATAGTACATAGATAGAAAATAAGCAATGTTTATCTATTTAGATAGACACATAGATAGATGGTTTTCAAAAACCTCAGAGACCAACAGAAAATGGCATTTAAGATGCTTTAATAAGAAAAGGTTTTTCTGACAGAGAGACATCTGCTCTGGCAGCACCCTCAATCTACTTGATAAAAGATGAAGGGCATTAAAGAAACAAATGTGGGGCTGGAGATATGGCTCAGCAGTTAAGAGCACTGATTGTTCTTCCAAAGGACCCAGGTTCAAATCCCAACACCCACATGGCAGTTTACAGCTGTCTGTAATTGTCAGGCGTGGTGGCACACGTCTTTAATTCCAGCAGTCCGGAGGCGGAGACAGAGTCAGGCAAATCTCTTTGAGTTCAAGACCAGCCTGGTCTACAAAGTGAGTCCAGGACAGCCAGTGCTACACAGAGAAACCCTGTCTCAAAACAACAACAACATAAACAAAAAACCAACAACAAAACAAAAAACAGAAAAAGAAACAAATGTGGCAAGATAGTCACTGGTCAAAAAACTGCTGATAGCAGGCTGTCTGTTCAATCTGTGAACAAGCAGGACACTGAAAAGTTGACTGACCAATATTACAGAGATAAGGTAGGCCAGTCCTTCAATATTCCTGCTTCACAGAAAAGTTTGTCTTATATTCTGGGCCAATAGGCTGAAGAGTGTATGCCCCAATGACACAGAGAAACCATGGGTGACTGTTCAGGTAGCCAGCAACCTCTGTCATTACTATAGTTTTGGAAGTTGCTTGCTCTACACTTCCTACATACTTAATAATTTAATTTCTTTCTAAAGTCTCTGATGGGGTTGAAGCCTAAATAGTTACAATCTTAAAATTAAGCTTAGTTGTATAAGTTTAAGAAATGTTTTATGTCTAAAAGATGTTATCGGTTGATAAATGCAAATAAAAATAGAGAATGATATAGGTACAGAACTCTAAGCTAGGTATTAATGATAGATACTTTCTCCAAGGTTGCTTACTTCAAATGGACTTGACACTGTAAATATAATTCTTGATAGATCTGATAAATTTGTTATATGTATATATGTACCATTTTTTGAACTAAAAGGGGAGAAATGTGGTATGAGTTCATTAAAACCAATTATGAATGTTTTTGTTTAATCTCCAGGTATGAGGCTGCTTAAGACACAGGTATAAAGTATTTACAGTCTTGTGAGCTAGCAGGGGCATGGCTTAGCCAGCTGAGCAAGTTTAACTCAGAGGACTTGGGAGAGGGATAAAAAGCCAGAGCCCCAGGCCCAGCAGGCATACGCCTTTAATCCCAGCACTTGGGAGGCAGGGGCAGGCAGATCTCTGTGAGTTTGAGGCCAGCCTGGTCTACAAAGTGAGTCCAGGACAGTCATGGATACACAGAGAAACCCTGTCTTGAAAAACCAAAAAAAAAAAAAAAAAAAAAAAAAAAAGCCAGAGGCCCGAGGAGAAGGGGGCTCTACAAAGAAGAAAGAGGTTGCTGCTCTTCCAGCTACTGGTGCTCCTTTAAACTGCTTCTGGTTCTTCCTGCTGCTGCCTCCTGGTTTGCAGGACTGCTACTGAGACTGATATTACCCCAAAAGAACCCAACGACCCTAATCAGCAGGAAGTAGCTCAAAGAGACCTACGTCCCTTCTCCCTTTAACCTTCTTTCTCTCCTACCTGGTGCTGGGGGGGCTGGGAGGAAGGAGGGTTGGAAGGGAGATAAAGGTATTAAGTACAGTAAAATAAATAGAGTAAAAATAATAATAAAAGCCTCTTATTACACCCATGTTGTAGTTGCAAGCAGGGTTATTTCTTCCATAGGCCTTCACATAAGGCCAATGTGTTGTTCTTCTCAATTCTTGTACAATGCTATAGAATCAGTTACATATAATTATTTTTTTTTATAACAGCAAAAAGCAGAGAGCTTATCTTCAGGGGGCAAAGACTTTAAGGGTCTAAACAATGTTCTGATGCTGGGAGATATGGTACATATATACATATAACAAATTTATCAGATCTATCAAGAATTATAGTTACAATGTCAAGTCCATTTGAAGTAAGCAACCTTGGAGAAAGTATCTATCATTAATACCTAGCTTAGAGTTCTGTACCTATATCATTCTGTAATGTTAGTGCTTGAGAAATGGAGTTAGGGAGAGTCTGAGTGGAAGGCTAGCCTGGGCTATATGACAAGACCACAACTCAACTACCACTACCACCACCACAAAACGCCTATCAACCAAACAACAAAAACAAAAGTTAGGGCCAGTGAAATGGCTCAGTGGGCAAAGGAACTTGGCACCGAGCCTGATGACCAGAGTTCAGTCCCCTTGACCTACATTGTGGAAAGAGAGAAGTGACTCCTACAAGTTGTCCTTTAGCCCCCACATGTGTACCCTGGTATGTTTGTTTGCCCTGCTTCCAAATAAGTAAGTGTAACAAAATATAAAAACTACACAACAATAAAAAAGCATATTTTGATGCTTTTATAAAACAAGACATTTAAATTATTGGCCAGATGACTTGATGATTCCTTTACTAGAAATCCTCCTTAAGGAAAACATTATAGTTGTATAATGCCTCATACCCTGAGGCATTTGCTGAGCACTGATTCACACAATCCCATAAAAACGTCTTGGTGCTTCTCCAGCAGCAGGCTGTGCGCTCGGTGTGGTCATGTGGTGGTGAACATGAAGGCTATAGGCTTGCGGTCTAGTCTACAGAAATTTTGTTATTTGAGACATTGGCATAAGTCACACCTGTGTGTCAGCAGGAGAGTCGCGGTCCATACCTAGCACCCGACAGCCAAGAACTAACATTCGTTTTTGAAAACATTTTCTTTATTATTGTATATGTGGGTATGCATATATGTGCTACAGGGTATTTGTAGAGGCCAGAAGACCACGTTCAGGAGTGATTTCTCAGGGTGGGACTGGGAGGAGACTGGCAATTGGCAAGTGAAATATACAAGTTAATAATAATAATAAAAAAAGAGTTGTTTCTTCCCTTCCACTGTGGGATCCGTGAAGTGAACTCAGGTCGCCAGGCCATTCAACAAGTGATTTTATTCCTTGAGCCATCTCACCCGCCCAAGGGCTGATGATTTGGTTAGCTTGGAAAAGCAAAAGTGGAGAACCTGTGTGAACATGCCCTTGGTAAGAAGAGATGGAGGCATATATGTGAGTGAACCAGGAAGTGTCACGTTGGCTTCATCATCAGGATGATTTAGAGAAGCATGGGATGGTGGCTAGGTGATGCTATTGGATGCTTTGCTCATAGCCCTTGGCCTCATTGTTCTAATATGAACAACAGCATCTTACTGAGCTCCCTGGGCCTCTTCCGCATGTGGGGGCTGTCTGGATTCACAGGGTCAGGTAGCAAGAATGAAGAGTTACAGACTACAACAGCGACATTAAGCCAAAGGTTCCGAGACCTGGAGGAGAGCCTCTGCAACCTCCCTGAGGGACACTGAAACAGGAGACTGATTTATTTTCTGTCGTATCTCTCAGGCTTTCCCAGTGGATCTCAGTCCCTTCATGGTTGCCTGCCTGGTTACATACCCCTTCACTGGCTGCCCTCAGTTCTCTTCTCCTTCTTCAGTTCCATTCCTCTGATGACTGTCCCCCCACAAACTATATGTTTTCAAAATCTACTTCCAGTGGAGCCAATTGTTTTCATTTTACTGTTTTTTTTTTTTTTGTTTTTTTTTTTTCTGAGACAAGGTTTCTCTGTGTTGCCCTGGCTGTCCTGGACTCTTTGTAGACCAGGTTGACCTCGAACTCACAGAGATCTGCCTGCCTCTGCCCCCCAAGTGCTGGGATTAAAGGTGTGTGCCACAACGCCCGGCCCTCATTTTACTTTTTAAGTAAATATAAAAACATATTCTTAGCCAAATATGAATGACTATGGTCCCAGAACATGGATGCAAAGTTACCACAAAGTACGTTTGTTTATGGATAGAAAATTTGAACACACTCCATTTTATTTAAAAGGAAACAGCTCTGTTTATCTCTCAATATTCCATCTCCCAAACTCAGCTCTGGGGTCCTACTCTGCAACCAATGGGGTCTGTGAGAATGGCAGCCAGACTGAGCCTGTGCGGGAAACCTGCTCCTCGCAGATCCTGTTTGGGAAATCTCCCCACACAGACCTGCCTGAAAGGAGGTAAGGAAGGAGTGGTGTTCACATGTCTGCCACATAGAGAGTGGGGAAAGGTAGAACCAGCCAGTCTGGGCTGAGGCTCTTTTGACCTTGGGTCATTGACAGATGGAAACTGTTCCTGGCCTCGTAAGGATGTTCACAGCATTGTGGACTGGTAGAAAAAAAAAATCTAGATCTCACATTGGACAGGGGCGAGCCTGATACCCAGAGTTGGCATTTATTAGCTCTCTGATGTTGGCTGACTTAAGCCCATTGCCTCAGGTGATTGCCATGAAAACACAATGACAAAAGAAACAAAAACTGGCATTCACTGTACATGACACTCTACATAACATACATGTAGTGATTTAATATTGATATCTGTGTTTACATACATTGTGTATATATGTGTATACAAAATATAATCGTAAATTATGTTTACAATTATAAAGATTTACAATTAAAACACATTTATTTATTGTGTGTGTGTGTGTGTGTGTGTGTGTGTGTGCCCATATGGTTTAACAGGGCAACCTGTGGGAATCCATTTTCTCCTTTCTTAGTGTGGATCCTGGGCATTGAGCTCAGGTAGTCAGTCTTAGAGGCAAGCTCCTTTATCTGCTGTACCATCTTTATGGGTCCTAATTTTACAGTTTTCAAATTATCATGCTATCCCCAAAATGTAGCTGGCTCATGTTCCAAAGTACATATCTGCAGAGATATGATCCACAACCGTGGACAAAGGCCTGTTTTCTTCAAAAGTGTTTGAATGCTGAAGTTTCAAGAATACACAGAAGTAGAAAAGACCCGATGACGAAGTCTGATCATCTGCCCTTCAGCTCTGCCATGATTAGACTCTTGCTAGTCTCAGTTTGGGTACTCACCCTCCATGTTTCTGCTACTGGACTATTCTGAAAAACATCCAGGCACTAAATCTTGTTGTCTATCCTCCTCGGTTGACAGGGTGATGTAGCCTCATGCTTCCTCACCCACTCTGTGCACTGCTACCTGTGTCCTGGGCTTCAGAGTCACACATGTCTCCTCTCATGGTCCTCGCCCTCTTCTGGAAGCTCTTTCCTCCTAGGCTGTGTTTATACAGTATATTTGAGGTCGGATGTTATTTACACCCAGGCGCTCTGGCTGCTGCCTCTCCAACCTTATCTGGTGTGATTTATGTTGAGTGCCTGGATCCACATTTCACAATAAATTCTTCTTAAACAGCCTGGTGTTCAGGCGCGTTTCTCATCTCCAAGGAGGCTTCTGATTGATAACCTGAAGAATTGCTTCCCTGTGACTGGCAGGGGAGTGCCTGTATGCTCTCCCTGCTCCTTGAGGCAGGTCAGAGATATGACTTCCAAGTGTTGCTGGGTGCCTTGGATAGAATCTTTTGCTAACCGCCTCCCTTCCCCCACTTCCATCTTCTGCCTATTTTCCTCTGCACGGCCAAGCTTTTGCTTCTAGGCACCAGGTCTGTTCCATATTGAGAATGATCCTATGGGACACATTTCTGAGAAACTCATTCTGAAAAGCCTCCAAGGAAAAGGTGAATTAGGGCTCTGGGAATGTTCTCACTGAAGTCTGCGGGCACCAACAGGCATAGTTTTATGGAGACCTTGAACTCTGCTGGATGTCAAATTTGTAATAGAGACTGTGGTTCAATTCCTCCTCTTCTTTTTTTAAAAAATTATTTTATTTTTATCTATATGTATATGTTTGTGTCTATATGTTAGCATGTACATATGCACTCAGGTGCCAGAGAGACCAGGAAAGGGTGACAGATTCTTGCACCTGTAGTTCCAGGTGATTGTAAACCACCTGATGTAGGTGCTGGGAACTGAACTTGGGTCCAATAAGAGCAGCAAACACTCTCAATGGCTGAGGCATCTCTCCAGCCCTTGTGGTTGGAATTCAGTCTTGGTGTGGACGCCAAATCTCTTGGTTGTAAGGGCAAATCTCACCAATGTCTCTGTAAGTCCCAGCCACTTATTCTTTGTGAACTTCCCTATTTTTTAAGATTTATTTTTTTATTTTAAACTCTGTGTGTGTGTGTGTGTGTCTGTGTGTGCGTAGTGTAGTGCCCTGGGAGTCCAGAAGAGGGTTTTAGATCCCCTGGATGGTTGTAAGCTCCTAACTTAGGGGCTAGGAACTAAACTTGAGTCCCCTGTAAGAACAGCACGATCTTTTGTTCCATACCCACTGAGACTTCTTTTTATTTTGCCACTTGTGGTTCTCCCTATAGTCCCAGGCATCTTTTCCCATATGATAAGTATACAGAGAAGGTGCCCAGATTCTGCTGAGAAAATAGAGACAAAACAAAGTGTCCAGTCCTAATTATGTAACTATGGTTGGCCCTCCAAAAGGAGTCTGGAACGTCTGCAGTAAAGAACTGAGTGTTGGGTTTATAACAAGGCACTACTAATAGAATCCACTGGGACATTTATTCCAATTAATCTTTAAAAAAATTAGATATTTATTTATTTATTTATCTCTGTGTGGGTACATATATACACCTGCATAGGCTAGTTTTACAAACCAAGGACATTTGGGAACATCTATTGAGAAGATATCCCACCGTATTGGCCTATGGACAAATGTGTTGAATTTCCTTGATTAGTGATTGATGTGGGAGGGCCCCGTTCACTGTGAGTGTTTCCACTCCTGGGCTGATGGTTCTGGGTGCTGTACAGAAGCAAGCCATGAGGGAGTAGCCAGTAAACAGCTGTCACCCATGAATTCTGCACCAGTTCCTCCTCCAGGTTCCTGCCCTGCTAGAGTCACTGCCCTGACTTCTTTTGATAACAGACTCTGATGTAGAAGTGTAATTAAAGTATACTCTGTCCTCCCAATGTAGTTTATGGCTATGATATTTGAACATAGCCATAGGAACTCAACTAAGACAGAAGTTGGAAGTGTAATCAAAGTATACTCTGTCCTCCCAAAGTACTTTATGGCTATGATATTTGAACATAGCCATAGGAACTCAACTAAGACAGAAGTTGGTACCAGGAGTGGGGTGACAGATTCTGACCATGTATTTTTGGGAGAATTGTGGTGACACTTGAACTTTGGTCTAGGAAAGTTGTTGAGTGCTCAGATCTCAGTGGGCTCTCCTGTGGGAGACTGGAAAATAAGAACATGGAGAGAAATCCAGACAATGGAAGTGAAATTTCAGAGGGAAGCAAAGACTCTCTCAGATTACTTAAAGTTTTATTTTGAATTACAGATCATTAAAGTGAAACCTTTGTTTTCCTAGGACAATTGATGCTGGTCAGCTAGAGCTGAGAAATTAGCAGTGATGAAGAAAAGACTAGCACAATTGTAGCAAAATCTTCTAGTAAATGTTTCTTCTGGTTGACACATAGAAGCTGTGGTCCAGAGGAGACATAGGCTACACTTCATGCTGGCAACCAAACCTGGGAATGGATTTCAAAGTGGTACTGGTTTTGAAGGCATCAGGTGATCATGGAGAGTAAGACAATATGCAGCATTCCTCCATAGCCTCTCTGCATTATCTCCTGCCTCCAGCTTGTGTTTGAGTTCCTGCCTGACTTCTGTGATGTGGAACTGTAAGCTGAAACAAACCCTTTCCTCCCCAAGTTGCTTTTGGTCATGGCATTTTAAAAAATGTTTATTTATTACTTCAGGTTACATCTCCATCATCGTGCCCTCTTTCCACCCCTCCCAGTCCCGCCCTCCTACCTTCTACCCACTGTCCCTTCCATCCCACTCCTCTGGAGTGGAATCAGTCCCCTGCCCCAGTTCAGCAGTCATATGAGGGCCAAGAGCCTCCTCATACACTGGGGGCCTACAAGGCAGCACCACTAGGGCAAAGTGTCTCATTAACAGGTAACAAAGTCTATGTTCCTGTTCCCTTTGGTGCATTGGTTGCAGCATAGTTATCCTGTACCATATGGCTAAAATCTGATTATAAGTGAGTAGATGCCATGTGTATCCTTCTGAGTGTGGGTTAGCTCACTCAGGATGAGCTTCTCTAGTTCCATCCATTTGGCTGCAAAATGCATGATTTCATTATTTCTGATAGCTGAGTAGGATTCCATTGTGTAGATGTACCATATTTGTTTTATCCATTCCTCGGATAAGGGACATCTGGGTTGTTTCCAGTTTCTAGATACTACAAATAAGGCTGCTATGAACATAGATGAGGATATGTCCTTGTGGTTTGGTGAGGAATCATTTGGATGTATACCTAGAAGCGGTATGGCTGGGTCTTGAGGTAGAGATATTCCAAGTTTTCTAAGGTATCACCAGACTAATTTCCATAGTGGTTGTACAAGCTTGCACACCAACCAGCAATGGAGGAGTGTTCCCCTTTTTGCACAGCTTCGCCAGCATGTGCTGTCATTTGAGTTTTTAATCTTAGCCATTCTGACAGGTGTGAGGTGGAATCTCAGAGTTGTCTTGAGTTGCATTTCTCTGATGATTAAGGATGCTGAGCATTTCTTCAAGTGTCTCTCAGCCATTAGGGATTGGATTCCTCCTTTGTGAATTCTCTGTTTAGCTCTGTTCCCATTTTTTGATTGGATTATTTGGTTTCTTGGCATTTAATTTCTTGAGTTCTTTGTAAATTTTGGATATTAGCCCTCTGTCAGATGTGGGGTTGGTGAAGATTTTTTCCCAATCTCTAGGTTGCCATTTTGTTCAAATGACAGTGTCTTTGGCCTAACAGAAGCTTTTCAGTTTCATGAGGTCCCATTTATTGATTGTTGGTCTTAGAGCCTGAGCTGTTGGTGTTCTGTTCAGGAAGTTGTCACCTGTGCCAATGAGTTCGAGGGTTTTCCCCACTTTCTCTTCTAATAGATTTGGTGTGACCGGCCTTATGTTAAGGTCTTTGATCCACTTGGACTTAAGTTTTGTGCAAGGTGATAAGTATGGGTCTAATTTCATTCTTTTACATGTTGACATCCAGTTAGACCAGCACCATTTGTTGAAGATGCTATCCTTTTTCCATTGTATGGTTTTGGCTTCTTTGTAAAAAATTAAGGGACCATAGATGTGTGGGTTCACTTCTGGGTCTTCAATTCAATTCCATTGATCCACTGGTCTGTTTCTATACCAGTACTATGCTGTTTTTATTACTATTTCTCTGTAGTACAGCTTGAAATCTGGGATGGTGATACCTCCAGATGTTTTTTTATTGTATAGGATTGATTGATTTAGCTATTCTGGGTTTTTTGTTATTCCATATGAAGTTGAGAATTGCTTTTTCCAGGTCTATAAAGAATTGTGGTAGTATTTTGATAGGAATTGCATTGAATATGTAAGTTGCTTTTGGCAGGATGGCCATTTTTATTATGTTGATCCTACCTATCCATGAGCATGGGAGATCTTTCCATCTTCTGATGTCCTCTTCAATTTCTTTCTTCAAGGACTTGAAGTTCTTGTTAAACAGGTGTGTAACCGAACTTTTAAATTATTATTTATTACTAAATTCACTTATAACAAACACCAACAATTTCTTAACTATTAATCCTATAAATTTCTACAACCCCTTTAACCTATCCACTAAACCTATTGATAATTATAACAACTACTTTCATAACCTTTTAGAATGATACAGTCTCTGGGGCAGGTCCTCAGTCGTCAGGAACACAGTCTTTGTTGTAGATTCTTTAACACACTTAGCAGTCCTTTTTCTGGATCTCTCAGATGCAGGTTCGTCAGGGTAAGTTGGTTATTGCAGTCTCACCTTAAATAAGGCTTCATGCTTTCTTCTCTGTGGGAGACCCCAGCCGTCTGCAGGCCAACTTACTTCTTTTGAATCAGGAACTCAGCTGCTCTGCCTCAGTCCTTAAAGCCAGGCACCGTTTCCTTTAGGCCACTGTTTGGACAGATCAAACCCCTCTAGGCAAAAGCTGAGCCACAGGGTCCAGTCCTTGGCCTTCTGGTGTCTTGCTCAGGCTTTCTTTGCTCACCGGCTTCTTTCTGCTTCAGGGAGAGAGCTGGCCATCAATGGCCAGCCCTTTTTTCAGCAGGACTCTTGGAGCTCTCTAGCATCAGGGGCCTCTTCTCTTCTGGGCTCCACGCACTGTCCTCAGATAGGAGGAACTCTGTTTCAGCTTAATTTGGGCTCCACCCACTTAGCAGCTGAAAACAACGTCAGGCCAGATACTTTGTTTGAAGTCTATTGAGTCTTTCCTGTTTTCCTGACTTCAAACTTGTTTTTCAGTCTATTGAGTCTTTCCTGTTTTTGCTGACTTCAAACTTGTTTTTCAGTCTATTGAGTCTTTCCTGTTTTTGCTGACTTCATGCTGATAATGCTCTTCAGGCCCCGAATTAAGAGACAGTATCAGAAACTCCTATATATTTCCTAAATCTAATTTATCTAACTCCTACACAGGTGTTTCACTTGCTTGGTTAGAGTTACCCCCAGGTATTTTATATTGTTTGTAGCTATTGTGAAGGGTGTTGTTTCCCTAATTCTTTCTCATCGAATTTATTTTTTGTATAAAGAAGGGCTTCTGATTTTTTTGAATTAATTTTGTATCCAGCCACCTTGCTGAAGGTGTTTATCAGCTGTAAGAGTTCTTTGGTGGAATTTTGGGGTCGCTTATGTATACTATCATATTGTCTGCAAATAGGGATAATTTGACATCTTCATTTCCAATTTGTATCCCCTTGATCTCCTTTAGCTGTCTTATTGCTCTAGCAAGAACTTCAAGTACTATGTTCAAGAGATATGGTGAAAGTGGTCATACTTGCCTTGTCCCTTAGTTTAGAGGAAATACTTTAAGTTTCTCTCCATTCAATTTGATGCTGGCTACTGGCTTGCTCTATATCACCTTTATTATTTCTAGGTATGGTCCTTGTATGCCCATTCTCTCCAGGACTTTTAGCATGAAGGGGTGTTGGATTTTGTTAAATACTTTTTCAGCTTCTAGTGAGATGATCATGTGTTTTTTTTTCTTTCAGCTTGTTTATATGGTGAATTACGTTGATGGATTTTTGTATGTTGAACCATCCCTGCATTCCTTGGATCAAGCCTACTTGATCATGGTGTGATAGTTTTGATGTGTTCTTGGATTCTGTTTGCCAGTATTTTATTAAGTATTTTTGTGTCTATGTTCATGAGGAAAATGGGTCTGAAGTTCTCTTTCTCTGTTGGGTCTTTGTGTGGTTTAGGAGTCAGGGTGACTGTGGCCTCATAGAATGAGTTTGGCAGTGTTCCTTCTGATTCTACTTTGTGGAAGAGCTTGAAGAGTATTGGTATTAGCTCTTCTTTGAAGGTCTGGTAAAATTCTGTGCTGAAACCATCTGGCCCTGGACTTTTTTTGGTTGGGAGATTTTTAATGACTGTTTCTATGTCCTTAGGGTTTATAGGGCTGTTTAATATATTAACCTGATCTTGATTTAACTTTGGTAGGTGGAATCTATCAAGAAAATTGTCCACTTCGCTTAGGTTTTCAACTTTGGTGGAGTACAGATTTTTTTTTTTTTTGAGACAGGGTTTCCCTGTGTAGCCCTGGCTGTTCTGGACTAACTTTGTAGACCAGGCTGGCCTTGAACTCACAGAGATCCGCCTGCCTCTGCCTCCCAAGTGCTGGGATTAAAGGTGTGCGCCACCACGCCCGGCGGAGTACAGATTTTTAAAGTAGGACCTAAAGATTCTCTGGATTTCCTCAATGTCTTGTTATTTCTCCCTTTTCATTTCTGATTTTGTTGATTTGGGTTTTTTCCCTCTGCCTTTTAGTTAATTTGGCTAAAGGTCTGTCTATTTTGTTGATTTTCTCAAAGAACCAACTCTTGCTTTCATTGATTCTTTGTATTATTCTTTTTGTTTCTAAGTTGTTGATT
Source organism: Lophiomys imhausi (assembly GCA_907164525.1). Classification (NCBI taxonomy): domain Eukaryota; kingdom Metazoa; phylum Chordata; class Mammalia; order Rodentia; family Muridae; genus Lophiomys; species Lophiomys imhausi. The sequence continues at coordinate 9,920,953 of CAJQZJ010032054.1, read as the reverse complement.
TCAGCCCTAAATTTGATGATTTCCTGCCTTCTGCTCCTCTTGGGAGTGTTTGCTTCATTTTTTTCCAGTTCTTCCAGCTCTGCTGTTAATTCGCTAATATGAACTCTCACAATTTTCTTTTTGAAGGCACTTAGTGCTATGAACTTTCCTCGTAGCACAGCTTTCATTGTGTCCCATAGGTTTGGGTATGTTGTGCCTTCATTTTCGTTGGATTTTAAGAAGTCTTTGATTTCCTTCTTTATTTTTTCCCTGACCCATTGGTCATTCAGTAGAGAGTTGTTTAGTTTCCAGGAATGTGTAGGCCTTCTATTATTTCTGTTGTTATTGAAGTCCAGCTTTATTCCATGGTGGTCTGATAAGATGCAAGGGGTTATTTCAATTTTCTTGTATCTATTGAGGCTTGCTTTGTGTCCAACTATATGGTCAATTTTGAAGGAGGTTCCATGTGGTACTGAAAAGAAGGTGTATCCTTTGTGCTTGGGTGAAACATTCTGTAGATGTCTGTTAGGTCCATTTGGTTCATGACTTCTGTTAGGCTCATTATTTCTCTGTTTGGTTTCTGTCTCAATGACCTGTCCATTGTTGTGAGTGGGGTGTTGAAGTCTCCCACTACTGTGTGGGGATCAATGTGAGTTTTAAGTTTTAGAAGGGTTTCTTTTATAAATGTAGGTGCCCTTGTATTTGGGGCATAGATACTCAGTTTTGAGATGTCATCTTGATGAATTTTTCCTTTAACAAGTATGTAGTGCCCTTCCCTATCTTTTTTGATTGACTTCACTTGAAAGTCTTTTTTATTTGATATTAGAATGGCTACTCCAGCTTGCTTCCTGGCCCCATTTGCTTGGAAAACCTTTTCCCAGCCCTGTACTCTAAGGTAGCATCTATCTTTGTTAGTGAGATGTGTTTCTTATATGCAGCAAAATGATGGGTCTTGTTTACAGATCCATTCTGTAAGCCTGTGTCTTTTTTTTTTTGTTGTTTGTTTTTTTTTTGGTTTTTCGAGACAGGGTTTCTCTGAATATCTCTGGCTGTCCTGGACTCGCTTTGTAGACCAGGCTGGCCTCGAACTCACAAAGATCCGCCTGCCTCTGCCTCCCAAGTGCTGGGATTAAAGGCGTGCGCCACCACCGCCCGGCGAGCCTGTGTCTTTTTACTGGGTAGTTGAGTTCATTGATGTTGATGGATATTAATGACCAAAGGTTGTTATTTCCTGTTATTTTGATGTAGGGGGTGGTTGTGTGTCTTTTGGTTTAGCTGCAGTGGAGTTTTTTGCTTCCTTTGTTTTCTTGGGTGTAATTATCTTCTCTGAGTTGGAATTTTCCTTCTAAGATCTCTGTAGGGCTGGGTGTGTAGGTAGATACTGTTTAAATTTGATTTTATCATGAATATCTATTTTTCTCCATCTATGTTGATAGAGTTTTGCTGGATATAGTAGCCTGGCCAGGCACCTATGTTCTCTTAGGGCTTGTAGGACATCTTCCCAGGCCCTTCTGGCTTTTAAAGTTTCTGAGAAGTCAGGGGTAATTCTGATGGGTCTGCCATTATATGTTACTTGACCTTTTTCTCTTATGGCTTTTAATATTCTTTCTTTGTTCTGTACATTTGGAGTTTCAATTATTATGTGGCGAGAGGAATTTCTTTTCTGATCTAATCTGTTTGGAGTTCTATATGCATCTTGGAATTTTATTGGCATCTCTTTCTTTAAGTTTGAGAAGTTTTCTTCTATGATTGTGTTGAAGACATTTCCTGGACCTTGGAGTTGGGAGTCTTTTCTTTCATCTATGCCTATAATTCTTAAGTTCCATCTTTTCATTGAGTCCTTGATTTCTTGGATATTGTGGGTGATAATTGTTTTAGATTTCTCCTTTTCTTTGGTTGTTGTACTGATTTCTTCAATTGAATCTTCCACACCTGAGATTCTGTCTTCCATCTCTTGTATCCTATTTTTGATACTCATATCTGTAGTTCCTATTCTCTTCCCTTGGTTTTCCACCTCCAGTATTGTTTCTGCTTGTGATCTCTTCATTTCTTCCATTTCCATTTTCAAGTCTTGAAAGCTTTTAGTCATTTTATACATTTCCTGCTCCAATTTAGATAACTTTGTCTGCCATTCATTCAGATCTTTCATAGCCTTGTCTCTTTCCCATTCCTATTTGGCTGAGGTGACTTGGAGGCCTCATATGGTGTTCTCCATTGTGTTCATTTGTAAAGTTGAAGATTCCTTGTATTCTTTCAGAGATTTCACTTCTTCTTGTAAGGACTCTATCAATTTCCTAACTATAGATTTGTCATCATTTTCGTGTGTTTCCACTGTGGTGGGAAGGTCAGGGTTTGCTGTATTAGCATCGCTGTATTTTGTTGGAGTCATATTTCCCTAATTTTTATCAGATTTGTTTTTTTGTTGACCTTTAGCCATTTGGCTGTCCTTAGCTGATTGTTCCTAGTGTCTTCTGGAGCTGATGTTAAGGATAAGACTTTGGTATAGAGGCTGTATAGTCTTGGTGGTCTGTAGCTCAACACAGGCTAGGTGGGGTCTTGTGTTGGTGGCTGTATTTCAGTGAGCCCCCTGAAGTTCACATCTTGTGTCCCAACTGGGAGCTCAGGTCAGGGTTAAGGTTGGATGTGTTATTCCAGCCTGCAGAGTCCCCTAATGCTAGTTTGTCTGGTCGGATGGTTAGGTCAGTGGTTGTGTTCTCAGAGGGCTCCTCCCAGATGGTCCCCAGGGCAGCCCTAGGCACTAAGCCCTTGTAGTCTGAGTCACTCAAGCAGTGCATATAGGTCAAGAACTCGCTGCTCCAGGGTTGGAACTGTAGATGCTGAAGATCTGGTTTCCCGCCACCTGAGGAGTCAGCACTGGCTGAGGGGTCAGATATTAACCCCACAACCCGTCCAGGGCTTAGACTCAGTGGAGTTCCCAGCAACCTTCCAACCTGACCACCTGCCTTTCAGCCCACTCTGATCTCACCATTCCTGTGGCTGTGATGGTCTTGATCTGGGTGATGGAGCTGTCCTCCCACCAAGGCCTGCTGGAACTCTGCACTGATGCTGGGAGGCATAGTCTGCTACAGGAAGTGTATCCTGCTGCTTTGTCTAGCTGCAGTGTTCTTCCTATTGATTGTAAATCCAATAGAGGGGCCTGTATGTCCAACACCCCTCTGGGCAAGCCCAAATATGCTTGTGTCTTTCAGACTGCTGTTCTGCTGGAGAAAGACCACAGTGGTCCCGCAGCTGAGAATGTGCTGTGGTTCGTGGCCACAATGGCTCCACTGAGGGTATACTTGTTTCTGTGGCTCCACTGATCTTCCCTCTGGTGTCGGAACGCAACGCCCGTGTGGAATCTGGGAGCCCAGGAGGCTGGTGAGTACCCGTCTGGAATTCAGAGCTGCTCGCTGGGTATTTGAGTGGCTCGTACCCACGGGTCCTCTCCTGGTGACTATTTTCCTACTTTGCTGGCTTCTGCGACTTCCACGGTTTTTGCCTATCAGTTTTTCTGAGTATCTGATAGTCTCGCCCAGGGACTTTTACTAGTCCCTGAGTCACAGGGTGAAACCCAGTGGGTTCGCACCTCTCAGATTGTTGCTCAGCTTCTTATAACTGTGGTGTTATAGCCATTTCCCCTGCATTCAAAATGCATCCGTGCAGGCTGCTGCCATCTTGGTCCTCGGTCATGGCATATTATTACAGCAATAGAAATCATGACTAAGACAACACGCGTGCCATGGTGTGCACATGGATGTTAGAGGACAACCTGCAGATGTAGGTTTTTTTTTCTTTCCATCATGTAAGTCCCAGGGATTGAACTCAGGTCATCAGCTATATTTGGCAGCAAGTGTCTTCAACCATTGATCTATCTTGCTGGCCTCCAATTACAGTTTTCTACCTTCCTAGGAAGTGTTTATTCATTCCTTCTAGCAACTAGCACAGGAGCTGAAGGTACAATCAAGCTTCATGCATTCAAGTTCTCACTCTAATGTGGATAGAGACACAACTTCATGATTGTACCCAAGTCTTTGAGTCATTACTTACATAGATGTCCTTGTGTATATGTGAACTATCCCACAATCAATCGGGTTCAAGTAGTCCTAACTCCACTTTTGCATCAGTGTGACCTCAGGCCAACAAGTGTATGGATTGGTGTCTAAGTTTTCTCATCTTTTGCACCAGGCTCTGGGGCTGACATGACAAATGACTCTAATTGAGATGGCTTAAAAACAATAGGCCTTAAGTCTCCCATAGCTCTAAAAATGAGAAGTCCTGAATCAAGGCATTAGCAGAAGTTGGATGGAAGAATCTGCTCCAGAAATCTCTCCTGGCTCGGTATTGGCAATGACCATTTGCATCCATCTTTCAATCTCTATTGTGCCTGTTAGATGGCTTTCTTTCCTAAACATATTAGGACAGTGGATTGCTTGCAGCTGGATTTCTATGCAGTTGTGAGCTGCCTGATGTGGGTGCTGGGAACTGAATACTGGTCCTTAGCAAAGGCAGCAAGTTCTCTTAACTACTGAGCCATCTCTCCAGTCCTGGGCACGGTTTTATCCAAATGCCCCTCTCCCTGCAGCACACCTAAATCCGATACCACCCCATTTAAATTTAATGATGTAGTCAAACATCCCAGTTCTGAATAAGATCACATTTACACATTGCAAGTAGAAGAGGATCTTCTGGGGAAAGTGTTTAGCCAAGTACCCTTCCCTAAAGCTTGCTTCTTCCACAGTTCTCTTACTATGGGTCAATAAAATCCTCTTACCCAAAGCTGGTTTTCATTAGGCATGCATCATTTGTTAGGAAGAACATTGACAAACATGGGAGCAAGGGGCACCCTTTATTCAGATGGACAAAACAGAAGGAACATATAACCAGGGCTAGCCTGGGACATCCTTGCAGGCCCCATATCTGGACCTGCACATTTCCATTTGTGTCTTCAAGGATGATGATTTTGGAGGTGGAGAGCAGAGAGGAAATGAGCTCCCAGTCTGCCACTGGGAGTGACATCAACGGTCTTCCTGTTCTTTGGTCATGTCAGGTGGGCTTTCCTGACATTCTAGCTCTGCGGTCTGACTCAGCGTGCAGCGTGTTGTCATTTCAATGCTCTGTCAGTGTCAACGGTAGTTCTGGAATTGGAACTAGGGGTCTTCTCCACTGGAAAACTAGAAACATTATATTGATTGGTTGAGAAAAGTCCCAGAAGGAGGGAATTCTCTTTCATTTTAATTTAAAAAATGTACATTTCTTGAGTCTGGTTCTAGGCTGCCATGCTGACCTCATGCTCCCGTTGCTATGCTTTCCCACCGTGTCTTTCTCACAGCCATGCCCTGCATTCCTTCGGGAACTATATGCTGAAATAAACCCCTTTGTCCCTAAAAAAAATTAGATTTATATATTTAGTGCACATGTGTTGAAGGACTCACATGTGGAAGTCAGAGGGAAACTTGAGAGAGAGTCAATTCTCTCCTTCCATCTTTACTTGGGTCTCAAGGATCAAACTCAAGTTATCGGTTGGTGTAGCAGACACTGTTACCCAATGAGCCATCTTGCTGGTCTAGAAAGAAAGAATTCTCATCCATCAACTTCCATATTCATGTCCTAGGAACATACTGGGAAGCAAAGGGGGGGGGGGGAATAAGGACTCTTCCCCAGAGACCCTGGGGAGAGGCATGACTGAGATCAAGTCAAACAGAGGTGTGTATGTTGAGGTCCCAGGGTCTTAAAAACAGGAGTCTAAATTGCTTTCCGAGCAGTAGTGATTTATCTGATGTGTTGAGAATATGTAGAGATGGAATATAGATGGATGAGGATCACCCAAAGGAGTCAGAAGGAAAACAAAGGAAAAATTAGAAAACATACATGGTCCAATGACTGAGAAAGATGCTAATAAGGTTGGCCCAGTGATGATAGGATGACTGCAGGGTTCGTCCAGATGCTGATGCTGAGGGAGCTGAGGAGGATGCTGGCATTTGGTTGCCGTGGAGACCTGTGCAACACCACCACCAATGTTCTATGGGCTCATTGCTGCAACATGACCAGTGTGATGGGGTGAAAGACAGGTCCTTTCTGAGTAAGCCATTACTTTGTGCTACCAAATGAAGCAAAGAATGGTGACTATTAATTTGCTATGCTTCTCACAGGCTTGATTAAGGGCTTAAAGAAGTTGCCTTCTTCTTTTCAATTTTGTATGGAGGAATATATTGCCCAGGTTTGTCTAAATGTGTTCTGTGACAGAAAAACCAAACTTGTCCCATCAGATAACATATTACAGTTGTAAAAGCAATCTGGACTCCTGGTTTTTAAGTGGCCTTGGAGCATTTTCATTCTTTCCATGTGAATAGAGTTCAGGTTGAAGTGACCAAGTTGATTGATGATGCTTCAAAGCCCTTAACCAACTCTATCTCAGAGGTCAGTCAATAAGGAAATAAAAGTGCTATAGAGAAGAGCCTTGGATTGCGATTGGCCTAAGGCTATGAGGAGGCATGTAAGAGCTCAGGCTTCTTAACTCGGAGATTCATTACTAAGTTGTCCCTGAAGCTGACATCTTGATTCTGACTTTGTTATGGGCTGACTTGTGTCTCCCATATTCCTATGTGGAAGTCTTTATTTTCAGGACCTCAGGATGTGACTGTATGTGGAGAAGGGGCATTTAAAAAGGGACTAAATTAAAATGAGGTCAGTAGGTAAGCCATAATCCCATAGGACTGCTGTATTGATAAGAACAGACTTGAACACATATAACACATAATATAGATGGTGGTGGTGTGTGCGCATGCACGTGTGTGTATGTGTGTGTGTGTGTGTGGTGAGTTAGACACAGAGAAAATTGTCATCTATGAGTTGAAGAGAGGGGCCTCTGAGGAAAATGACCTTCTCAAGACCTTCACCTTGGACATTTGACTCTAGAACTATGAGGCTATAAACTTCTGTTTTTGAAGCCCCCAGTCTATGGTACTTTATTATGGAAGCCCCAGGAAACAAATATAGCTCTAGTTCTTTTCTTCTTTTGTAAAGATTTATTTTGTTTTAAGTGTGTGTGTGTGTGTGTGTGTGTGTGTGTGTGTGTGTGTGTTCTCTAGAGTACAATGCCCTTGGAGGCCAAAAGTGGGTGTTGTTGGATCCCTGGAGTTAGAGAGAGGGAGTTGAAGATGGTTCCAGTTTTGCAGCTCAGGCAGCAGGATGGCTAGTAGTCAGAGAGTGACATGGAGGGACAGAGCAAGTGTGAGGACTCCCAACAGCTAAAAACGAAGTGGGTATCTTAATCACTGTTCTATTGCTGTGAAGAGACACTAGGAGCAACTCTATGAAAGAAAATATTTAACTGGGGGCTTGCTTACAATTTAAGAGGTATACTCCATTATCACCATGGTGGGGAGCATGGCAGTGTGCAGGCAGGCACTGGGCAGTAGCTGAGAGCTCTAACCTGATCTGTAGAGAGAACCTAGGCTTGGCGTGGGCTTTTGAAACCTCAAAGCTCACCCTTGATGATACATTTTCTCTAACAAGGCCAAACCTACTGCAACAAGGCCATGCCTCTTTTTTTTTTATTAAATACTTAATTTTTTTTCTTCAAGTTACATCTCAGTCACAAACCCTTCCCTATTCCCCCTTCCTGTCCCACCCTTCCACCCTCTTCCCCCCAACAGCTTCCCCTTTCAGTCCAACAAAAGGTTCCTTCTCTAATAACAGTAAATACTATACAAAACAACAGAAATAAATATGCCACATTTATGAGAGTTAAATGGCCCAGTATACCTTCCCAATGTCCAGTTCATACATATTTGGCCCCTGACTTTTAACTTTCTACCATCTAACCATCTCCATGAATTTAAAGTTCTATAACTGATTTAGCTTTCATACTAACTTGCATCACTATTATAACCATCTTCTTAGATCTAGAATGCCCTCTTGATTCCTAAACAACTCAAAATTTAACTATGAGACTCTAGCTGTCTATTCTTCAACCACCTCAGAGACCTGAGAGGGATAAATATATCTGATTATATAGGAAGTGCAGGGACTGCAGCTTTCAATACTAAGAAATGACAAACCAGTGACTGCCTGGACAGTTCCCCTTTTCTCTCCACACATTCCAGCATCAGTCTTCAGCCTTTTGGTCCTGTTTCTCTGACAGACATTGATTGTAGAGCAGGAATTATGAAGGACCTAACCTGTCTTGGCAGAGCTAGGCTGTCGACTTCCCTGCTACCAAGTTTTGTCCTTTTTGGACAGCAGTCTGTCTGCAGTTGAAGCAAGGAGTTTTTTCATGCCAAGAGATAGGCTTGCCACTAATTCAACCATCTCACACTGGAGATTCTTCGATGCTTATCTTCTACTTGGAGTAGAATAGGGGGTGCTGTCAGGAGCTGATATGTCTCGATATCAAAAAAAATCTTAATTTAAGATAACATCTTTGAATGCCATATTCTGCAGATCTCTTGGGGTTTTTGAAGATGTCCTATCCATCTCTTGTATTTAGATAAGCAAATGTTGCTTGTCTCTTAACAACTTGTTTACTGAGTAGTTTAGAGAATATCTGTGATAGACTGTCATAGTAGCTAACAAAGTGACATGTTTGCATGACTAGGAGTTTGTTTTTCTTAACTATGCTAAACAGTTTTAGATGGTTGGTATCAAGAGGCCAGAGCTTCACATTTTATTTTTAAGTATCTCTAGGTATGATACCATTAGGAAGCGTTACCTTTAATTTTGTATCAATATACAAAGATCTATTCACTTGTGGCTAAATATACTCTTAATTTTGTAACAATATACAAAGATCAATGCCTATGTAGCCCAATACAATCTTAATATTACTTCCATATACAAGGGTCAATACCATTGTGGCCAACTATAATCTTAATTTTGTATCAATATACAAAGATCAATACCAATGTAGTCCAATACGATCTTATTTTTGCACAATAAACAATGGTCAATACCACTTTAGCCAAATATACTACTAATTTTGTATCAATATACAAAGGTATAAGGGCATATTCAATAATCTGTCCCTTTTTCTTGGTCCTTCCTGTGCTATGTCTATGTCTCATTTTTCTCAAGTCCATGCACTCCTACATAGGAGAGAAAGAAGGATACAGAAAAGGAAAAGTAGGAAGTCCCTGGGTCTAACCTCCAAAACCCATTAAACAGGACCATTTAACATCTTGTAATCTCTTCCCCTAAATAATAGAGTATTCAGTTATCCTTCAAGTAACCAAAAAAGGGGGGGCAGAGAAACACCCTCCCCACCCTCTGGGCATGGGAAGTCGCTCTCTTAAAATGACTTCCTGCTGATTTAGGTCGTAGTAAACCTGTTTGGGGCCCGAACCAAAATGGAAAAATGGTTAAAAATGTTAGTACAATCCTTTTATGTTCAGTCCTTCTGTTCTCAGATGTTTAGATGTCCTAAGGAGTTTTTAGGCTGAAGCTGATCTTGCAGGCTTTACTAAGGTTCTGGCTGGGGCATTGTGTAGAGCTGAACGGTCTTAGCGATATTGAATTGTTGTGGTTGTAGGCTTTTGATGGAGACAGCTATTGAGGGAGTCTGTCAGGCTGAATCAACTGGGTCACTCGTCTTCTTTGGTGTCTGATTATGTTTTCTGCTGAGGTTTCCGTTGTCCAGTTGTCCCTGGGTTCCTTGAATGGATGCTTTGATTCTCCTGGAAAGATAAGAACAGAGCCCTGCCCTAATCCTATCTCTGGGACAATTACCCTCTTTTTTTTGGTGGGGGGGAGGCTAGGTAATATTTCTCCTGAAGCAAATTTGGTTTTTTGACAATATATAAAGTGTTATCTTTCAATCAGGGTTAAAGAAGAAATTACTTTGTTATTTTGGAGCTAAACCAGCTTTAGTGTATATATTTTGAGATCTCAAAGGACAATTTGTTTGTATTGAGTAGGCCTTTTGTAAGTAGCTTTTAAACTTAGGTCTTTCCAAATCCTATGTGTGTGTCTCTGCATTCTAATTATTGGGATCAGAGACCTGTGGTTCCCATCTGAAGGGATTAAAGATGTGTTCCACCACTCCTGGATCGAAGTTTTTCTCTATTTAGAGTTTGTTTTGTATCAGGCTGACCTTGAGCTCTGAGATCTGCCTGTTTCTGTCTCTAGTGTGTTGGGATTAAGGGTGTACTCTTCTTGAATGATGGGATTAAGGGTGTGCACCCTCACCACCCTGTTCCGTGTAACTCTAGAATTTATAAGACCACTAACTCTATGGTGCTCCTCCCGTCTCTGCTGAAGTTAAAGGCATGGGTTAACACCACAATTCTCATGTATTTTACCTTAGCTCTACGTTTTTCGACACTTGGAGGTTTATAAAACGAGGTTGAATGGCTGTATCCTTTATTTTATTTACAGTGTTTTAGCATTGTTACCTGCTTTTTTTTAATTAACAGATTTATTTGTTTGTTGCTTCAGGTTACATCCTTATCATATTGTCCTCTTTTCCCGCTTCCCAGCCCCACCATCCCATGCTCTACTCCCTGACCCTTCCGTCTTGTTCCTCTGGGGTGGAGTGTCCCTGCATAACAGTCTCTCACCACAGATCAGGAGTCATATGAGGGCCAAGAGCCTCTTCATTCACTGGGGGCCTATGAGGCAGTACTGCCAGTGAAAGGAGTCTCCTTGCTACTGGGGGAATACTAAAAAAAGACCAACAAACACACAAACCCACAAAAACAAAGAATAACAACAAAAAAGAGAGGAAAAAGAAAAGGGAAAAGGAAAAAGAATAAAAAAAAAAGGAAAAGGAAAAAGAAAAAGAAAAAAAAGTTTATGTCCATGTTCCTTTTGGTGTGTTGGTTGTAGTACAGATATCCTGTACGATATAGCGAAAATCTTACTATAAGTGAATAGATTCCATGTGCATCCTTCTGAGTCTGGGTTAGCTCACTCAGGATGAGCTTCTCTAGATCCATCCATTTGGTTGCAAATTGCATGATTTCATTGTTTCTGATAGCTGAGTAATATTCCATTGTATAGATGTACCACAGTTTTTTAATCCATTCTTCAGTTTGAGGGACATCTGGGTTGTTTCCAATTTCTAGCTATTACAAATAAGGCTGCTATGAACATAGATGAGGAGACATCCCTAAGTCTCCGTGAGGGGTCCTTTGGGTGTATACCCAGAAGTGGTATGGCTGGGTCCTGAGGCAAGGTTATTCTAAGATTTCTAAGATATCGCCAGACAGACCTCCATAGTGGTTGCACAAGCCTGCACTCCCACCAGCAATGGAGTGTAACCGAACTTTTACATTATTATTTAACACTTATTTATTTATTACTAAATTCACTTATAACAAACACCAAAAATTTCTTAACTATTAATCCTATAAATTCCTACAACCCCTTTAACCTATCCACTAAACCTATTGATAATTATATTTCTAACCTTTTAGAATGATACAGTCTCTGGAGCAGGTCCTCAGTCGTCAGGAACACAGTCTTTGTTGTAGATTCTTTAACACACTTAGCAGTCCTTTTTCTGGATCTCTCAGATGCAGGTTCGTCAGGGTAAGTTGGTTATTGCAGTCTCACCTTAAATAAGGCTTCATGCTTTCTTCTCTGTGGGAGACCCCAGCTGTGTGCAGGCCAACTTACTTCTTTTGAATCAGGAACTCAGCTGCTCTGCCTCAGTCCTTAAAGCCAGGCACAGTTTCCCCTAGGCCACTGATCGGACAGATCAAACCCTTCCAGGCAAAAGCTGAGCCACAGGGTCCAGTCCTTGGCCTTTTGGTGTCTTGCTCAGGCTTTCTTTGCTCACCGGCTTCTTTCTGCTCCAGGGAGAGAGCTGGCCATCAATGGCCAGCCCTTTTTTCAGCAGGACTCTTGGAGCTCTCTAGCATCAGGAGCCTCTTCTCTTCTGGGCTCCATGCACTGTCCTCAAATAGGAGGAACTCTGTTTCAGCTTAATTTGGGCTCCACCCACTTAGCAGCTGAAAACAATGTCAGGCCAGATACTTTGTTTCTTCAAGTCTATTGAGTCTTTTCTGTTTTTCCTGACTTCAACCTTGTTTTTCAGTCTATTAAGTCTTTCCTGTTTTTGCTGACTTCATGCTGATAATGCTCTTCATGCCCCGAATTAAGAGACAGTATCAGAAACCCCTATATATTTTCTAAATCTAATTTATCTAACCCCTACAATGGAGTAGGGTTCCCCTTTCTCCACACCCTTGCCAGCATGTGCTGTCATTTGAGCTCTTTATCTTAGCCATTCTGACAGGTGTTAGATGGAATCTCAGGGTCGTCTTGAATTGCATTTCTCGGATGATTAAGGATGTTGAGCATTTCTTCAGGTGTGTCTCGGCCATTAGGGATTCCTCTTTTGTGAATTCTCTATTTAGCTCTGTCTCCCATTTTTTGATTGGATTATTTGGTTTCTTGGCATTTAGTTTCTTGAGTTCTTTGTAGATTTTAAATAATAGCCCTCTATCAGATGTGGGGTTGGTGAAGATTTTCTCCCAGTCTGTTGGTTGCCGTTTTGTTCGAATGACAGTGTCTTTTGCCTTACAGAAGCTTTTCAGTTTCATGAGGTCCCATTTATTGATTGTTGATTTCAGGTCCTGAGCTGTTGGTGTTCTGTTCAGGAAGTTGTCACCTGTCCCAATGAGTTCGAGGGTTTCCCCCACTTTCTCTTCTAATAGATTTAGTGTGGCTGGCCTTATGTTAAGGTCTTTGATCCACTTGGATTTAAGTTTTGTACAAGGTGATAGGTATGGGTTTAATTTCATTCTTTTGCAAGTGGACATCCAGTTGGACCAGCACCATTTGTTGAAGATGCTGTCCTTCTTCTATTGTGAGGTTTTGGCTTCTTTGTCAAAGATTAGTTGGCCATAGGTGTGTGGGTCAATGTTTGGGTCCTCAATTCGATTTCATTGATCCACTGGTCTGTTTCTATACCAGTACCATGCTGTTTTTATTACTATTGCTCTGTAGTACAGCTTGAAATCTGGGATGGTGATACCTCCAGATGATTTTTTATTGTACAGGATTGATTTAGCTATTCTGGGCTTTCTGTTGTTCCATATGAAGTTGAGAATAGCTTTTTCCAGGTCTATAAAGAATTGTGTTGGTATTTTGATAGGAGTTGCATTGAATCTATATATTGCTTTTGGTAGGATAGCCATTTTTATTATGTTGATCTTACCTATCCATGAGCATGGGAGATCTTTCCATCTTCTAAAGGCCTCTTCCATTTCTTTCTTCAGGGGCTTGAAGTTCTTGTTGTATAGGTCCTTTACTTGCTTGGTTAGAGTCACCCCAGGTATTTTATATTGTTTGTGGCTATTGTGAAGGGGGTTGTTTCCCTTATTTCTTTCTTGGTATATTTGTTTGTTGTATAAAGAAGGGCTTCTGATTTTTTTGAGTTAATTTTGTATCCAGCCACCTTGCTGAAGTTGTTTATCAGTTGTAAGAGTTCTTTGGTGGAGTTTTTGGGGTCGCTTATGTATACTAACATATCATCTGCGAATAGGGATAATTTGACTTCTTCATTTCCAATGTTTATCCCTTTGATCTCCTTTAGTTGTCTTATTGCTCTAGCAAGGACTTCAAGTACTATATTGAAGAGATATGGTGAAAGTGGACATCCTTGTCTTGTCCCTGAGTTTAGAGGAAGTGCTTCAAGCTTCTCTCCATTTAATTTGATGTTGGCCACTGGCTTGCTGTATATTGCCTTTATTATTTCTAGGTATGGTCCTTGTATGCCCGTTCTCTCCAGAACTTTTAGCATGAAGAGGTGTTGGATTTTGTCAAATGCTTTTTCTGCTTCTAGCAAGATTATCATGTGGTTTTTTTCTTTCATCTTGTTTATATGGTGAATTACATTGATAGACTTTCACATGTTAAACCATCCCTGCATTCCTGGGATGAAGCCTACTTGATCATGATGTATGATACTTTTGATGTGTTCTTGAATTCGGTTTGCTAGTATTTTATTAAGTATTTTTGCATCTATGTTCATGAGGGAGATTGGTCTGAAGTTCCCTTCTTTGTTGGGTCTTTGTGTGGTTTAGGAATCAGAATGACAATGGCCTCATAGAATGAGTTTGGCAGTGTTCTTTCTGCTTCTATGTGGTGGAAGAGTTTGAAGAGTAATGGTGTTAGTTCCTCTTTGAAGGTCCGGTAGAATTCCGTGCTAAAGCCATCTGGCCCTGGGCTTTTTTGGTTTGGAGATTATTCATGACTGTTTCTATTTCCTTGGGTGTTATTGGGCTGTTTAAGCTGTTAATCTGATTTTGATTTAGTTTTGGTAGGTGGAATTTATCGAGGAAATTGTCCATTTCGCTTAGGTTTTCAAATTTGGTGGAATATAGATTTTTAAAGTAGAACCCGAATATTTTCTGGATCTCCTCAATGTCTTGTTATTTCTCCCTTTTCATTTCTGATTTTGTTGATTTGGGTTCTTTCCCTTTGCCTTTTAGTTGATTTGGCTAGGAGTCTGTCTATTTTGTTGATTTTCTCGAAGAACCAACTCTTGGTTTCATTGATTCTTTGTGTAGTTCTTTTTGATTCTAAGTTGTTGATTTCAGCCCTAAGTTTGATGATTTCCTGCCTTCTGCTCTTCTTCGGAGTGTTTGCTTCTTTTTTTTCCAATTCACCCAGCTTAGCTGTTAATTCACTAATATGAGCTGTCACAATTTTATTTTTATTTATTTATTTATTTATTTATTTATTTATTTATTTTAATACAAACATTTTTTAAACATTTATTTATTTATTATGTATACAGTATTTGCTCTACATATATGCCCGGGCAGCAGATCTCAATGTAGATGGCTGTGAGCCACCATGTGGTTGCTGGGAATTGAACTCAGGACCTCTGGAAGAACAGCCAGTGCTCTTAACCTCTGAGCCACCTCTCCAGCCCACAATTTTATTTTTGAAAGCACTTAGTGCTATGAACTTTCCTCGTAGCACAGCTTTCATTGTATCCCATATGTTTGGGTATGTTGTGTCTTCATTGTCGTTGGATTTTAAGAAGTCTTTGATTTCCTTCTTTATTTCTTCCCTGACCCAGTGGTCATCCAGTAAGGAGCTGTTCAATTTCCATGTGTGTGTAGGCTTTCTGTTGATTCTTTTGCTGTTGAAGACCAGCTTTATTCCGTGGTGGTCTGATAAGATACAAGGTGTTATTTCAATTTTCTTGTATCTATTGAGACTATCTTTGTGTCCAACTATGTGGTCAATTTTGGAGAAGGTTCCGTGGGGTGCTGAGAAAAAGGTGTATTCCTTTGTGTTTGGGTGAAACGTTCTGTAGATATCTGTTAGGTCCATTTGTTTTATGATCTCTGTTAGACTCAATATTTCTCTGTTTGTCTTCTGTCTTGATGATCTGTCCATTGTTGTGAGTGGGGTGTTGAAGTCTCCCACTACTATTGTGTTGTGATCAAAGTGCGATTTAAGTTTTAGAAGTGTTTCTTTTACGAAAGTAGGTGCCTTTGTATTTGGGGCATAGATGTTCAGTATTGAGATTTCCTCTTGATGAATATTCCCTTTAATGAGTATATAGTGCCCTTCTTTGTCTTTTTTCATTAACCTCAGTTGGAAGTCTGTTTTGTTTGATATTAGGATGGCTACTCCAGCTTGCTTCCTGGGTCCATTTGCTTGGAAGACCTTTTCCCAGCCCTTTACTCTGAGGCAGTGTCTATCTTTGGTAGTGAGATGTGTTTCTTGTATGCAGCAAAAGGACGGGTTTTGCTTGCGGATCCACTCTGTAAACCTGTGTCTTTTTATTGGGGAGTTGATTCCATTGATGTTGATGGATATTAGTGACCTGGGGTTGTTATTTCCCATTAGTTTGGTATAGGTGGTGGTCCTGTGCCTCTTTTGGTTTAGTTGCTGAGGGGTTTTCTATTCCCTTTGTTTTCTTGGGTGATGTTTTCTTCTCTGGGTTGGAATTTTCCTTCTAGGATTTTCTGTAGGGCTGGGTTTGTGGGTAGATATTGTTTAAATTTGATTTTGTCATAGAATATCTTGTTTTCTCTATCTATGTTGATAGAGAGTTTTGCTGGGTATAGTAGTCTGGCTGGGCACCTATGATGTCTCAGGACTTGTAGGATATCTGACCAGGCCCTTCTAGCTTTCAAAGTTTCTGTGGAGAAGTCAGGTGTAATTCTGATGGGTCTGCCATTGTATGTGACTTGACCTTTTTCTCTTACAGCTTTTAATATTGTTTCTTTGTTCTGTACATTTGGTGTTTCAATTATTATGTGGCGAGAGGAGTTTCTTTTCTGATCTAATCTGTTCGGTGTTCTGTAAGCCTCTTGGATTTTTATTGGCATCTCTTTTTTCAGGTTTTGGAAGTTTTCTTCTATGATTTTGTTGAAGATATTTCCTGGACCTTGGAGTCGGGAGTCTTCTCTTTCCTCTATACCTATAATTCTTAGGTTCCATCTTTTCATTGAGTCCTTGATTTCTTGGATGTTGTGGGTGAGAGATTTTTTAGCCTTCTCATTTTCTTTGGATTTTGTACTGATTTCTTCCATTGATTCTTCCATGCCTGAGATCCTGTCTTCCATCTCTTGCATCCTATTTTTGATACTCACATCCGTAGTTCCTGTTCTCCACCCTTGATTCTCCACTTCCTCTTTTAACTCTGACTGTGTTTTCTTTATTGTTTCTAATTCTATTTTCATGTCTTGTATGGTATTGTTCGTTTTGTACATTTCCTTCTCCAGCTTGCTTGTTTTTGTCTGAAAATCTTTCATTGCTTTGCCCTTTTCCTGTTCAAGCTCTGTCACCTTGGCTTGGAGTTCTTTAATGGTGTTGTTCGTTGTTTTGACTTGTAAAATTGTGGTTTCTTTGAATTCCTTCATAGATTTAAGTTCTTCTTGAAGGGACTCTATCACTTTCCATAATGCAGAATTGTCATCGTTTTCATGTGTTTCTGTTGGTGTGAGGTCATCCGAATTGGATGAGCTAGGATAATTCTGCTTTGTTGGAGTCATATTTCCTTGATTTCTATTTTTTCTTGGACCTTTGGCCATATGGATGAGTTTAGCTGTCTGTTCTTGTCGTTTTCTGTGCTTGGATCCACAGGGGATGCTTTGGTGCAGGGGACGAGTTGCTTGGCTATCTGTCGTTGCTTACAGGGGGATCTCAGGGTCACTGTGGTTTTAATAGCCTGAAGCACTGTGAGCTGGTGCAGCCTATTCCCAGGTGGTGAGGAATGGTCCGGGATTGTTTCACTGCTCCCAATTGAGACTTCTCTATGTTGCACACTGCATTATCAGCCTGTAATGGTTCTGATGGTATGTACCTGTTTGCCCAGGCACAGATTCTGTGGGCTTTGTTTGTCGTCACGGAGGCTGACAGGGCCCGGTTCCACACCTAATATGTCTGGATTTTCCAGAATACAGCTATGGTCCCCTGACTTCTGGTTTCTCACTAGGCTTCTGGCCCCTCAGCCCCGCCCGCCTGTGCCGGGTTCCCTTCCTGTCTGCTCAGCCGCGGGTGAGCGTAGCCACGGCCCCTCCCGCCGCCTGTGCGGGACTCCCTCCCCAGCTGCTCAGCCGCGAGTACGCAGATACCCGGCCCCGCCCGCCGCCTGTGCCGGCCTCCCTCCCCAACTGCTCTGATGTGGGTGTGCGGATCCCCAGCCCCTCCCGCCGCCTGTGCTCCCAACTGCTATGCCATGGGTGCCCCGCCCCTCCTGCCCGCTTGTGCCTGCTTCCCACCCTGATTGCTCTGCCTGCCCGTTTCCTGCTCTCTCGGATCCTCCGCGGCTCGGACCACCCGCCGAGTGCCCTGTTTCTTCCTCGCTAATACTTCCACTATCCCGCAAAGTTTCCTAAGTAGCTATAAGGACTTCCTGAGGTGTGGGGAGCCCAGTAGGCTAGTGGGCGATCGCCATGTGACCTCTGATTCTGCCTGCTGTGAGTTGGGGTCGAGCTTACCAGGCGCCTCTCCAAACGGGAGTTCTCGAATCCCAGATTTAGTGGCTTCCGTGTCTGAAAGAGATGGGGGGAGAGCCTTACCTTGGGACTTTTAGCAGTCCCTTGGGAGCTGTGAGTGTTCCCGGAGGGTCTAGACCCTCCAGTTTTTGCACAGTGTCCAATAACTCTGTTTTTTATGTCTCTTTTCTCCCACGTTCAAAATGCATCAGTGTAGGTCACCGCCATCTTGGCCCCCCTCAAGGCCATGCCTCTTAATCCTTCTAATCCTTTCCAAGAATTCCACTCCCTGGTGATTAAGCATCTGAATATATGAGCCTATGGTGACCATTCTTATTCAAACCCCAAGTGTGATGTGCTATCAGTTAGCATTAAGCTCCTTTACCTACTGAGCTAGGTTCTCTCATTGAACAGAAGCTTACCCAGTAGACTAGGCTGGATGCCCAGAGGGCCCCAGGGATCTGCTGGCAATTCTTGGTGTTGTTTTAAAGCCTCAGATTACAGTTTTGAGCATGTAGGATTACAATGCATGCTATCAAGCCAGACTTTTTTATGTGGGTTCTCAGGATCAAACTTAGGTATTTCTCTAGCTCGTGGTGTTGACTTAAAAAAAAAAAAAGTAGCATAACCGGGCGTGGTGGTGCACGCCTTTAATCCCAGCACTCGGGAGGCAGAGGTAGGCGGATCTCTGTGAGTTCGAGGCCAGCCTGGTCTACAAAGTGAGTCCAGGACAGCCAGAAATACACAGAGAAACCCTGTCTCAAAAAACCAAAAAAAAAAAAAAAAAAGTAGCAGGGTGTGGTGGCACACACCTTTAATCCCAGCACTTGGGAGTCATCTCTGTGAGTTCGAGGCCAGCCTGGTCTACAAAGCGAGTATAGGACAGCCAGAGATACACAAAGAAACTCTGTCTCC
This sequence comes from Lophiomys imhausi, assembly GCA_907164525.1. Lineage (NCBI taxonomy): Eukaryota > Metazoa > Chordata > Mammalia > Rodentia > Muridae > Lophiomys > Lophiomys imhausi. Next base: position 9,902,153 of record CAJQZJ010032054.1, on the reverse strand, counting down.
AAAAAACAAAACAAAAAAAAGAAATCAAGGATGGGAAGAGAAGGGAAGTGTTGAGTAATTTGAGTAAGAAAGCACCTCCAGCAGGTGCCAGAACCTACCAGAACAGAGAGCCTCAGTGGGCAAATGGGTTCCCTTGGTCATGCTTCTTAGCTGCCAACTAGTTGTGAAGCCCCTTTCCCAACAGCTTCATCCTCCGCATACTGGGATGCTCGCAAAAGTTTCTTGATTGACTGATGGTCTCAAAACAGGTCAATGAAATCGTGAATGATCCAGTTGGATCCAGTCGCCTGACCTTGAGCCTGCCTCTCTGAAGGTGGCCCCTACCTCCCCGAAACAAACCGCCCCCCCCCCCCCCGCCCCCACCCCAGCTGCCACTTTGAGACTCTAACACAGGAACTGGCTGCACTTACACTCACAAGATTGACTCTGCAACTTCCAAAACATTCTTTTATTCTTTGCCCAGTCAAATTTCTGATCTGCTAGCAGCTTACTCCTGGTGACCCAAAAGCGGCCAATGCCCCAGGGAAGAAGGTTGTCTAAACTTCCTCCTGTTTACTGGCCTCCCACTTCCTCCCATCACTGCAGAGAGCCTGCCTCTTCCCAGGAGCCTCCTGCACCAGATGCCAGCAGGTCTCTGGGCCTATCAGATGCAGGGTCTGAGCTGGAGAGCGGCCAATCGTAGCTATGAATGTTGGCATGATGCTTAAATCCACACTTGACTCCCTCCCGTCCCCTCTGCGGCGGACCTAACCTGGCTTTCCTGTTCCGACTCCCTGCTCTGCTCTGGCTAAGGCAAATGTGTAGGGTTTCATGGTCAACACTGTACATAGGCAGCTGGGTTTGTGCACTGAACGCTCAGCCCTGTGGACGCGGAGCGTGGGAATGCTGAGTGTCGACTGGAATTCAGATTTCCCTTTGCACGTAGGTTCGTTTGCTCCATTATGCTGTGTGCCCTGTTTAAGAAATCCCAGAGCTCCTACCCCCCCTTTCCTTGTGTTTGAATGAAAGTGACTGCTTGTCTGATTGTCTAGACTGGGGTGCGAGTTGAGCCAAGAAGTTCTTCTTAGCTACACTCTGTAGTGACCACATGCTTCTAAAAGCTACTTAAATCTTTGACCCATCCTCTTTAGTGCTGACATTCATTTGTTACGAGAGTATGCGGACCTACTGTGTGCTAGGGACCCCTCCCCCCCCATGGATGTTAATGGACTAATGCAGGTGACTTTGTTATCCTTCATCTCTCTCAGGGTCAGAAATGAATAATGTTCTTCATGGATGCAATAGGGAAGGAACACAGCAGATAAATTCCCAGTGCAGACTTGGGAGTCCAGGGACATTTCAGAAGATGCCTGAGATGCTGACACAGGCGTGGGGGGGGGTGGGGCAAGTGACTCTGGTGCTGACAGTCAACTTGAACCACTCTGTGTCTGTCATCCTAGCATAGGTCAGGATGGCACCCTGACCTAATCTTGATGTATGTGAAAATGCAAGGAAAGACATTGACCCGCCAGTCTTTTCTTTCTTTCTTTTTTTGGTACGGCATCTCCTTATCAGCAGACTCTTAGAATGGGATTCCAGGGACGGGCTGTGGCTTGCTTGCCTAGCATACACAAATCCCTGGGTTCTATCCTTAGCACCCCATAAAACCAGACAAAGTGGATAATGCCTTGTAGTCCCAGAACTTGGGCGTTGGAGGGAGGAGGATTAGAATTTCAAGACTCTCAGCGATGCAGGGAGTTTGAGGCCAGCCTGGAATACATGGCTCTGTGGTTAAGAGTGTCTGCTGCTCTTCCAGAAGACCCTAGTTTAGTTCCTCGTACCATATTGGGCGACTAACAACCATCTGTAACTCCCATCTTCAGGGGATCTGATGCCCTCTTCTAGCCTCCTTGGGCCTCTTTACTCATGTGGCATGAGCACACACACACACTCACAAATAAACATTTAAAAAACCCTTTAAAACCTGTGTCAAGAGCAGGCAGACAGGGAAAACATCACCCTCTACATGCAAACAGAGAAGCCAGAGACTTTGGAAAATCTAGTGACACTTGTGTTATTTCAGGTGAGTTATGTAGGCAACATCTTCCTGTCATACGCCAGGTGCTAAGTGCTGTTGGAATGACCTCATATCATCCTCAAAGCCACATGGTGGCATTGGAAATATTAAAGAACTTGTCAGTGTCTGAAGATGAAAAAGCAGGGGCAAGGTCACAGGTCGTCTTATATTGGCCCTTGGCTCCTAACCATGTGTCTGCCTCTCCGAAGTCCTTGGTCCTCATTGTCTCCTCACACATGGAGCTGAGTATCCTTAAGGCCATGGTTTGGTTCTTCATGGAGAGAGGAGGACAGGGCTGGGGGCTCAGAACACATCAGGCTGTGGAGAACTGTGGGAACTGGGACTTGAGCTGTCTAGGGAAGGGCCAGCCATGTCCACTAAGACTGTCTTTCAGGACTCAGATTTTTCTGGAAAGCAGGTCCAGGGATACCTGGGGATTAGGCAAGAAGGAAGGGAAGAAGAAAGGGAGATGGGAAGAAACAGCCTGGCTTCAGAGTCCTTTCTGAGTCCCTAACCAAAGCCTGAGGGGAAGGAGGGCACACATCTCATGACAGATAGAATCCTTGCCCCTCTAACTAACATGGCAGTTTTGGATGGGCAGGGCCAGCGGACCTGTTGCCTATATACAGAATGCTGGATGGCAATGTTTGAAGCTTCTGTAAGTGATGGGAAATGACATGACCTGGGCCTGCTTGGTGCAGCTTTGGAAGCTCCCTCCTCTGGCCATGATAAGAAATCCAGTGACTTTTCTTTGTAAAAGATGCCATGTTCCCACAGTGCAGGGGATGGTGTCTGGGTTGGTGTACCTATCTGGGTGTGTCTCACTGGCATGTGCCTGTGTATTTACCCATGTGCACACACCTGGGATCTCTGCAGCATTGGTGCGCGAAGCTGGATTCTCTGCAGTGCTGGTAAAACAGATGTCCTAGTTGCTTTGGAAGTAGCATTGCTGCTGTGTCACAGCTGGAGGTAAGGAGGTGTGACAGCTGTAACCAGATCTTGTGGCTTTGATTCTCCAAGGACATGGAGAGGCTTTCCTGCCCCAGGGTCCTTCCTTACAGACTAAGTCTCTGCACATAGCAGGGGCTGAGGGGAGTTCTTCTTCAGGGACGTTAAGAAAGCCTCCTTAGGAAGAACATCCACTGGCTTGGGGGGTTGCTTTAGGAGTCTTATATTTCACCGCCTGCCTCCCTTCGATAAAGTCCTTTCCAGAGAAGGCACTTACGAGGATACGATGGTGTGTAACCGAACTTTTAATTATTTAACACTTATTTATTACTAAATTTCACTATATAGCCGGGCGTGGTGGCGCACGCCTTTAATCCCAGCACTTGGGAGGCAGAGGCAGGCGGATCTCTGTGAGTTCGAGGCCAGCCTGGTCTACAAAGCAAGTCCAGGACAGCCAGGGCTGTTACACAGAGAAACCCTGTCTCGAAAAACCAAAAAAAAAAAAAAAAAACTAAATTCACTTATAACAAACACCAACAATTTCTTAACTATTAATCCTATAAAATCCTACAACCCCTTTAACCTATCCACTAAACCTATTGATAATTATAACAACTACTTTCATAACCTTTTAGAATGATACAGTCTCTGGGGCAGGTCCTCAGTCGTCAGGAATACAGTCTTTGTTGTAGATTCTTTAACGCACTTAGCAGTCCTTTTTCTGGATCTCTCAGATGTAGGTTCGTCAGGGTAGTTGGTTATTGCAGTCTCACCTTAAATAAGGCTTCATACTTTCTTCTCTGTGGGAGACCCCAGCCGTCTGCAGGCCAACTTACTTCTTTTGAATCAGGAACTCAGCTGCTCTGCCTCAGTCCTTAAAGCCAGGCACCGTTTCCTTTAGGCCACTGTTTGGACAGATCAAACCCCTCTAGGCAAAAGCTGAGCCACAGGGTCCAGTCCTTGGCCTTTTGGTGTCTTGCTCAGGCTTTCTTTGCTCACCGGCTTCTTTCTGCTCCAGGGAGAGAGCTGGCCATCAATGGCCAGCACTTTTTTCAGCAGGACTCTTGGAGCTCTCTAGCATCAGGGGCCTCTTCTCTTCTGGGCTCCATGCACTGTCCTCAAATAGGAGGAACTCTGTTTTCAGCTTAATTTGGGCTCCGCCAACTTAGCAGCTGAAAACAACGTCAGGCCAGATACTTTGTTTCAAGTCTATTGAGTCTTTCCTGTTTTCCTGACTTCAAACTTGTTTTTCAGTCTATTGAGTCTTTCCTGTTTTTGCTGACTTCATGCTGATAATGCTCTTCAGGCCCCGAATTAAGAGACAGTATCAGAAACTCCTATATATTTCCTAAATCTAATTTATCTAACTCCTACAATGGTGCATCTCTCAACATTCTAGGGAGAATCCTATATTGGTTTTATTTATTTATTTTAATTGATTGGCTTGATTTTTTTTTAAAGGGTGCTATGAGTTGATCCCTGGACCTCGTGCATATTACTCTCCAAACTGCCATTGATTTATAGCTCAGTGTCTGTAGTGGTTTTACATAATGGAATGTTGGCATTCCCATTCGGTGTTGGGGTACAGTGTTAGTCACGAGTTCTCTAGAGGGACAGAATAGATAGAATGAATGTATGTTAAACAAAGGATTTATTAGATTGGCTGACACAATACAGTGTGGTCATTTCAACAAAGCTGTCTCCCACTGGAGAGGCCAAGAATATGCTTGTGGCTCAGTCCCCCAGTCTGGATGTCTCCTGGGTCCACATCTGGCTCCAAGGACCTGGGGGATTCCTGAAGAACCGCTAGGCTTCCGGCTATGTTAGAAGCGAGAGGAAGCTGCTTATGATACCAGAGAAGGTAGCTGCAACAGAACAGATGAACTTGTCCTAACAGTGAAGGTAAGGGGCTGGAGAGATGGCTCAGTGGTTAGGAGCACTGGCCGCTCTCACAAAGGACCTGGGTTTGATGTTTAGAATCTGCATGGTGGCTCACAACCATCTGTAACTCCAGTTCCAAGGTGATCTAGTATTCTGGGCTCCAAGGGCACGAGGGATCCAGACACACAGTGAACAGACACACAGACAGGCAAAACACTCGTGCATAGAAATGAAAATAAATAAATCTCTAATAGTAACAGCAACAATAATGAAGGTAGATAGACAAAAAGCAAAGTTTCTCTGTTCCACCTCTCTTTTATCAGAGCCTCCACAGGAAGGTGCCGTTCACCCTTAGGGCGGGTCTTCCACCTTAATAATCTGACCAAGAAAATTCCCCACAGGAGTGCCCAGGCTTGCCTTTTGGTTGATCCCAGACGCAGTCACTTGGACAACCTGTGTTAGTCATTATGAGCACAGAGCTTTTGCTTTTTGTGGTTCTTGCAGGACAAGGGAGACTGAGCCCCAAGGTGACGTTGTCTAGAGACATGCCTTGTGGGGAGCCTGTACTGTAACATGCTGTGTCCTAGTCACCATCAGGGAGCATGCTGCTCATTCCTTGGCTGATGACATTAAGGCGTTTAAGAAATCCAGGAGCTAGACAAGGAAGATGTGGGAAGGAAACATCCAATCTGTGTTCTGGAAGAATCCTCAGAGGGTGGAGAAGCTGTTGAATTGTAGACATGATTGCAGTGAACTGTGGGCTAGTTCTTAGAGCAGAGAAGCGCAAGTTACCTTGCTGCTCTTGCAGAGAACATGAGTTTGGTTTCTAGCACCCACATCAGGCAGCTCACAGACAAACATAACTCCAGTTCCAGGGAATCCAATGCCTCTTGTGGGCTCTGAGGATACCTGCACTAACATCACAACACACACACACACACACACACACACACACACACACACACACACACACGTGCGCGTGTGCGCAGAAACACATACCTGGCAGTGCCCTCAGACCCCAGAAGAGGGCGTCACACAAACAGACACATATACACATTTGTAGAGGTAAATACTAAAATTCTCTGAAATTGAACATACTCTCTGAGGAGTTTCTTGTGCTTGATGATGGTGTGTATAGAATTAGGAGAACAAACCGTTCTTGAGGTCGCTTATTTGGTTTTTTTTTTCAACTTTTTATTCTTTATGAGTTTCATATCATGTACCCCAGTCCCACTCATCTCCCTGTCCCCTTGTATTTGTCCTGTGCCTTTGCAACCTCCCTCACCAAAGAAATAAAAAATATTGGGTGAGCCAACTCAAAGCCCTGTATCTGGGCCTGGGTGGTAGCTGAGCTGGTCAGCCTGCTGGGTGTCCCGTATCTGCATCACCAAGGCAAGCTCTCCAGCATTGCCCTGGCTAAGCCATCCAATGCCTCTATCAGCAGGAGGCAGGACCAGCTCTCCTCATGCCATTGGGGCCAGATCACCTGTACCCATGCCTGCAGAGCCAGCTCCACTGTGCTGCCCAGTTATGGTTCTTGGGTCCCCCTTTCTCAAGTGCTACAGCCTGTGAGGGGTGGTGCCAGCTCTCTGGCTCTCACACCCTTATTCCTTTTCAGTCAGGCCCAGTGCCACCGTGTTGTCCAGACGAGGTGCAGGGCCTGCTGTCCTGAGTGTTGCCGCTGGTGAGGGGCAGAGCCAGCTCTCCCAACTGCCTCAGGTGGCGAGTGGTGAGGGGCCAGAGGGCATCGCCCCCATGCCCAAAAAAGGGGCTTATTTATTAAACTAGGAACTAACTTAAAGGAATTATTTCTTGTGTGTACTGCGGTTGTGAGTATATTTCACACAGTCAAATTTGCAACTGGAAATAATTTCTTAAAGAGAATAAGAAACTTTGTCCCCACTGTGCAGCTCATAGGGGAAGGAAAATAGCTTAATGGCAATGAGTTTCATGCATGCAGCATTTATTTTAGGTCATATAATTTGTCCATCCCCTGATGTTTCTGTCTAGCTAGGTACTCAGGAGCGAAGCACTTTTGGTGTAATTTTCCAAAGCACTTTTGGTCCTAAAGAACATCATGTTTTTCATGGAAGTGGGAATTTAGAGTGGTCTCTCTTACACATGCTATTCTTAAAGATTTATTTTTAGTATTTTAAAAATTAGGTATATGTACCTCTCTCTCTTTGTGTGCATGTGAGTATGGTGTCCATGGCATACGGAAGAGGGCACCGGGCAGCTCACACCCACCTGTAACTCCAGCTCCAGAGCATCTCAGTCCATCTTCTGGCCTTGAGGACCACCCACACTCTCACGTATGCACACACACCTCAGAAACAGAGTGTGGTGCCTCCTGCCTGGAATCCCAGCACTTGGGAGGTGGAGGCAGGAAGAACAGGGGTTCAAGGTTTTCTTTGACTGTATAATGGGCTTGAGGCCAGGATCTGGACCACACAATGCTCTATCTCATGGTGTTTGAAGTAACAGATACATCTTTAGTGAATGTGTTAGTGGCTTCCTGTTGCTGTGATAAGACACCATTACCAAAAACAACTTGGGAGGGAAAGGGTTTAGTTGGCTTTCACTTCCACATCACTGTTCATCATCGAAGGAAGTCAGGACAGGAATGCAAGCAGGACAGGAACCTGGAGGCAGGAGGTGATACAGAGGCCGTGGAGGGGTGCTGCTTACTGACTTGCTGGAGCTGGAAGCTCAGAGATCACAGCTTCAACTGTAAATAAGAAGCTGGACATGGTGGCACATGCCTTTTATCCCAGCACTTGGGTGGGTGCACCCTCCAAAGTGGGTGCAAACTTGATAGCCTCCTTCTGAGGTGGTTAACTTAAAAAAAAAAATCTATTTTACCCTATGCATATAGGTGTTTTGCCTGTATATATGTGTGTGCACCATACTTATATCTGGTGCTCCAGAAGTCAAAAGAGGGTGTCAAGTCCCCTGGAATTGGAATTATGAGTGATTGTGAGCCACCATGCGGATGCTGGGAATTGAACCTTGGTCCTCCGCAAGATTAGTAAGTGCTTTCGGCGGCTGAGCCATCTCTCTAGACCCTGTGGTGTTTAATTTTGAGTGTTAACTTGATTATACTAAATATGCCTCAGCCACTAGTGTGTATCTGTATAGGATTTTTTCAGAGAGGATTAAGTGAGGAGGGAATACCCACCTAGAACGCAGTGGATGCAGTCCCAGATTCAATCAGAGGAGAAAGGCGGAAGTTGCTTTGGCTCTCCTTGTGCCCTTTCTGCTCCGCTCTGCCTAGCTGCTGCACATTGCTGCCACCACGGAGCCACTTACTGCCCTCCTTCCCCACCGTGAGGGACCTTGTCTCCTTAAACTGTCATCTAGAAGGAAAAAAAATCCTTCCCGAGCAACAGGGAAATATTATTTCTGACATCCCGAACTTGCAGCCCAAGGAAACCATTCCTAATGTATCTGGAGAGGTACCATGTGTAAGCTTCCATAGAAAGGGAGGAAATGAAGGTCAGGAGATCACCTGCCTCTCAGATATTTTTGTGGGGAAAAAAAAGCAGAGACCAAGATCAAACAAAAAGCCAGGTTGCCTTTTAGTGACTAATAATCAGATGATTTTGTCCTCTTTCCCAAGAAGGACGATAAGGAAACACACTTTAGAAGTAAAGTCGTGGAAATGTGTTTAAGGAATGAGACACAAATGCACTCAAAATAAACACAGGCAGCTTGTAAAAAAAGAACATTTGAGGACCGGAGGGGGGTGGTTCAGTTTAAGTTCTGTGCATGTTGTCATGAGCTGGTAATGCCAGGTCTGGGGAGGCAAAGGCAGGAGGATTTCCAGGGATTGCTGCCAGCTAGCCCAGCCTAACTGGCCAGATTCAGGCCAGTGAGAGACCATGCCTCAAAGAAGTAGATGGTGCTCCTGACCTGAGCCAAGGTATATGGTACCTGAGCCAAAGTTGGCCTCCATCCTTCATAGGTATGTACAAACACACACACACACACACACACACACACACACACACACACACACACACACACACACAGAGAGAGAGAGAGAGAACATTTTTTTCTTAAGCTTGGTTTTAAAACCAAAACGAAATAAAGCACGCACAATTCGTTATTTCCCCTGGTCTTTCCCCCTTTTAATACATAGCTATTTCCTTCTTCCTGAAACTTAAAATTATATGAGATGATCATATAATCATCTTTGAAAATGACTAAGAAGTGTTTCCATTCATGGTAAATATGGCTTACCACATTTAATCATAATGTAATTAGGAGAGGAAGCTCAATGCATTGGGTGACCTTCAGGAGGTTCAGGCAGGTGGGCATCGTAGGACTTCATTGTTTTCTGTGCGGCCTCTGGCAGACCAAGCAATTTAAATCACCCGGTAAGCTAATTATAGAGATGGTATTTTGAACTTTTTACTCTCCAATTTCTTGCTTTCTTTTTCTCAGTATGATGGAACCCAACAGATAAGGAAGCAGCCTTGCATGGGTTCCATTCACACCAGGCACAGAGAGAGACCACAGAGCTTACTTCCCCTTTGCCCTACTTAGAAAGAGGGACTTTTTATGCCTACCTTCACATTTTCGCTCTAGTGACCCTTTCCCAGGAGCTGCTTGATTTCTTCACTTGTGGCTACATTTGCAAATCATGCTTATATTGGTAACCCAGAGAAATATGTTAGGCATCAAAGTGCTGGTAAATGTTTAGCAGCTGACTCTAGGAAGCATGCACAGATACGTGTCCTAATTAGTGTACATTGTCAACTTGACCCAGCCTAGATGCCAACTGAGAGGAGAGCCTTGATTGAGGCATTGCCTAGGCCAGTTTGGTGTGTGGGTATTTCTGGGGAAGGGTGATTGTCTTAAGGGCCCAGCCCACTGTAGGTGATACCATCCCCTAGACATGTGGTCCTGGGCTGTGTAAGGATGCCAGGGAAGCGTGAGAGGGTGAGCAAGCCAGAAAGTGATCCAGCAAGCTGTGTTGCTCTATTGTTCCCACCTCCATGTTCTTTCTCTGACTTCCCTCAGAAATGAACTGTGACCGGAAGTATAAGCCAAATTAACCCCTTCCTCCCCGAAGTTGCTTTTGGTCATTGTGTTTTAGCAACAGAATGAAACTAGAATAAGCATACTGGTTTGTCACAGTACTACCATAACAAAGGATGCATAAGCCAGATGTGATAGCTCACTTTTGTAAAAGCTGCATGTCAGAAACTGTTCTTTATAGAGGGAGGGAATGAATGGAAGGAGCTTAAGCCAGATTTGTATCAGGAAGACATACTTAAATCTATGAGACATGGCACCTGTGACCAAACACTCTACTAAGGTTTGAGAACTTGAGAGCAAGTTGCCCCATAGATAGGCTCTGCCCAGATATTTTTAAATGTGTATGTATATATGTATGTGTGTGTATGTGTATGTTTGTATATGTGTATGTATGAATGTGTATGTGTGTATGTAT
>CAJQZJ010032054.1:9876025-9891800 GCA_907164525.1 Lophiomys imhausi | reverse complement strand
TGTATATGTGTATGTATGAATGTGTATGTGTGTATGTATGTATGTGTGTGTGTATGTGTGTGTCTGTTTGAATTTATGTACACAACACATGGTGTAGTGCCTGAGGAGGCAAGAAGAGAGCATCAGGTCCCCTCAAACTGGAGTTACAGGCGGTAGTAAGCTGCTTGATTTGAGTGCTGGGAACTGGACCTGGGTCCTCTGGAAGAGCAGCAAGTGCTTTTAATCACCTAGCAATCTGTCCAGTTCTCTCCACAGATCTTACACTCCAGCCTGGGAAAATATAAATAATGTTACTCATAAGTAGAACTCAGCATGCAAGACAGGTAAAGGCAGAATTGTGTGATTCAGGGTCTTAACCACTCCGCCACATACTGCACCCTTTGTTTCCCTGTGTGCTTTACTCTAGACTTCTGATCAGTGCTTAAAGGTCATGGCCTGTGGGACAGGAAGTGGACAGGTTTTGTTATCCCCGATAACTTCAATCCTTTTGCATATGTGTCTTTGATCATATTCTTTTCTTCCCTCCTCCCTTTCTTTTTTCCTTCCTTCTTGGCAGGATTATACTCTGTAGCCCAGGCTAGCCTCACACTCAGGGTCTTCCCATTTCATTCTCAAGTACCTCAGTATGATGGTTAACTTTGACTGTCAGCTTCACGGGCAAGCTGCTGGGCACAACTGTGAGGGATTTTCTTGATCCATTTGGTTGCAGTGGACTCATCTTAAATTGGGGCAGCACTTCCCGGTGGCAGCCCAGATAAGAAGGAAGTTGGAGAAAGAAAAGCTTTCGTTTTCTGCGTGCTTGCCTTCATGCAGTGATGTCATGTTCACCTACCCTGCCAGCACCTTGCTGCTATTGTCCTTCGTGGACACCAGAACCCAGCTTCTTTGGCCTTTTAACATGTGCTGAAGCCAAGTGGCTCTCCAGGCCTCATGACCTGTACATATTGGGTTCTCCGCTTCTGTAGTGGGAAGGCAGCTATCATTGGACTACCCAGTGGGTATCATATAAGCCAATCTAATGAATTCCCTGTCAGTATATATTCATTCTATCGCTTTTGTTTCACCAGAGAACTCTGGCTAATAAACAGGATTATTATAGACCTATCCTTCCACGCCCAACATAGATTTTTCATGGAGAACCTATAGAATGCAAAGGTGTGATTATTTTAATGCCCCTTCTCTATGTTGCCAAAAATATTTTTCGGTCTGTGCTCCCATGAGCACCATGGGTACAATTGTATGTCTGTCACCTTAGCTGGTATTAAGGTCAGTATCTATACTGGCATTTAAAACTCATTTGCAAATTTGATAGATGAAAGATATTACATTGTTGTTTTATTTGCATTTTCTTGATTAGTTGAGTGTTGAACATTTTTTTCAAATTTATTAATCATCTTCATGTTTTCCTTCTGAACTGATGAGAATGAGACATTTTGAGAATAACTTAACTTTTTCAAAGAGATTAATAAATCAGTTATTTTTTTCTACCTAGACTTATGATTGGAATGAGGCCATGGCCAACAAATGCAGAGTTACGAAGAACCTTCCTGGTAAGTGAGTCTTTATTTTATTTTAGACATATTATTTTTAACTGGTAAACTGTATTATTTTTTTCAAGTGCTTAAAAATAAGGTAAAGTTTTAAGTATGAGAAACAACCTGTGGTCATTGTTAAGAAGGGAAGAAATGACATTCAGTGTAATGAAAGTATCAGGGATGTGCTGTGGACCTCATGTACCAGGGATGCGCTATAAACCACGTTTCTTCCCAAAATTCATATGTTGAAACCTAAGCACATAATGGGATGGTACCCAAGGGCAGGGCCTTTGGAAGCTAACTGGTGATGGTGGGGGTCCTTAAGAATATAATTTATTTCTGCTGTGGTTTGAATGAGAAATGTCCCTTATATGCTCATATGTTTAAACACTGGCCCCCAGCTGGTGGTGCTGTTTGGGAAGGTTATAGAACCTTTAGGAGGTGGAGCCTCGCTAGAGGAAGTATGTCTTTGGGGACAGGCTTTGTGGTTTTATAGCCTGGCTCCACTTCCTGTTCTTTTCGCTATTTCCTGCCTGTCAGGCAAGCCTTATAGTCCTGTTGCCTTGCCTTCCCTCTGTGATGGGCTGTCTTGGTTTGGAATTGTAAGCCAGCATAAACCTTTTCTTCCTTAAGTTGATCTTGTCAGGATATTGAATCCAGCAACAGAGAGGAAACTACTTCAACATCCATGTAAAAAGACACAAAAGAGACTGTGCTTTGGGCTCTCCTTTGTGTGAGGGGACAAGCTAGCCACCTGCAAACCAGGAAGTGGGTTTAACCCAGAGATCCACCTGTCTTGATCTTGGACTTTTAGCTTCTAGAATTGTGAGAGGGAAAGAAACCTGTTGTTGAATCTTTGGTCAGTGTATGACAGGACAGCAACTGGAACTAAGAAATCTATATTAATTGGAGAAAGAGAACCAAGTATTTATGTGAAATTATGCGGTGTGTGTTATATTGCTTCCTTCTCTGTTGTGATTAAATATATGACCAAAAGCATCTTAGGGGAGAAAACAGTTTATTTTGGCTTACAGCTCCAGAGGGGTAGAATTCATCATGGAGAGGAAGGCATGGAGCAGGAGCAGGAAGCCAGTTGATCACATTTTCAGCTACACACACACATGGAGAAGAAAGAGAGAACAGGAAGTGAGACCAGTCTACAAAACCTCAAAGCCTCAAAGGTACACACCTCCTTCAGCTGGAAACCATGTGTTCAAACATTTGAGCCTTTGGGGGTTTGTTTCTCATTCAAACTATCACATGTGTATAAAGAGATCTCATGTAATAATTGGGATAATAATTCATGGTATATGGAAGCCGAGATAAATTATTACTAATAGTTTATCTCATAAACTATTATCTATAATTCAGAGACCCAAGAAAGGCAGTGGAATGGTTCGAAGGCCTAAGAGCCAGGAAGTCAGTGACAGAGTTTCTGATGTGGTTCCAAAGGTCTGAGAACCAGGAGTGAAGAAGGTGGGAAGAGTTGATATCTTCACTGGAATAATTGCGGACAGTCAGCGTGTATTCAGCTCCTGCTGTTCTGTTCAGGCCCCCTGTCCTAGTTTTCCATTGTTATGATAAGATACTTCGATAAAAGCAACTTTAGAGGGAATGGATTTGGTTTGGGTTTATTCTGGCTCACAGTTCAGGCATCATGTGATGAATCGTGGTGGGGACATCGAGGCAGCAGGAGGCTGAAACAGCTGATCACACGACACACACAATCAATGTGTGCAGAGAGTGACGAGTCCATACTCCTGCTGAGCTCCGTTTCTCCATTTGTGCAGTCCAGGGTCCAGGCCAGGGAATGGTCCCACCCGCAGTCGGCAGGCCTTCCTACCTAGTTAGTGAACTCAGTTAAGATAGCTACCCACAGGCATGCCTAGAGCCAGATCCTAGTGGGTCTAGGTTTTGTCAAAATGACATTAACCTGGAAGGATGGAAAGGTGCCTGTGCATCTGGGGTAGGGCAGGGTAGTCTACCCAGTACATTGATTCCAGTGATATTCTCTCCCAGAAACATTTCGTAGACATGCCCTGTAAGGATTTTTGACCAAGGCCTAGTCAAGTATAAAATGGACCATAACACCAGGACACTTGGAGGTTGGTTAGGAGAGAAAAGCTTCGCTTTTCTGACATATAACAACTTCTATTAGACATTTAAATTACATTTATTTACTCTGTGTGTTGTGGTACACACGTGTGTGCATGCACACACATGAATTGGTGTACATGAGCACACGTCACAGTGCACAAGTAGAGGCCAAAAGACAACTTGTGAGAGTTAGTTTTGTCTTTTTGTCATGTGGATCCTGGGGATTGAACTCAGGTCATCAGACTTGGTGGCAAGCACCTTTACCCACTGAACTGTCTTGCTGGCCCCTATAACTTCTCTCAAGTATATGTTCATCTATTGACAATAATACCAGCCTATTTATGCTTTCTACCATTTTCCTAATTTTAAATGTGCTTTTGTGGCTTGCTTTTCTAGTCCTTCTCGCATCTAGTATTTTTTTTTTTTCCTTTTCTCAGCTGTAAAGTAACACTTTTCTTCCAGTCTTGGCTTGACTGTCAAAAGGAACATTCGTTCCTTTGAATATTGTATCAGCCTTTTCTTGTCCCATAGTTATACTTTTTGATTATTATGGAGTCTTTCAAAATTACATAAAAGTGAAAAAATACACAAACTCTGGTGAATCTGTTGTCTGCCTTTCACAAATAGCAAGCCTTTGCCTGTCTGATTTTCTATTCCTGCCCTCCACACCAACACACACACACACACACACACACACACACACACACACACACACACAGGTACAGGCACACATGCACACACACAGGCACACACACGCACACACACAGGCACAGGCACACACACACAGGCACACACACACACGCGCGCACACACACACATGCACACACACAGGCACAGGCACACACACATGTGCACACACACAGAGGCACAGGCACACACACACACACAGACACAGGCACACACACAGGCACACACGCGCGCATGCGCGCGTGCACACACACACACATGCGCACACACACTCAAGTACTCATATATGCAATAGAAGGTTGCACAACATTCACCCCATTTAAAAATGTCCTCATCTCATCGATTGGTCTTCACCGACTCGGGTCTGTCTGTGGTGCTGAGCAGGGGCGGGCTCTTCCTCTTTGGCTGTGGCCTCTCAGACTGCACACTCTGCTACCTGAATGAGCTCACAGTTTAAGAGCACACAGTCCATCATGGTGGTGGGGAAGGCATGGCAGCAGGAGTGAGAGGCAGCTGCTCACATTCCATCTGCAGTCGGGGGAACACAGGGACCAGTGCTGGTGCTCGGCTCACGTTCTTCAGTCCTTTTATTCATTCCAGGACTCCAGCCCGTGGTCAAAACCTCTCTGGGAAAGCCCTCACAGACACTCGGAGGTGTGTTTCTGTGAGTTCATGATGACTCTAAATCCCATCAAGCTGACAATCAGACTGTCACAGTCCCATCGTTGGGAACACTTTCTTCTAGGTCTTCTTTTGTGTGAGTCTCTCTCTAACCTAGTCTTTAAGTATTGGAGCTCTTCAGGATTCAGGCCTAGCCTCTTTCCTCCTCATTCCTCTTTCCAAGGTACCTTATCCACATTTGTGGGTTCAGAAACCATTCATAAGTAGATGGTCCCAAATTTACTTTTCCATTCCAGAGTTGTCTTGTCGTCTTCTGGCTAGAGACCAAATTCCCAGAACGAGTTTTTTTTCTTCTTTTTTTCATTTCTTGGGCTTTCCTTCAGCCACCTTCAGACAAACTCATCAGCCTGAAACTAAACTCATGTTGTATCTCTACCTTGCCTCCTGCTGCTCAGCTTGGACTCTGTCTTGTCTTAGTGACTATGCAAACAGAATACATTCTATCTTAATGGCCAGTCCATTGCTCTGACTTCAGGCTCACAGAAGACAAACTCTTAAATTTTCTGTAATCTCTTTCTCTCTCTCTCTCTCTCTCTCTCTCTCTCTCTCTCTCTCCCTCCCTCCCTCCCTCCCTCCATCTCTCCCTCTCTCCTTCCCTCCCTCTCTCTTTGCCTCCTCCCCCTTCCCCCCAAGTCATCTTCTACCCTTTTCAAGGATCTTGTCTCATCCCTTCCTGCCACCTTCCTTTGAGCACAGGTCTTCTCTGAGCCACTCATTCTCTTTAACTCCGTTTCCCCTCCGGAGCTCTCAGATGCCCTCAGGGAAATTCCATCTCACCCCCAGTGTTAGGTCACAGGCCCTGATTTGTCTTCCCCCTGAACTTCTCTGGCATGGTGACAGAGACAGTTATATAGCTGGATGGTGGGTTGCGCAATCCAACCTTTGGTCCCTGTGCTGTGGTTGTCCTGTCAGTTAAGGTGGAAACAGTTGGGAGGTAGAATCAGAATTGCAGGAAGTCTTCTTGGCCACATGCCACACCTCATTGCAGAGGTAGAGGGGTGACATCCTGATCTGAGGTTCGTGTAGGTGTGTGTGTGTGTGTGTGTGTGTGTGTGTGTGTGAGAGAGAGAGAGAGAGACAGAGACACACAGAGACATGCACACTCAGAGAGAGAGAGAGAGAGAGAGAGAGAGAGAGAGAGAGAGGCTGACTTAATCTTCTATCTGCTACTTGATTCTGACACTGATAGAGAAAATGTTATTGGGATGCAGGGTAAGTGACCTCCTCATAGCAACCTTTGCTCTGTGTTCTGAGAGATCACTCTCTGCCATTTAAAACACATTTAAATTATATTATTTGTTCATTTATTTTTTTAATGTGTATGTGTGAGACCAAGACAGAGAAAAGAGGAGAAGAGAGGTGGAGAGAGAGAGGTGACAGAGACAGAGAAAAATTTACATGGTGCCAGTTTTCTTCTTCCACCTTTGGGTTTCAGGTGTCACTCTCAGGTCACAGGGTTGGTGACAAGTACCTGGTATGCTGAGCTCTCTCCCTTGCTCCCTCTGCCTTCATATGAGCCTTTGGCTTTTCATTTTCAGCATCTGCCCATAAATGCTAAAGAAACCATTAAAATGTTTTTTCCTTCTCATACCAATTTCCTTTCTTGCCAAATGTTTCTCCAGGGTAGGTAGGGAGCCCTTGAGACTCTCTCCCCAAGAAAGAGCTCAGCTTACTTACTCAACTGTAAATAAAGGCAGAGATGCAGGGGAGGAGCCTGCCTGGTCCTGAGGTAGCTGGGTTGGGACCCCTGCCATGGCATGCTAGAATGTATTTCCAATTTTTATGAAAGTCTCGCTGGTCTCAGCTGACTGTGGGCCCCACGAGAATCAAGGGTCTGGGATTCTCTTCATTGGCATATCCCTATGGCCTTGCTGTGGTGAGGGTATGTGTCAGCTTTTCCTTGGTAAATAATTGTTAAATGAGGAAAGAAGCTAAACTCTTAATCCATTTGGGATTCATTTGCATGTGTACTGTGATTTATAAAATTAGCCTTATTTCTTCTCACAAATGACTCAGTATCCTCAGAGCAAATGTTGAATAATTTGTATCTTCCCCATCAACTTGAGACTGTACACTGTGTGTGTGTTGCTGTTTTGTGCCTTTTAAATTTTGTTTGTAGCTGTGAATTCTGATCCATTTCACTGTAATCCTTAGTCTATTTGGCACTCTACTAATCTGCAGGTGTCTACTTTTTGTGTAATGCTAGGGTTCAAACCCAGAGTCAGGCACGTGCTAGGTGAGAATTCTTCCCCTGAACTATACTCCCTGGTTCCAAACTATTCTTGATTATGTTTCCTTTTTCTTGTTTGAGGCAAGATCCCATGTAACTCAAGCTGGCTTCAAACTTGTTTAGCTGAGGGTGACCTTGAACTCCTGATTGTGCCAGGAGTTTATTAAAACCAAATGTGAGCATGTTTTTGTTTAATCCCAGGTGTGAGGCTGCTCAAGACCCTGGTGTAAAGTATTAATGGTCTTCTGAGCTAGCAGGGGCGTGGCTTAACCAGCTGAGCAAGTTTAACCCTGAGGACTTGGGAGAGAGGAATAAAAAGCCAGAGTCCTGAGGAGAAGGGGGCTACAAAGAGAAAAGAGAGAAGGAGCTCCACAAAGAAGTAAGAGTAAAGAGGTTCTACAAGGAGGAAAAAAAAGCCAGCGCCCGGAGGCAAGTGGGCTACAAAGAGAAAAGAGAAGGGGCTTATAAAGAAGGAGGAAAAAGGGGGATCTACAAAGAGGTTGGAAAGCTAGAGCCTTGAGGAGAAGGGGGCTCTACAAAGGAGGGGGAAAAAGCCAGGCCCCCGAGGAGAAGTGGCCTACAAAGAGAAAAGAGAGAAGGAGCTCCACAAAGAAATAAGTTCCACAAAGAAGTAAATGAGAATGGACTTTACAAAGAAGAGAAAAGGCTCTACAGAGAAGCAGGAGAAAGCTCTACAAAGAAGAGAAAGAGCTACAAGGTAGAAAGCGGTTGCTGCTCTCCAAGTTGCTGGCGCTCCCCCAAATTGCTGCTTGTTCTTCCTGCTGCTGTCTCCTGATTTGCTTGACTTCTAATGAGACTGGTATTACCCCCCAAAGAATCCAAGACCCTAATCAGCAGGAAGTAGTTCAAAGAGAACTCTGGTCTTTTTCCCTTTAATCTTTTTTTTTTCCCACCTAGGGTTGGGGGGGGGGTTTGAAGGGAACAAGGGGTGAATGGGAGGCATAAGGTATTAAGAATAGTAAAATAAATTAGAATGTGAAATTAATATAATACAAATAAGTAAAAGCCACCTTGTTACACCTGATCCTCCTGCCCACACCTCCTCAGTGCTGGGAATACAGGTGTTCACCATCATACCCAACTCTTGGTGACATTTTTTTTCAATAACCAATAAATAAATTTCCTTTTAAAAAATTAAAAAAACTGAACTTGTATGATTTTTTTTTTTTTTACCTACATGTAAGTCTATGCACCATGTGCATGCAGTGTCTTTGGGTGCCAGGAGAGTGTGTCAGATTATCTGGGATAGATATTGATGATTGTGAGCCACTGTGTGGCTGGGAATCAAACTAGGATCTGTCTTCTGGAAGAGCATCCAGTGTTCTTAACTGCTAAACCATCTCTCTCTCCTGACCCAAATTCCCTTTTTAAATAAAAAAGATCTTGTTTTATTTTTATTTATTTATTTTTATGAATTGTGCAGTTACTCAGAGCCCAAATCACAGACCAGTGAAATGTTGAATTCTGTGAACATGCTTGAGTTAATTTACACAGCAGGGCTTTTTAGTTCATTCCCAATTATGGTCTTCTATTTTAAAATTAAAAATATAGGCATCTCAAACATAGCTGTTAGGGTCTGTAGATGGTGCTTGCTAACTTGCAGCTACTGTGCAACCCTTCACTACTGAGCTGGAAGAAGCCAAGTTGCACTTCCTGTGGAAGGAGAGCAAACACGGTCCAGACCCCTGGGTACTATGTTACACATCTCTGGCATGGGGCTGCCTTCTCCTTCGGTAATTTCAGAATTTCCTTGGCTGTGCTCTCTCATTTCTCCCTCCGACCAACCTTACAATTACTCTGTCAGAATCTGTAAGACTAATCCTGTGGTATTTTGATTAGCATCAAATTGCATTTAAGGATTAATTTTGGGGGAAATTTTAGTTCTTAGCGATACTGAATATTTTTCATCTAGGAATGTGATAAGGTTCTAGAAAAATTTGATTGTCTTTGATGGAGCGTGGCAACCTTTTAAAACTTCACTATGTCCTTCCTTCCCTCTTTTTCTACTCCCTCCTCCCCCTCCCTTTTTCCCCCTCCTTTCCTCCCTCTCTCCTTCCTTCCCTCCCTGTTTTTCCTTCCTTCCTTTTTCACAGTTACCTTTAAAGTCAGTCTTTCATGTAAAAAGAGCACCGTCAAGCCCTTGCACAGTCCCATTCTTAAACGTCGGTGTGTATGTCAGAAGACAATCTTGGGCATTGTACTTTGGTGGCTCTGTACTTCAGTTTTTGAGGCAGGGTCTCTCCCTGCGCCCTGAGCTTGTTGAGTAGGCTAGTCTGATTGCTCAGCGAGCCTCAGGTGCCCTGTCTCTGTCTCCCTAGCCCAGCCTCAGCTTCGGTCTCTGCCTCCCCCTGGGTTTTGGGGTGTAAACTCAGGTCCTCATACTTTCACGACCAGCACTTTGTCAGCTGAGTTATCTCACTAGCCCCTTATTTTATTTATTTATTAAATTAAGAAAAGATTTATTTACTTTCAATTTTCATGTGTATGAGTGTTTTGCCAAGCATGTATGTGTGCCGTATGTGTGTCTGGTGCCCCCAGAGGCCAGAAGAGGGGATTGGATCCCCTGAGACTGGAGTTATGGATGGTTCTGAATCACCTTGTGGATGCTGGGAACAGAATCCAGGTCCTTTGAGAGAACAGTGAGTGCTCTTAATTGCTGAGCCATCTCTCCATAAGCTTTTTGGTCCAGATCTTCTGTGGTGATAAAGATTTATCCATATATTTTTCTGAAAGGTTTTTTTTTAAAGCTTTAGTTTATAGACTTAAATCTTTAGTTCATTTTGTAGTAGTTTTTGAATATTTCTCTACTCAGTGGATCCCTTTGGGGAGTTCTGTCATTTCAACAATATTATCCTCTAGTCCATGAACATGGGATACTTTGTATTTTTTTTAATGTTATCAGATTTATTTATTTATTTATTGGGTGTATATTTGCATGTGGCGTGTGTGTGTGTGTGTGTGTGTGTGTGTGCACCTGTGCCACAGCACATATATGTTGGTCAGAGGACACCTTATAAGGAGATCATTTTCTTTTCCCACTCGGTGGGTCACAGGATCATACTCAGGTCATCAGGCTTGGTGGCAGTCATCTTTACACTGACCTATCTTGCTGTACCCTTTTCTATTTTAAGATAATATTTTTAATTTTTTAAAAGAATGTTTTGTAGTTTTTCTTTGTTTTCTGAGGCAGTGTCTCAGTATACTGCCTTGGATGGCCCAGAACTCACTATGTAGACCAGGCTGTCCTTGAACTAATAGAGAGCTGCCTCTGTCTGCCTCCAGAGTGCTGAGATTAAAAGCATGTACCAACATGGGTGACTGTCTTATAGTTTTCAGTGTACATCCTACATCTCTTTGACCAATTTTTTTGTTTTGTTTTTTCAAGGCAGGGCTTCTCTGTGTATCCATGGCTGTCCTGGACTTGCTTTGTAGACCAGGCTGTCCTTGAACTCACAGAGATCTGCCTCCCAAGTGCTGTGATTAAAGGTGGGTGCCACCACACCTGGCTCCTTGGCAAAATTTATTCCTAAGTGTCTTATTCTTTTTGATGTTATTCTACTTAGAATTGTTTTCTTAATTTCCTTGCCGTATTACCCCGTTACTGTGTAGAAATAACTGGCTGTTTTTGTGTATTGGTCCACAACTTTGTTGAATCAATTCATTAATTAGTTGCAGTGGTTTCTTTTGGTTTTCCTTATATAAGATCATGTAATAGTTTCATTTCTTTATTTTATTTTAAGTTATTATTTTTGTGTGTCTGAATGCTTTTCCTGAATTTATGCCTGTGCATCATGTGCATGCAGTGTCCTCAGGGGCCAGAAGAGGGAGCGCAGGTTCCCCTGGTCTGGAGTTACACATGGTTGTGAGCTGCCACATGAGTTTTTGGGGTTGAACCCTAGAGCCCTGAAAGAGCAGCAAGTTCTCTAAACTGCTGCTTCACCTCTCCAGCCCTTCATTTCTTCATTTTAAATTAAGAAGATTTCTTTTTCTTTTTCTTATATAATTGTTCTGGGTAGAACCTCAAGCACAGTGATGAGTAGAAATGGAAAAAGAAGATAACTCGTCAGTGTTTCATCGGGTGGGATGTCAGTTAGATTTTTATAAATGCTCTTATGCACATTGAGAAATTTCCTTTCTAGTTTTAGTTTGTTGAAAATTTTTTTCATGAAATTCTGTTGGAATTTGCTAAATATTTCTCTACATAAATTTAAATGGCCATGTAGAGCCTCTACCTACCTTCCTTCCTTCCTTTCATTCTTCCTTCTCTCTCTCTGTCTTTCTCTTTGGTTTTTTGAGACAGGGTTTCTCTGTGTAGCCCTGGCTGTCCTGGAACTCACTGTGTAGACCAGGCTGGCCTCGAACTCAGAGATCTGCCTGCTTCTGCCTCCTCCCTACTCCTGAGATTGAAGATGTGAACTTGGCCTTTATTTTTTATTTTTGAGAAAGGGTCTAACTGTTTGGCCTGGTTTGCCTCTAATTTGAAGTGTTCCTGCTTTCACCTCTTGAGTGTGGGTGAGTTGTGTGACGTCACTCAATTCCTGCTCCGCTGCCGCCCACCTGCCTTAAAGAGTCAGTGCTTACCTCTCAGGCTCACTTAGATGTCTGTTCGTTGATTCCTGGAGCCCTCCCTGGGTTCAGAGTTCAACATTCCTTCTTTTCCACTGTACTTTTCTAATGTTTTATCTCTTTAAGAAATATACGTATATATTTACTACAGGATTCTAATACATATGTCTTGGGTTAAGGTGACAGTGGTTGGGGAGAGAAATATACAGACACGGAAGATATCAGTGAGCTGAGGTCTTTCAGTGTATATACAAAAGTAAAAAAAACAAACCAAACCAAAACCAAACAAACAACCCCCACCAAAAAGAACCAACAATACCTATTTGTGATTTAAGCAACAAAATAGATAATGGTGCCATTTATTGACTTAGATAGTAACAACCCTGGAGTAGATATGAGAGAGGAAACAAGTGAGGAGGTCAGGATTAGTTGTACTGGGGAAAAGCAAACAAATTCAGTTTATGGGATAGCACTGAGCTGGAGGGTGCTGTCATATAGATGCTGCCATGCCTTTAGATGTCAACTCTACCTAAACCTAGAGTCACCAGGAAAGAGGAAGCTGTCAATCAGATTGGCCCATGGCTGTGTCTGTGAGATATTGTCTCAATTGCTAATTAGTGTAGGAGGGTCCAGCCTATTGTGGGCGGTGCTATTCCTGGGCAAGGGGGCTGAATCAGCTGGAGGGATCAAGGGTGTAGGCAATGTCCCTCATGGTTTCTTTCTACTTCAAGCTCTTGCTCTAAGTTCCAGCCTTGGATTTGTTCAGTGATGAACTGTAAACCCATAAGATGAAGTGAACCCTTTTTCCTTCTCAACTTGTTTTTGGTCGGGGTGTTTATTAAGTAACCTAGAAAGTAGAGGAGAACAGGTGGTGTGGGGGTTCCAGAAGAAGATGGAGCTGTAGAGAGGGGCAGCCATGAAGCAGCCTGGGTAGCTATCTAAAGAGAGGAGAAAGAGGATCCAGGGAAAAAGCTCCTGGAAAAGTTAGGAGAGAATACTAGACAGTCCTGCATACAGGATCTTCAAATCTCTGAAGAGTAGTCCACGGCATTCAAAGTTGCAAGGGATCCAAAAAGGCCAGGCTTGAACTTTATTCTGGGGTGCAAGAAGGGTCTTAGTTTTTTTTGGTGAGAGGAGTGCAGTGGGAGAGATGGAAGTCACAGTGAATCGTTTGATTGTCCAGAGGAACAGATGTGAAGGTCACGAGAGCAGACAGCTTTTTCAGGGGAGACTCTCACCCTGACTTCTGGGCTATCTACTGGCAAAGTCCTTTTCAATTCCTCTGCCCCTCCATCCCCCGCTTCCTCCCTTCAGTGGGTGGTGTATTCATGTGTGTTGGTGTAATTTTATAAAATTGTGTTTGTTTCTCTGTTTCTCACCCAAATGATTGAAACTCTTCATTATTATTTTAAGATGGCTTTACAGCACAATCTTGAGCAGTTTAAATCTGTTCCTAATCCTCTATGCTGGCCTGACTCCCACTTTGCCAAAATCCCCAAGATACTTGCTTTTTATCTTTTCTCTGCTCCAGCTGAATCTTCCTCATATTTCCTGGACCTCTGCCTATGGCTCGATCTCCTCCCTCTCCCCACTAATTCCTCCTCCCGTGAGGGTAGAAAGTCCAGCCCTATTCTCTTCCCTGCTCAGCAATTGGCTGTAAGCTGCTTTATTGGCATATCAGGAGACAGTTGGGGAGCAGTGTTTACACAACATTCAGAAGGAGATAATCAGAACAAGGACTATAACCAGATATGGGAGGTACACAGATCAGCATTTGAATTGCACAATAACCTTATGTCTACACGTGTGTGTGTGTGTGTGTGTGTGTGTGTGTGTGTGTGTGTGTGTGTATGTGCAGGTACACACATCTGTGTTGGAGGTTAGAGGAAGGTGGTGCCTAGTATCCTTTCTCTCTCTTTGAACCTGGAGCTCAATGATTCAGCTAGACTGGCCATCGAGCCCCTGGATCTATCTGTCTCCATGTCCCCAGTCCAGTCCCTCATGGCTGCCGCACCCTGTGTCAGTGCTGGGATCTGAACTCACATCCTCAGGCTTGTGTCACAAGTGCTTTTCTTACCCACTAAGCTCCTGTTACTTATTGTCCTTTGAATATTTGTCTGTTGTTAGCTGAGGCAGTACGTTTACTTGTCTACTCTTCCCAGTGTTATGCTTGGTTCTTTTGTTCTCAAAATGCATAGCTTTAACCCTTTCTTTTCCTTTGTTTTGGATCATTGCATCTGCCTATTTGCTTTCTTTTTCTGTAGAAACATCCGTCATTAGCAGAGTCTCTGTCATCTACTGCATCCACCTGCCCAACATCTATAATAGTCTTGTTTAATTTTCATTCAATATTGATCTAATAGTGGACATTTAAAACTTCTGTTAGTGCATCTTAACTTAATCCCATGTCTTCTAATTAGATTTGAACAACGTCATTCCCATTTAACCTTTCTTTATATAATGCATGTGTGCTCTTATGTGTATGTACATGTGCACATGTGTAGAGGCCAGAGGACACTTTCAGGTTTCAGATTCAGGAATGCCACCTCCTTTGGGACAGGGTCTCTCACTGGCCTGCAGCTCATCAGTTGGCTAGCCTGGGCCATTAGCGAGTCCCAGGGATCCTCCTGCCTCTGCCTCCTAGCATTGTGATTACAAGCACACAGCACTGTTCCTGGCATTGTTACCTGGAGTCTCAGAGTTGAACCTAGGTTCTCATGTTTTTGAGGGAAACACCTTATCAACCTAGCTAATATCCCCAACACTATATTTTTTAAATTATAATTTGTATCTGGATTTATGGTTTATGACAGATTGTTTTCATCTCATAGGAGATATGTTGTTTGTATCTAATTGACTATGAGAGGTAGATCTTTTCTGAAATATTCCATTTGGTTCTCTCTCTTTCTCTTTTATAGTGTATCTCTCTGTACCCCTGACTAACTTGGAACTCATCATGTAGGCCCATGCTGACCCCAAACTCATAGCAGTTTTCCCATCTCAGTTTTCCAAGTGCTTTCATTACAGGTATGGGACATCATACCTGACTTTTAACTAGCCTCGATTTTATGAAATTTAATTGAAGAGCCCTTATTCAGCAGTCTGAATGTAAGAGTGTATGATGCAAGATGGTGGGGGTTGGGGGGGTGGGACAATGACAGCTCAGTCAACACAGATATGGGCATGGTGACATGATTGTGATTCCAACTCTGGGGAGGCCGAGACAGCAGGATCCCCGGGGCTCATTAGCCAGTCAGCCTAGCAGAATCAGTGAATCCCGGGTTCTACTAAGAGACCTTGTCTCAAAAACTAGGTGGATGCTTCCGGAAGCACAGCACCCCCCCCCCACACGCACATGTATGCACGCACTCATACACACAAGCATGCACACAGAGTGTGTGCTGGAACTGTCATAATGCCTGCTTTGTCTTTGTTATGTGAAGCTGTTGTTTAAGAAATCGATTGTTGTAGTAACCGAGGAAGGATTTCTGAGGCTGACGGTGATGGAAAGTGGTGCCGGGCAGGCTGTCTGTGGTGAGGTGGGTGATAATAGGTGTGTGAAGAATTCCTTTCTACAGTGCTATTTTATAGTGTGAAAAGGGCATACACTTCGTGGGACAAATGCCATTTATTTTTGAACGTGAGATGATGGCTCAGATGTAGAGGCCAAAAGAGAAAACCAGGGCTAGGAAAAGCCATTCACACCTGCTCTGTTCTTCTGTTTCGCTGTTACTATTACATCATATCTTGTCCTTAGTGATCCCCACTACCACCCTCTCAGATCAACAAGGATTTCCTACAAAATAAAACCTTCACTTAAAAAGTAATCCATCATGTGTCTGAGTTTTCAAGGACACGAGTACAGAACACTCTGCTCTGAGCACCCACAATCAATCCAAACTCATCATCATTCAGCATGTAGGCGTGTCCTCCTCAGCATGTGGGTGTGTCCTCAGCA
>CAJQZJ010032054.1:9859169-9876015 GCA_907164525.1 Lophiomys imhausi | reverse complement strand
TCAGCATGTAGGCGTGTCCTCCTCAGCATGTGGGTGTGTCCTCAGCATGTAGGCGTGTCCTCCTCTAGCCTTTAGAGGAAGCTAGACTTTTTCTATGGGTTCACAGTGTGACTTCTGTTTGACACATCCTTCAGTTAGTTTAGCAGCGACATTAGATAAAACTCTCTGACACATATGTACTTCTAAGGCTAACTTCTTTTTAACTAGAGTATGGAATGTTCTAAGATCTCTTTTTCTTACTTTTTTTTTTTTATCATGAGGTCTTTTTAGAGATCAGATCTTGACCATTTCTTGTTGGACCTTGCTAGTAAGGTCAAAGTCTGGTATTACCGGAAAGCCTCTGGGCTTGGTGCTAAATGACTCCCTTTTCTCAGCAGTTTCCCTCTTCCGCCTGATCTGGGGAAGCCTGAACCCAAACACCCTATATGAGGATTGTCATGTAGCCCTCAGGGAAGTTACAGGCCCAACCCTTTCTCCCGATAAGAGACCTGCCCAGTGATCACCTAGAATTCCCAGTGGCCTCCTCCGAAGCTGGCAGTGCTCATCCGTGACAAAGGGAGGTTGCTGGCTGTTCCTGAATCAGGCATCAGATTCCCTCAAACCAAATGGGACTCCTGAAGTCATTTGGCTTGATCCAGGAACTCTGAGTTGCACTTGAAGTTGCCGGGCCTGGTGCTTGCAGCTTAGCTAAAAGATCAGTAACCTTTTGCTGCATGACAGAGAGTGTTAAGGTTACCATAACCTTCCTGCTTGCTTAGCTAAAGAGTTGTAACACTTGGTGGTGGAGAAAATCCATTCTCCCACCTCTCCAGGGTATCCTGTGACATTGCACAGATCCCAGTCCCGTATTTCATCCTTTTCTGCCTGGAAACCGATGTATGTAACCCTGACCTTCTGGTGGGGAAGTGTACACTTCAGGCTTGGTGCCTGACAAGGCACAAGCTTCCTGGGAGAGTATCAGACAAGGCCTGAATCCCGCCTGGAAGCCACAGAATGACACTTCCTTCTTTGTAGAACTGTTTTACAGGGGGAAAATCCCCATTAGCTCTTACTCTTCACCCATCTTTTACAAAGATTTATCATATTTTTCAGTATACATGTGTGTGCACATGAGTGCTGATGCACATGAGTGTGGGTGTCCATGGAGGCCAGAAGAATTCTCTGGAGCTAGAATTACAGGTGGTTTTACACGAAAATTTTATTAAACTCCATTTAATAATACCTGTAAACCTATATAACCTGTAAGCACCTAATAGCTAACAACACTTAAACAACTCTACCCTAACCCTTTTGAAAAGATATTGTCAGCCTTCTGTCTGCAGGCACACCTCAAACAACAATCAGCAGTCTGGCTCTGGCATTATTATGGCAGCCTCCACCTCAATTCAGCTTAGGTTTGAGACTTTCTCCTCAGGCTCAGGGCCTAGCATCCCCCACTGGCTCATGTGCATTTGGTCAGCCTGCTTCAGCCATTCAGCTTGGGGCTGGTTTCAGTCAGCTGAGACTGTCCATGAACACCTTAGGCTGCTGTTTGAACTAGCTGAGCCCCTCAGTTAGCAACTTAGTCCTTGGTCTCTCAGCCTTGCCTTGGCTTCTAGGCCTTGCCAGGGCAGATTTGCCTCTCTGGTCCTATGTCACACCCTCATGTGACAGGGGTTACCTTCCTGCCTGTTTTTGAGGTTTTCACAGTGGCCTCAGATCTCCACTTGCCTCCTTGTGCCTTGTTCACTCACTTGGCAGCTCTCGGACCTGTGGACGGATGGCTTCAGTGCTTGGTTTTCACAAACTTTCTCTCAGCAGGTTCTATGCCAGGCCTTTTCTGCCAGTCTTCTTGAGCCCCTTTCTGAGGCTTCTTCTGTCAGCATGGCCTTTAGTGCAAGCAGCTGGTGTATGTCCTCACACCTGTGTCTCTCTTGAGGCTTGGGCGTCTCTAGCGCGGGGCTCCTCTTCTCCTCAGGGCTCTGCCACCACACCTTTAAATAGGGCCTACTCTCATGGTAACTCACGGTAATTCACAGCTCAAGGGCTCTCCAGTGGCAACTGGCAGCCCCTGGCCACGCCCTTCTGCAGGGCACTTCCTCGAGATCAAGTTCCCTGGCCATGTCCTTCCATAGGATGCTTTCTCTCAGAGCCAAGGCTCAAAAACAAGGCTTTTCAGCTCCGATCTTTCTAGTGTACAAGCAATGGCCAAGCCAAAAGCCCTTCTCAGTTTCCCGGGCTTTCAGAGCGCCGTTCTCATTGGTTACCCAGTACTGTGCAATGCCTGCCAGGTGTTTCCCACAGGTACAAAGCTTGAGGCTGACTTCAAATGCACTTTTAAGAGTCTGAATTTCAGAAGTACTAACATATTTCCTGCAGATGGTTGTGAGCTGCCTGGCATGGGTGGTGGGAACTGAACACAGGTCTTTCTGCTAGAGGAGACACCGAGCCACCTCTTCAGCCTCGCTGCATGAGATTTTGTTGCCTGTCTACATCTTAGGTTTTTATCATATATTTTTTCTAAACATTGTTATGCTAGCCTCCTTAAATGTTTTTCTTTATTTTTTTAAATTATCAGCACATTTTACTTGCACAAAGTAATGTGTTGTCCATACATGCATACAATGTGCTTTGATTATCTTCATTGTCCTGTACTTCCTTATCCTTCTTTCTCTTCTTTACCTTCCCTATCCCTAATCATCCCAGTTACTTTCACGCCTTCCCCCAGATTCCATACATGAGAGAAAATGTGTAATATTTGCCTTATGTCTAGCTTATTTCAGCTAACAGGACGATCTCCCGTTCCATTCACCTTTCTGAGAATGACCTAAGTTTGTTCTTTATGGCTGAACTAAACTCTATGGTATCTAATGTATACCATGTTTATTCATCCATGGATGGGCATCTAGGTTGAGCTCACATGTGGCTGGCTGCTGTGTCTAGTACTACAATGAACTTGGGTGTTCAGGTATCATATAGTAAGTGGACTTTAATTGTTTCCAGTACATACACAGGAATGGCGCAGTTGACTTATATCATAGTTCTGTTTCTGAATTTTGAGGAACCTCTGTACTGGTTTCCATGGTGGCTGGACTCATTTAAATTTCCACCAGCAATGGAGAAGGGTTCCTTTTCCCTTCATCCTCACCAACAAGTTTTGGTTATTGTTTCTTGAAATGGCTATTCTGACTAGGGTGAGGTGGGACATGTTTTGGAAGAAGAGTCAGCATCGGGGAATAATTTGTATTGTTCTTCCTTCAGCCTTCTGTGAGTTGGGATCACAGTAATCTCACAGTCATCTTTTAAAAGTTCCTGGACTTGTCACTCTTCTTTCCCTGAGATCCAGCTCTCCTTACAAAGGGAATGGCTGGTAAGGAGGGCACTGATTGTCACAATGACTGTGATTATGGTAGTGTGGTGGGACCTCACCTAGGCCTGCACAAAATACCATGAAGTCTGTGAACCTGTGGAGCAGGAGCCTCACGAGAGCCAAAGAGTGGGACTAGTTCAAATGTCCTTCATCCGGGGAGTGGAACACTATGTGGTCTGAAAGAGGAATCATGTCCTAATACATGGTACAACACATGTGAACCTTGAATCATGTCGAGCTCAGGAAATGCGCAAGCCAGTCAGAAAGCACCACTCACCCCGTAATTCTGTTTTTATGAGTTGCCTGGAGTGGACAAGCCTATGGTAACAGAAAGTGGATTGCTGGTTGCCTAGGGATGGTGGAGGAGGAGGGAGAGAGATGTGGGTTTCCATCTTTACATCAATTGTGATGCTGTGTGCTCAGCTCTGTGGGTGTTTGAAAAGCTATAGGAACCTACACTCTAACTGGGTGAACTGTTCTCTCTAGGAATGAAGTTGGTAACATTGGTATGGGAACAAAGAAACTCCCTGTGCCAAGGTTTCCTTAGCCTTCAGGACACCCTGTAGGTGGGTGCCATCACCCATTTCCAGAGAGTTGAACCTGGCACTGATTCCATATATGAGCCAGGGTCTGCAGGTCTCTGGTCGGCGCTTCCTTACGGAAGTTGCTTACAGGTGATGCCCACGTTCTTCCTGGAGCATCAGCATGTGGTCACAAAGCAGAGGTGGTCAGAGAGGGACATTCCAACAGAGAGAAGGACATGTTAAAGGTCCTGTCAGAGAAGAGGTGGTGCAGACAATCTCCATAACTTGAGGGTATATCAGTAAAGCAGTTACTAACAAAGGTACAGCCAGAGTTTGGAGAATCAAGCTGCGGCAGCCACAACCTTAAGTATCATCATCCCAGGCCTAAAGGGACAAGGACAGGGAGCCATGATGGTAACACATAGGAGTTTATATGTACAGATGGCTGCTGTCCTGGTTAGTTTATAATGCCGACTTGGCACAGCCTTGAGTCACCTGGGAAGAGTTAGTCTCAAATGAGGGATTTCCCAGGTCACACTGGCCTCTGGCCATGTCTGTGGGGGAACTGTCTCGATTTTTGATTGGTGTGGGAAGGCCTGGATCATGGCGAACATGCCACCCCTGGGCAGGTGTCCTGGGCTGTATAAGAAAACTCATCAAGTGTGGATCTGTGAGGAAGCCAGCAAGCCACCTTCCTCCATGCTTCCTGCCTCTTGATTCTGCCTTGAGTTCCCACCCATACTTCCCTCAGGACTGCTAGCTGGCTGTGTAAGTTGAAAAAAAAAACCATTTCCTCCCCAAAGTGACTTTTGGTCATGGTGTTGATCACAGCAACATTAATCAAACTAGAACATCTGTCTTCCTTAGATGACCACACCCATAGCATGATGGTAGCATGAGAAAAGTCCAGACAGCCACACTCAGGCTCAGCCTCCTTCTACCCTCTTGGGCTCTCTTTTGTGCCCTTCATTCACTCTACCTGACAAGAAGCAGGAGGTGTGGAGATGGAGAGCTGTCTCACCAGTTAAGAGAACTGGCTGTTCTCCCAGAAGAAGCAGGTTTGATTCCTAGCATCTACATGGCTGCTCAAAACTGTCTGTAATTACAGTTCTGTCCTCCATGGGCACCATGCATACAGATGATGCACAGACATACACATAGGCAAAACACCCATATGCATCAAATAAAAAGAAATATTTCAAAAGTAGTGGGAGGGAGAGACCACGGATGTAACTCAGACATAGAAGCCTCAAGGACAGAGAAAGTCATGTTAGGTGGCCCTCCAGGGACAAATGGATCAGTATAACATGGAGATGTAATGCTGTGGGCATGTTCCAGGGTTGGAAAAGGAGACAGATAACAAGACTTAAAAAACATCCCCAGTTTATCCCCATTCTCACTCTTTCCCCAGCTACTTTCCCAGAGGCTATGTTTTACGTCTGGTCAATTTGCTTGCCCTCCAGAAATCTCTATTCTCTTGTCAGGATGTGGTAGCCACTTGTGTTTTTAACATAGCAAGAAGTCCATGTTGGCCCTCGTTGTCAACATTGGACAAGCTAGGATTTCCAAGTCAACTCAGGAAATACCAGGCCATGTATCTATCTATCTATCCACCTATCATCTGTCATTCATCTATCATCTATCTATCCATATTCTATGTATTCATCTGTCTACATATCTGTCATTCATCCATCTTTATCTATCTATCTATATCTATCTATCTATCTACCTACCTACCTATCATCTGTCTGTCATTCATCTGTCATCTATCTATCCATCATTCTATGTATTCATCTGCCTACATATCTGACATTCATCCATCTTTATCTATCTATCTTTCATCTATCCATCTAATTTATCATCTATCAGATATTTTCAACTATGTGTATATACACAAATGTATATATATCATCTATTAATCTATATATGTATTTATCAGTCATCTATCAATCTGTATATACATGCATGTATGTATCTATCTACCATCTATGTATGCATTATGTATTTATTTGCTATTATCTGATCTATCATTTATGTATATATGCATACATGTATGTATGTATGTATGTGCCTGTCTGTCCACTCATCTTGCAGTACTCTACCCAAAGTCAAGGTATATTCTATTATTAGAGCCTAAGAACTATCTTGAGTCTTTAACCTAAGTTTGCAGATCCTTATGTCCCAATCCTTATGTCTTGGCAACAGTTGCGAGCAAATTTAGTTCCTCTGGACAATTGATTGTTTTGGTTAACTGAGGGGCCAGATCACACAGACAGCAGATGAAGATCATAAACAAAGTACTTAATTTTCCGGCCACAGGGTGAGGATAATACTATCTCTGAGATCCTCTGACCTGCTGTTGAGGTGGTATGCAACTTCTTTGCGCTGAAGTACCATGGCAGCGAGCAGCGGCACCCAGTCAGCCACGCAATCCTGGGGACTAACCATTGACCCTCTGCCGCACGCTGCAGACTTGTGGTGTTCTGAAGGTTATACATTCGATTAATATTTACTTATATTTTCAACTTATGAGATGTTCATCGGGACATAAGCCCCACATAAGTTGATGAGCACTAGTGTCCTCTGTCTTCCTTTTGAACTCTATGTATCTGACTGTCCATATCTTTCATTAGATTCCGGAAAGTTTCAGCTCTTGTGGAAAGAGCTGTTGAAAGAATGTTCATTCTTTACTTGGTGTCCTGGAGTTATGATCATCTTTTCTCACCCCCTTTCCTTTTCTTTTCTGACCATCTGCCTTTCCACGACTTGTCTTCAAGTTCTTCAGCTCAGTCACAGTCCACTGATGTCCTCTATTGCATTTATTTTATTCCATACATTGTATTCTTCAGTACCCAAATACATGTTTTCTTTTTGATAATTCCCATCTTTTCATTGAACTTCTTGTTTAATTCATGGATTTCTTTCCTTTTCTTAAAAAAAAAAACCCAAAAACCACTTTTTGAGATCAAGTGTTTCAGCCTTGGCTATCCTGGAACTTGCTTTGTAGACTAGGCTGGCCTCAAATGTACAGAGATCCACCTATCTCTACCTCCCAAATTCTAGGATTAAAGATATGTGCCACCACACCCAGCTTATGGGTTGCTTTTCTGATATTATTTTCTGTCTATGTTTCTGTGTGGCTTGCTGAGTTTCTTGAAAGCTATTATTCCTGGGAATATGCAGATCTCCTTGTCTTTGGGGTTGGATACAGGGATAGTATTGTGTGTGGAGGTTGAAGGACAAGTTGTGGGGGTCAGTTCTTTTCACGAGGTCCTGGGGATGGAACTCAGGTCTTTAGACTTGGTGACAGTGTCTTTACCTGCTGAATCATCTTGCCAACTCTTTACTGGAACTCTTGAACCTGGAGAGCATTATGCTAAGAAATGATTAATTCTAAGAATTATAACAATGATAAATAATGCATCATCTTTCTTGTATATGGATTCTAAAAGAGTTGAACTCAAAACTACACGTAGAAATATGTTTTCCAGGGTAATAGTGTGGAAGGTGTGGGCAACAAAAGTCAAAATGCCTGGTGTTTAAAATGATCAACTGTCTCTTCTAATCCCATTGGACAATATGACATCACTGTGCCTATACATCTTTGTCTGTCCAGTAAAATGGTTAAATAAAGACTTGGGAAGAGCATGAGAGAGAGAACAGGAGAGGGAAGGATGGGCCTTGTAAACACTTTAGCTTAGCACTTGGTTTTAGCCTGGGCTTTCATTGGAGGATAAACATCTCAGAGTTGTCCATGGCTACTGAGGCAAAAGCACCTGCAGCCCCATGTGCCACCTGGATGTCCACCAAGAAGATGGTCCTGGAAGCCAAGCCTGTTCCTCATTGCACTGCACACCACCTGCTCCTTTCTGCAAGGCCCACCCATATTTTCCTGCCACACCTGCTTGTGTTTCCTTTTCACCTGTCGTCCCCGCCCACTCTAAGCCCCACAAGGCCAAGGCTTTGTTCATTGCTGTACCTTCGCTACTCCGCTTCCAACTAGCCATCAATCAATACCAGCAGAATGGAAGATCAAATCAACCAGAGCCGAGCTCCTGACCATCAACTGGATTCTATTCTGTTAAGGAATGAGAGGCTGGCTACAGGAAGCAAGAACATAATGTACTTAATTTACCTTTGTGAATTTGACCCTAAAATATGTCACCAAAGTCTTAAGACTTATTACAGCGATGGCTTACAATTTCTGTAGGCTCACAAATAACTGTACATGTTGAGTCTGATGGGAAGTATAGTTGAAGAGTTGGTGTGTTTCAAAAACATTCCACTGTGCAGTTTTTCTGAACAAAGGGACAGGAAACTCAGTGTCTATAATTCCCTGAAATAGGCATCCCCCATTAAAGTGAGGACACATTCTTAAGTGTCTCTGTTTAGCCAGTCCCTTCCTGGAAATTCATGCTGAATTGAGGTTGGAGTAAGGAATTTTAGTGATGTGTAGGGAAATAACACCAGAAAGGAAGGGACTGGACAGAGGGGTCAGCAGTAGAGTGCCCGCTGCTCTTTCAGAGGACCTAAATTCCATTACCAACGCACACTAAATGGGCTCTCACAACAACCTGTTATTCCAGCTCCAGGCGAACCTAACACCTTCCTCTGAGTTTGTAGGGTTACTGTACTCATGTGCAATGCTGTCCCATAGCTTTACTAATTAAGACTAAAATGTTGATGGGCTCTGGGTGACGGTTAGGGGTGGGAGAGAAAATCAGTTTTCTGTAAGGGTATATGCCTCCTGGTAGCCAATCATAGCCTAGTGGATGACCCCACACTATGGAGTATATGGAAGACACAATTGGGTTACTAAAAAGAAAAAGAGGACACAAATTTGGGGGGTAGGAAAGTGGGGTGAATCTAAGAGGAGTTATGGGGAGGAGCTGGTAGTGACTATGATAAAAATACATTGTGTGAAGTTCTCAAATAATTGATAAAAATATTTAAAAAATAAAACAAATCCTTAAAAAATACCATAAAAGGAAAACAAGATCCCAAAATTTAATTCTATTTAATCTCAAGGAAACCTCAATAACTGCAGAAGAAATAAGCAAAAGTGTTTTTTAAGCATTAATTTATTTCTTCAAGTTGCATCTCAATCATAGTCCCCTCCCTTCTCTTCCTCCCAGTCCCACCTTCCTACCCTCTTCCCCCTCACCCTCCTAAGTGCTTTTTTTTAAATTTAAGGTGTATCTTCCCCCCCCAACAGCTCCCTCTTTTAGTCCAATAAAAGGCGTTTTTTTCTTATAACAATAAATACAATACAAAGCAATAAACAATTAGGCCACTATTATGAACATTATAGGGTATAACATGCATCCCAATGTCCAGTCCATACGTATTTGGCAACTGGTACTAATATTCTATTATCTATTTAACTTAATGAGTTTAAAGTTGTATACCTAACTTAGTTTCTATACTAACTTGCATTACCAACTTGAAAACATCTTCTTAGAGCAAAAGTTTTTTTATTATATCTTTTTTCCCCAACATGTCCCCCTTTTAGTCCAATAAAAGGCTCTGTTTCTTATAACAATAAATACAGTACAAAACAATAAGAACAATTAGGAAAACTATATGGTATGACATACATTCCCAATGTCCAGTTCATATGTATTTGGCAACTAATAAGAATATTCAATTATCTATCTATCTCGATGAATTTAAAATTCTATACCTAACTCAATTTCCATCCTAACTTGTATTACCAACTTAAAAACATCTTCTTAGACCTAAAACATCCTTTTAATTCCGAAACAACTTAAAACTTAACTGTGAGACTATAACTATCTTGTCTTTGACCGCATCAGAGACCTTCTGAGAAGGATAAATATATCTGAATAAACATGAAGTGCAGAGCCAGCAACTCCCAAAACTAAAAAATGACAGAGAACTGACTGCCTGGACAGTCTGCAGTTTCTATAACGTTGGAACATCTATCTTCAGCCTTTTGAAAGACTGTATAGGCAACCTTTTCAGGGGGCCTTGGTAGTCTAAATACATACCATGGCAATGTTGCAAGGCGTTAAAGTTGCTCTTTGAGTGTTTGCATAAAGAGACAAATAAGAAAACATATACCCAAGCAGGCAGCCTCTGCCTCCACGAGCTTTCTCCTAACATAAATAAACTGCCAGCACTATCCTGAGTTCTACTGCTTAGATTTTAAACAGGAAGATCTTCAAAGTAGATGAACTTTTTTTTTGTAGAAGGGGAAAACAAAGTATTTCTTCTGGCTCTGGGAATGACTGAATCATGGCCCTACTGACCTTTCCCCTCTTTCTGAAAGATCTCATGGTGACTGGGATGACATTTTCTTCTTTTTTTTTTTTTTAAATTGTGTGTG
Organism: Lophiomys imhausi; assembly: GCA_907164525.1. Lineage (NCBI taxonomy): Eukaryota > Metazoa > Chordata > Mammalia > Rodentia > Muridae > Lophiomys > Lophiomys imhausi. The sequence continues at coordinate 9,865,793 of CAJQZJ010032054.1, read as the reverse complement.
AGTATGTGTGTGTGCATGTATGCAGTTATGCAGGTATGCACATGTCATGTGTGTGGTGGGGTCAGAGGACACTTCTGATTGATCCTTGCCTTCCATTCATCCTGTTTGACAAGGTCTCTTTCACTGTTGTTACTGTTCTTCCTTCCCACTGTATACACCAGGCCAGCTTGCCCACAAGCTTCCAGGGATTCTCCTGACTGCGTCTCATCTACCTCAGGAGTGCTGGTATCACATACTCACACTGTAAGAGTGGTTTTTTAAAAAATTTATTTATTACTTCAGTTTACATTTCCATCGCAGTGTCCTCTTTCCACCCCTCCCAGTCCCGCCCTCCCGCCTTCTACCCTCTATCCTTTCCATCACACTCCCCTGGAGTGGAGTGTCCCTACATAACAGTCCCCTGCCCCATTTCAGCAGTCATATGAGGGCCATGAGCCTCCCCATACACTGGGGGCCTACAAGGCAGCACCACTAGGGCAAACTGTCTCATTGACAGGAAAAAAAAGTCTATGTTCATGTTCCCTTTGGTGCATTCATTGTAGTATAGTTATCCTGCACTATATGGCTAAAATCCAACTATAAGTGAATAGATGCCATGTGCATCCTTCTGGGTCTGGGTTGGCTCACTCAGGATGATCTTCTCTAGTTCCATCCATTTGGATGCAAATTGCATGATTTCGTTGTTTCTGATAGCTGAGTAGTATTCCATTGTGTAGATGTATCACAGTTTTTAAATCCATTCTTCGGTTGAGGGGCATCTGGGTTGTTTCCAGTTTCTAGCTATTACAAATTAAGGCTGCTGTGAACATAGATAAGGAAACTTCCTTGTGCTTCGGTGAAGAGTCATTTGAATGTATACCCAGAAGTGGTATGGCTGGGTATTCCCGAGGCAGACCTATTCCATGTTTTCTAAGATATCGCCAGATTGACTTCCATAGTGGTTGCACAAGTCGGCACTCCCACCAGCAATGGAGGAGAGTTCTCCTTTCTCCAAACCCAGCATGTGCTGTCATTTGAGCTTTTGATTTTAGCCATTCTGACAGGTGTGGTGAAGAAAGAAATTGTAGAGGCCATCAGAAGATGGAAAGATCTCCCATGCTTATGGATATGTAGGATCAACATAATAAAAATGGCCATCCTACCAAAAGCAATATACAGATTCAATGCAATTCCTATAATAATACCAACACATTTTTTATAGACCTGGAAAAAGCAATTCTCAACTTCATATGGAATCACAAAAAACACAGAATGGTTAAATCAATCCTGTACAAAAAAAAAAAAAAAATCTGAAGGTATCACTATCCCAGATTTCAAGCTGTACTACAGAGCAATAGTAATAAAAACAGCATGGTACTGGTATAGAAACAGACCAGTGGATCAATGGAATTGAATTGAAGATCCAAAAATGAACCCACACACTTATGGTCACTTAATTTTTGACAAAGAAGCCAAAACCATACAATGGAAAAAGGACAGCATCTTCAACAAATTGTGCTGGTCCAACTGGATGTCCAGATGTAAAAGAATGAAATTAGACCCATACTTATCACCTTGTACAAAACTTAAGTCCAAGTGGATCAAAGACCTTAACATAAGGCCAGACAAACTAAATCTATTAGAAGAGAAAGTGGGAAAATCCCTCAAACTCATCAGCACAGGTGGCAACTTCCTGAACAGAATACCAACAGCTCAGGATCTAAGACCAACAATCAATAAATGGGACCTCATGAAACTGAAAAGCTTCTGTAAGGCAAAGGACACTGTCATTCGAACAAAACAGCAGCCTACAGATTGGGAAAAAAATCTTCATCAACCCCACATCTGACAGAGGGCTAATATCCAAAATTTACAAAGAACGCAAGAAATTAAATGCCAAGAAACCAAATAATCCAATCAAAAAATGGGGAACAGAGATAAACAGAATTCACAAAGGAGGAATCCCTAATGGCTGAGAGACTCTTGAAGAAATGCTCAGCATCCTTAATCACCAGAGAAATGCAACTCAAGAAGGGTGGCTTTTTTATATGGGTTCTGGGGATTCAGACTCAGATCCTCATGGTTGCATGATGAGCATTCTTATCCAATGAGTCATCTTCTTGGTTTAAAATTTTACAACAGTTTCACAGACTTAGAGTAGCAAGTGCAGAGTTAAGGTTTGCACATACCACACATATTCCACCCAAACAGACAAGCATATATAACACACATACATACATACATACATACATACATACATACATACATACATACACATACACACACACAAATAAGCATACATACCACATCAACACATACATATACACACAGGCACACACACTATACAGACACACATGCATGTGTATCTGGTCTTTCTCCCTCTTCTTATGAAGCCACTAGGATTTAATAATGGTGCCATACCCTAGTGACCTCATCTAACATTGATACCTTTGCAAAGACTTTTCTATACACCCCTCCCTCAAATGCCAGCTTGCAGGTGGCCGTCATTGGACAGCCAGCCCCTGTAGTGTAAGCTTTTCTAGTGGCTCTCCTTTTGTAATTTATAAAATTGACTATATATACACACAGAACCATCTTGTTCCTGTAGAGAACACTGAATAATACACAAAAATGTTGAGCCAGAGGTTTTGGCTTCAGTGAACAAGATGAAGCCAACCTCTAAAGTTGAACCATTTGAGGCTTTTCAAGAAATCACAATGGTATGCTTCTGAGACAACCAACACTTTACCACTGTCTTGGTCAGGGTTCTCTAGAGGAAGAGAACCGATAGAATGAATCTCTCTCTCTCTCCATGTATATGTATGTGTATATGATCTGTATGTGTATGTATGTGATGAATATGAATATGTATATGTATATGTCCAGGCACAGTGAGCTGGTAAAAAAAATCATGGGGAAAATACCAGGAGGAAGTGCTGGACATAAAGTATGCCCAAAAACATAGTTGAAAATTCCAGGTGAAAAATACAGGCAAAATAGTCTAGGAGAAAAGTGTGGGAAAAAAAAAACTATATTCAAAATGCTGGTATGAGTGCTGGGTGAAAAAATGTGGTAGAAGAGAGCAGGCAAAAAAAATCAAGGAGAAAAATTCATACAAAAATACGTGCGTGCGCGTGCGCGTGCGTGCGTGTGTCTGTGTGTGCGTGCGCGTGTGCGTGTCTGTGCGTGTGTGCGTGCGCGTGCGTGCATCTGTGCGTGTGTCTGTGCGTGTGTGCGTGCGCGTGCGTGCGTCTGTGCGTGTGTGCGTGCATGTGCGTGTGTGTAAAGGGAATTTAGCTTACAAGGCTGTGGTCCAGCAATGGCTGTCTAGCAACGGAAGGTTCAAGAATCCAGTAGCTGTTCAGTCCTTGAGGTTGGACATCTCAGCTGGCCGTCAGTATACACTGAAATTCTGAAGAAGCAGACTTTAATGCCGATGAAGGAATGGACTTGCCAGCAAGAGTGAGAGTTAGTAGGCAAAGAGAGCGAGCTTCCTTCTTCCATGTCCCTTATCCAGGCTGCCAACAGAAGGTGTGGTGCAGATTAGAGGTGGATCTTCCTTTAAAGATTTGGATTAAAGGCATATCTTCTGACCTCAAAAGATCTGGATTAAAAGTGGATCTTCCTCTTCAATGATTTAATTAATTAAAGCATCAGATGATTTAATTAAGAAAAAATCCATCGTAGATATTGGGTTAATTCCAGATATAGTCAAGTTGACAACCAAAATAGCCATCACATCCACATTCAAAGGAGAATTAAAATGCAAGCACATCTCACAGTCCCATTTGGAGTGCTGAAGATGCTGGGAGACAGGTTTCTATAGCACCCCAGAGTCCAGAGAGCCAAGTGATAGCTGCTAGTTCATAAACTCGGTGTTTGGTATCTGGGTGACAGTTTGCATTTGTCAGGAAATGGTTTGGGTGGTTACAGGTGGAGAGGGCACCTCTGGCATCTGGTGAGCTGGGGTTCTGGATGCTACTTGGCATCTTATGATGCACAGGAAAGTTCCATCTAAAGTGTTTCTTGGACCGAAAATCTTACTGAAGTTCAGATATCCTGCAGTAGAAAATGCTGCCCAAATTTTTAATTTCACATAAACTAGAAATCTACCAATGGTAACATTGATGCATATGGGATATAGAGTGGAGGAGGTAACATCAAAATGTGGGGGCACAGGTGGATTCTGGAGAACTGGCTGGGGTGACCTATGGGAGGAGACAATTGAGAGGAGCCCAAAACCATTACTGTGATAAAGGCTTCAATAACCAAATTTTCTCTATATAGAGCAGGCTGGCCTGACTTCGAGCATGAAGTTAGGATGTTATTCATGATGGCTAAGGTTAGTGTTATTGGAATCTACATGGCCATCAGATGGGTGCTAATTCACCTAGAGGTCTTAAAGTTTGTATGCAAGGACATAGAGATGTATTAGAACTATTTATTTGTCATAAATCTGGAGTGTCACCCACCCAAAGCATCTACATGCCCTGATTTAATTTCCAGGTTGGCATTCTATTTTTGCTTTCAGAAAAGCATCAGGTTGGTGTGCTGTGGAGAAAAGTAAATTCATGGGTGGAGTTCTTCTTGATAGATCTTGATCAGATTGTGAAACAAGTTGGCAGGATGAAAAAAATTGCTATTTGGTAAAGAAAAGTGAGCGTTGAGTTTCTACCTTTTGGGAGAAGAACAGTGTCAGGAGGTGGGTGTGGCTGTGGCTGTGAGGAGCATTTGAAGACCAAAAGCTCAGTGGCTTCAAGGAAGGAGGTAATATTGGGGGTTTGAACAGTATAGGATGTAATGGTATGGTCCCAGGAATCCATGACAATAGATAGCCCCTGAGAAGAGATGGAGGTGATGAGAGGAGCTGAGGAGGGATTACAAGGCAGAGAGAACTATGCAAGGAAGAAGTGGTTTGATGCCGACAGCACCTGAATGACAGCCTTGTGATTCATGTGAGTGTGTGTGTGTGTATGTGTGAGTGTGTGTGTATGTGTGTGTTTGTGTGAGTGTGTCAGTGTGTGTTTGTGAATGTGACTGTGTGTATGAGTGTGTAGTGTGTGTATGTATGAGTGTTTGTGTGAATGTGACTGTGTGGGAGTGTGTATGTGTGTATGTGTGAGTGTGTGTGTGTGTGTGTGTGTGTGTTTTGCAGGGGTGCAGTGAGAAAGATGAGTGCGGTTCAGCAGCCGGGAAACACAGGGCCAGCAGAGTTCAAGCCTCACCACTCCCTTATCCTGCTCATTGCTGTTTCCAGAGAAAAGACCAGTCTTGGGAAACCTGTTAGCAAAAGAGATGGCGGCTTGAGCTATTCTTTATTTGTGTTATAAAAGAAAATGTGGCCTTAGCAAGCTAGATAGTGTTTGGAGACATGTGATTCACAGAATACATCCAGTGAGAATTGTCAAGCAATACTCAGCACCTGCCAGTTATTCAGAATAGGGTCTTCCTTTTCCTGAGTCTCTGTGGAAAACGTCCCCTACACAGATTTTAGTTTCCCTCTCAGGACTTTCTCAAGGTATTTTAGTGACACATGCAGCCTGGAGGGGTCAAGGGGCTAAGTCCTAATCCCATTTTGGCCAAACTTACTGGAGAAGAGAGGGCAATGGAGGTGTGATAAGGAACTGGCTCCAGGCTGCTTGGAGCCTGGAGAAACAGGCTTGGTACCTAGGCTTCTAATGGCATCACAAGCTTTCAGTGATGTCACAGGCTTCTGAAGAAAGACAATGAACTTCTTATCCTCTTCCAGATCTGTCCCTGGAAGGTGTTGCTTTGGCTGCACTGCAGACTTCATGTCTGTCTTGTCTCCTCCAATTCTAGATGCCCAACATGGCACCAGCACTGCTGGAGAGGCTTCTTGTCAACGGGAAGGGTTAGAGATGGCAAGGCTTGGACTCAGTCATAATTTTTGCCCCGCCTTTATCATCTTCCATTAGTCAGTAGAATTTACCTTTCCCAGCCCTACCAGTGATGTCTAGATGGAGCCACAGAAAGAGCAATAACTGTTGTGTTGAGTCCTTGATCTACCCCGTCTCTTGATCCTGGCACTAGGAACTCAGCTCTAAGACTTCGCTTTGGTCTCTTTCTCTTGTTTTCCTCTGGATCTTCCTTCCATCTTCTCTGGTTTGTCCTTCACTGACCACATGTTAGTTTACGTGTTGTCTCCTTGAATGGTCTGGATACTGTTCTGCTTCCCGGCAGTCTAGACTAGCTGTACTCTTCCAACAGTACCCATGGCTCTCTGCAATGCCTTGTCAGATTGCCCATTTGCTTATTGCCTTTCTCCTTCTGCAAAATATAAGCTCAGTGATGCTCAAGGTCACCATTGTATCCCTACTTGCACTTCATTGGTTCTTTGTGATCTCAGCTGCTCTGGAGACTGAGACAAGAGGATTGCAAGATCAGGGCTAGCCTGGACTAGAGTGAGTTCAAGGCTTGCCTAGGCAACTTAGTTCAACTTTGTTTCAACAGAAGGTAATAAAGAAAAAAAAAAGGGTCTGAAGGGATGGCTTGAGAATTAAGAGCACTTATCAGAGAAACAGAGTTCAGCTCCTAGCACTAATTCAGATTCTCCATCATTGCAAAATTGAAACACACACACACACACACACACACACACACACACACACACACACACACACACAC
>CAJQZJ010032054.1:9827032-9853219 GCA_907164525.1 Lophiomys imhausi | reverse complement strand
GGAATGGAATGGAATGGCGTGGAATGGAATGGAATGGCGTGGAATGGCATGGAATGGTGTGGAATGGAATGGAATGGCGTGGAATGGAATGGACTGGCGTGGAATGGAATGGAATAGCGTGGAATGGAATGGAATGGTGTGGAATGGCATGGAATGGCGTGGAATGGAATGGAATGGCGTGGAATGGAATGGAATAGAATAGAATAGAATGATGGAAGACAAGGTTAAGAAATGATTATATCCCCCCAAAATTCCACCAGAGAACTCCTATAGCTGATAGACTCCTTTTAGCAAGGTGGCTGGATACAAAATTAATTAAAAAAAATCGGTAGCCCTTCTTTACACAAAAGATAAATGGGTGAGAAAGAAATTAGGGAAACAACACCCTTCATAATAACCACAAACAATATAAAATACCTTGGATTAACTCAAACCAAGCAAGTGAAAGACATGTACAACAAGAACTTCAAGTCCTTGAAGTAAGAAATTGAAGAGGGTATCAGAAGATGGAAAGATTTCCCATGTTCATGGATAGGTAGGATCAACATAATAAAAATGGCCATCCTACCAAAAGCAATATACAGATTCAATGTGATTCCCATCAAAATACCAACACAATTCTTTACGGACCTTGAAAGAATAACTCTCAACTTCATATGGAAAAACAAAAAACCCAGAATAGCTAAATCAATCCTGTATAATAAAACAACATCTGGAGGTATCACCATCCCTGATTCCAAGCTATACTACAGAGAAATAGTAATAAAAACAGCATGGTACTGGTATAGAAACAGACCAGTGGATCAATGGAATTGAATTGAAGACCCAGAAATAAACCCACACACCTATGGTCACTTAATTTTTGACAAAGAAGCCAAAACCATATAATGGAAAAAGAAAGCATCTTCAACAAATGGCACTGGTCTAACTGGATGTCAACATGTAAAAGAATGCAAATAGACCCATATTTATCACTTTGCATGAAACTTAAGTCCAAGTGGATCAAAGACCTTAACATAAAACTGGACACACTAAATCTAATAGAAGAGAAAGTGGGGAAAAGCCTGGAACTCATTGGCACAGGTGACAACTTCCTGACAGAACACCAATAGCTCCTAGGCGCTAAGACCAACAATCAATAAATGGGACCTCATGAAAGTGAAGAGGTTCTGTAAGGCAAAAGTCACTGTCATTTGAACAAAATGGCTGCCTACAGATTGGGAGAAGATCTTCACCAACCCCACATCTGACAGAGGGTTTATATCCAAAATTTATAAAGAACTCAAGAAATTAAACACCAACAAACCAAGTAACCCAATCAAAAAATGTGTACAGACCTAAACAGAGAATTCATAAGAAAGGAATCTAAAATGGCTAAAAGACACTAGAAGAAATGCTCAACATTCTTAATTGTCAGAGAAACACAACTCAAGATGATTCTGAGATTCCATCTCACACCTTCCAGAATGGCTAATATTAAAAACTCAAAAGACAGCACATGCTGGTGAGGTTATGGAGAAAGGTGAACACTTTCACATTGCTGGTGGGAGTGCACACTTGTACAAACACTATGGAAATCAGTCTGGCGATATCTTAGAAAACTTGAAATAGCTCTACTACAAGACCCAGCCATATCCCTCATGGAATATATCCAAAAGATTCCTCACCAGTCCACAAGGACAGCTCCCCAAAACTATGTTCATAGGAACTTTATTTGTAATAGCTAGAAACTAGAAACAACCCAGATGTCCTTCCACTGAAGAATGGATAAAACAACTAACTGTGGTACATTTACACAATGGAAAACTACTCAGCTATCAGAAACAAGGAAATCATGCAATTTGCATCCAAATGGATGGAACTAGAAAAACTCATCATGAGTGAGCTAACTCAGACTCAGAAGGATACACATGGCATCTATTCACTTATAACTGGATTTTAGCCATATAGTACAGGATAACAATCCTATAATCAGTAGACCCAAAAGAACAGGAACATGGACTTGGTTACCTGTTAGTGGGACACTCTGCTCTAGTGGAACTGCCATGTATGCCTCCTGTGCAAGAGGAAGCTGTTAGACCTCATATGACTAACGAACTGAGGAGGGCTGATACACGGAGGCACCCCACACAAGAGGGATGGAATGGGTGGGAGACGGGTAGAGGGTGGGAGGGGGCCGTAATGGAGATGTAACTTGAAGTAATAAATGTTAAAATAAAAAAAAAAGAAATGACTATATCCAATAATAAAGAAAACAGTAACAAAAGTGAGCAAGACCACATTGTTAAAACCTAAGAATCCAGGGAGTAGAAGAAACTGAGATTAAAATTAAATGAATATAAAAGTCTATCCAATAAAACAATAGCAGAAAAATTTCAAATCAAGAGAAAGAAATAGACATTCAAGTACAATGGGCACCAAGAACACCAAATATCCTGAACAGAAGAGAACTTTTCCAGGACAAAGCACAGTCAAGAATCTAAAAGGACAAATCAAAGAATAAATATTAAAAGTGTCGTAGAAAAGGCTGAAGATATGGCTTAGGGATTAAGAGCACTTGCTGTTCTTTCAGAGGTCCTGGGTTCAGTTTCCAGCACCCTTATGGCTACTCACAGCCATTTATAACTCCAGTTCCAGGGAATCTGATGCCCTTTCTGGTCTCCTAAGCCTCCTGTACTCACATTGTGCACATACATACACACAGGCAAAACAACCAAACACATAGAATAAAAATAATACATTTTCTAAAGCATCAGAGAAAAATGCCAACTGAGTTACAGTCAATCACATAAGAATGCATCTGTCCCCTCATTAGAAATCCTACAGTGCATCAAATTATGGAGTAATATATTTCAGGTCTTGAATGTAAATAATTGCCAAGCAAAGTTATCTTTTAAAATTTAAAAAGACACAAGTACATTTCAAGACAACCAGAAACCAAAGCAATTCATGTCACTGAGCCAACAGATTGTTAAAAGTTTCTAACCACAGGGGAGGAAAGAAAGACAGTCTCAACCAGGAGACTTAGGAAAGAATGCAGTTCATGAGTCAAATAGATGAGGAAAGGAGAACCAAGAAAGAATTCACCAATCCTGACAAATCACTAATGTGAATAAGGGGAAATCAAAAGAATAAACAACAATCCAAAATTTCCTCCAAAACCTACTGCCACCACCAACTACAAAGTTACAAGGATTAGCAAAATTTTGTCAGCAAATTCCTAAAAGAAAATGGTCTTTACTTTCCAAAATAAAAGGCACAAATTTATTAATCAGAGTTAAATAAAACTAAGTATTTGTTGTCTCTAAGAAACACACCTCAATGGCAAAGGTATTCATAAACTGAGAGGGACAGGTAGGGGTTGGTTGATTCACCAAGCAAATGGAAGTCAAATTTTGTTGTTGGAGATAATCTGATAAACTGATAAAGCAACTTCAAACAAAAATTAGAGGAGATAAAGAATGCTACCACATATTAATGGATTATTACTGCAACCTGTAACAATTGTGTGTTTATGTATGCACTGAACATTAAGACTCCCAATTTCAGGAAACTAACTCAAAAAAAGGACACTTAAGTCCTGAGATAACAGAAGCAAGTGGTTTTCAATATCTCATTTTTATCAAAGATAGGCCATCCAGTCTAAAAGTTCATTGAAGAAAGTTCAATTCAGGATTAATTTTCTCCACAGCCCAAGTAGACTTAATCTATAGAATTTTATATTATTTTGTTCAGTAGATGCAAACTGCACATTCTTCTCAACAGCCTGAAATAAGTTCCATTTTGGGCATGAAATAAATCTTAACAAAAACAAAAGAAGTGAAATAATTTCTTTTGTCTGATAGACTCATTAGTGGAATGAAATTGCAACATAGAATAAGAAGCAGAGAAATGGTATAAGCGCTTGGATTTGGGACCGTGTACTCTTGGGTGATTTTTAGTTGTTGAATAGAGCAGGAAGGAACTTTGAAGTCTCACAGGTGCAAATGAAGATGGACTTGCAACTTTTTAGATCCTTGGGGATATAACAGATATTGTGAGATTGAAGTTGTAATTGAATTAAAAAAAAAAAACCAAAAAGCAAAGATTCACTGCTGAAGTCTACCAAACCTTTAAAGAGGAGTTGACACCAATGTTCTTCCAACTCTTCCATAAACTAGAAAGGGAAGGACCACTACCAGACTCATTTATTACCCTGTTAGCAAAACCTGATAAGAATGCAGCATAAGCAATCTGTACATCATTTCCCCTGGATGAACATTCAAACAAAAATTCTCAGTAAAATTCTTATGAATTATACACAACAGCACATTAACATCATGCACCAAGATCAAGTTGGCTTTATTTCCAGGGATGTAAGTATAGTTTAACATATACAAATCAATAAATGCAAGACAGCAAAAATAAAATTGACTTAAAGGCAGAAATTACATGACAAAGTGTAATATCACTTCATGATAAAGGCTCTGAAGAAACTAGGAATAAAAGGGACATATCTCAACATAATGGCTGTGTATGGCATGCCTATGGCCAATATTATACCATGAAGACACATTCTCTAATTTAGTAATGAGACAGAGGTGGGTACATTGTCTGTTCAATTATAATGCTTAAAATCATAACTACAGCAAAAAGAGAGATATAAAAGAGATACACTATCAGAAAGTCAAATAATTCTTATCTGTAGACATGATGATCCCATAGTAAAGATCATAGAGATTCTGCTAGAAAAGTCTTTGGCCTGGTAAATACTTCCAACACTGTATCATGATACAAAAATAAACATCCCAATGTCAACATATTTTCTATATACCAATAACAAATTTGTTGATAAAGGTTTTAGGAAAGAGCTATTTACAATAGCTTCAGAAAATACTTAGGAATAAACATAAGAAGGTGAAAGACTTCTACAATGAAGCCTTTAAAATTCTGAAGAAAGAAATTGAAGATATTATAACATGGAAAGATCTTCTATGGTCAGGGATTGACAATATTAACATTATTAGCATTGCTATACTATTGAGCACCCTCTGAAGATTCAATACAGTCTCTACAAAGATATCAATGACATTCTTCACCTAATTATATAAGATTCTAAAATTCATTTAGAAGTACAATATCCTCCAAATAGCCAGAGCTACATAGCTATTCTAAACAAAAAGCACCATGGTGGAGTTTTTTGTTTCTGTTTCTGTTTTTTGTTTTTGTTTTAGCAAATTATACTACATAGCCTTACTGACAAAACCAGCATGCTCTTGACACAAATTAGGTATGTTTCCAGCCGAGTCAAAGGCCACTTAGACCCTGACTCAAAATTAAACAGATATGTAGACCAATGGAATGGTCTACGTTGGACAAAAGATAGCCTCTTCAACCAACTGTGCTGGGAAAACTGGATATCTGTATGTAGAAAAATAAAACTGGCTTTCACCATGTACAAAAACCAATTCATAATGGTTAAAAGGTTTTAATACAAGACCTGTAACTCTGAAGCCACTAGAGAAACACTTAAGATAGATGCAGGTAAGGACTTTCTGAAAAGGACTCCAGTGTCCTAGGAAGTAATACCCATGCTTGACAAATGGGATTGAATGAAATTCAAAGGCTTCTGCACAGCCAATGAAACAATCAGCATAATGACACAGTCTACAGAATGACAGAAAAATTTTGTGATCTATACATCTGACAGGGAATTAGTATCTAAAATTAATATCTATATAAAACTAAAGTAATTACCACCTCATCTATCTCACTCCAATCAGAATGACTGTCATTAATAAAACCAACAACACCAAATTATGGCCACAGTGTGGAGAAAGAGTAATCTTACTGCTGGTGGAAATGAATTGAGTGCAGCATTATGGAAGTCAGTATGGAGGCTCCTTAAATGACTGAAAAGAGAACCACCGTATGGTCCAGCTCTACCTCTTCTGGTGTGACTCAGAAGAAATCTGATATCACACCACAGAGATACTTGTACAGACATGTTACTGAGTGCTGCTCACAGCAGCCAAGACACGGACCCAGCATAGATGTCCATCAACAAATGAACTGTAAAGAAAACAGGGCGCAAGTTCATCTGTACACAATTCCACTGTAAAGAAGGGTGAGATTATGCCATTTACAGGAAAATGGATGGAACTGGAGATCATCATGTGAAGTGAAATAATTGCAACTAACAGACTAATATTGTGTGTGTGTGTGTGTGTGTGTGTGTGTGCACATGTGTGATGAAAGCAGAAGGGAATTTGAGTGGGAGAAAAGGGTCTAAAGGGATGAACAAGAGAGGGTGTTAGGACAAAGAAGACAAAATGTGTGTTTTGTGGATGGTAGTTTTAAGCACCTGAATAAACATTCATATATATCTACATATTTATGTCATATATATGACATGAAAGAAAAAAAGGGACTTTTGGGGGAAGAACGGATTAGGGAGATATGGGAAGGAAGATAGGGGAAAGTTATGAGAGGATGTGAGCAAAGAACAATTCTGTGGGTCATCTATCTATAATCTGTCATCAACCTATCTATAATCAATCAATCAATCAATCAATCAATCAATCAATCAATCAATCTATCCATCTATCTAGCTATCTAGCTATCTGTCATCAGTCTATCTGTTATGTATGTATCCATCCATCCATCCATCCAATTACCCATACACATATGGAAATGTCATAATGAAGCCCATTGTTTTATATAACAATTAACATCATTTAAAAAGACATGTCTCTTCTTATAAGTATGGTTGGTATAGTCATTTCATTGTACAGCTTTAGAGGCTATGTAGCATTTAACAGTATAACTACATCAAACTTCTAACTTAAACAGGTAATTGCTTTTGCTGGATTTTCCCTAGTGTTTTTGCCTATTTATCCTATAGTATGAAAGATGAGGTCCAGACATAGACTTTCTGAGCAGCTTTTAAAATCTCTTGATATTTTGTCCTAAAATGAATAATAATACTGTGATGATTTCACACATATATACAATGTGTTTTGATTATAGTCTTCTCACATTTAAATATGATATAGGCCTAGGAATTGTAGTGTCCTAGGATTCTAGCACACAGGAATCAGAGGCAAGGTTCTGTAAGTTCAAGGCCACCCTGAGTTACTCAACAAACAAAAACAACTCCCTACAACAAAGATAGGCACACTTTATGCTGTTTACTTGAAAACTTGTACAGAGTCTCAAAAGGGATATCTGCTGAGATGTGCATTCCGATTACACCACCCACACCTGCCAATTCAGAGAACCGATTCATCCCCATTCATGAACATAGTATGTCATGGCATTTGGTCAAGAATATTCAAATGTCTGTTTAGTTTTTTGAATTCTGAAACATGGTTTGAAATTTGTTGTTTCAGAAACTATAGTTTTTTGATACTTTTGTGTAATTATTTCTTCCTATGACACATACATATTTAAATATTTTATTATTATTGGCACATATGCACATGGAGTTTGTATGTGTAGGTGAGTGTGTGTACATGTCACAGGACCTCTTGATATATATATCCAAAAAAATTGACAAGGGTATTTCTAGAATATTTCAATTGGTACACACACATATACATATGTGTCAAATATATATATATATATATACCAAGTATATATATGTGTGTGTGTGTATATATATGTATATATCAAGTGTGTGTATGTGTATAACATATATCACAAACATATACATATATATTACACATAAACATATATGTATTACATAATATACATATATTACACATACATATGTGTAATATATGTAATATATATGTATGTTTGTGAGATATATATACACACATACACATATGTATATGTGTGTATGTGGATGCCAGAGGTCAGTGTGAGAACCTTCCTCTATCAGTTTTCACCTTATTTTTATTTTATTTTATTTTTTGTTTTTTTGAGACAGGGTTTCTTTGTATAGCCCTGGCTGTCCTGGAACTAGCTCTGTAAGCCAGGCTGGCCTTGATATCAGAGATCCATGTGCATCTGCCTCCAGAGTGCTGGGAATTAAAGGCCTCTGCCACTAGACTAGGGATCCACTCTATCTATTTGTTTGTTTGTTTGTTTATTTATTGAGACAGGGTCTCTCGCTGAACCAGTTTGACAAGACTACCTGGCTAGGGATCTTCAACTCTGTGCCATCCTAGCAGTGAGTGGCATTACAGGAGTGGACCATTGTGCCCTTTTCTTATGGGTTCAGGGGTTACAAACTCAGGTTCTCGATGTGTGTGTGGCAGAAGTCACCTTTTCCCCTGGGGCCTCTTCTCAGCTCACACCAGTTTGTCAATGTCATCAATTGTAATGATTTTTATGAAATTAATTTTGAGAATCTCTTTTTCTAGCTTCTGGAGAAGCATCAAAGATATGCTTAAGAAACTTTCACTTAGAATCCCGTCTGGTCCTAAGAAAACATTTTGAATAACTTAAAAAACCAAAACAAACGATGTCTTGTCGTCCCCTTGTGTTTCTGACTTTTCTAACTCTTCTTGAGTCAATTCTAACTATTTTTAATTTCCAGCATCATTTAAAATATTTCAGAAACTGTAAAATTTAAAACAGTCATGAAGTTTCAGTTAATAAATGTTTAAACTGAATAAATCTGGTATTTTGATAGGAATTGCATTGAATCTATATATTGCTTTTGGTAGGATGGCCATTTTTATTATGTTGATCCTACCTATTCATGAGCATGGGAGATCTTTCCATCTTCTAAAGGCCTCTTCCATTTCTTTCTTCAAGGGCTTGAAGTTCTTGTTATACAGGTCCTTTACTTGCTTGGTTAGAGTTACCCCCAGGTATTTTATGTTGTTTGTGGCTATTGTGAAGGGGGTTGTTTCCCTTATTTCTTTCTCAGCCCATTTGTTTGTTGTATAAAGAAGGGCTTCTGATTTTTTTGAATTAATTTTGTATCCAGCCACTTTGCTGAAGGTGATTATCAGCTGTAAGAGTTCTCTGGTGGAATTTTTGGGGTCGCTCATGTATACTATCATATCATCTGCAGATAGGGATAATTTGACTTCTTCATTTCCAATGTTTATCCCTTTGATCTCCTTTAGTTGTCTTATTGCTCTAGCAAGAACTTCAAGTACTATATTGAAGAGATATGGTGAAAGTGGACATTCTTGTCTTGTCCTTGAGTTTAGAGGAAATGCTTCAAGTTTCTCTCCATTTAATTTGATGTTGGCCACTGGCCTGCTGTATATTGCCTTTATTATTTCTAGGTATGGTGCTTGTATGCCCTTTCTCTCCAGAACTTTTAGCATGAAGGGGTGTTGGATTTTGTCAAATGCTTTTTCTGCATCTAGCGAGATTATCATGTGTTTTTTTTTCTTTCATCTTGTTTATATGGTGAATGATGTACCAACACAATTTTTTATAGACTTGGAAAGAGCTATTCTCAATTTCATATGGAACAACAAAAAGCCCAGAATAGCTAAATCAATCCTGTACAATAAAAAAATATCTGGAGGTATCACCATCCCAGATTTCAAGCTGTACTACAGAGCAATAGTTGTAAAAACAGCATGGTATTGGTATAGAAACAGATCAGTAGATCAATGGAATCAAATTGAAGATCCAGAAATAGACCCACACACTTATGGCCACCTAATTTTTGACAAAGAAGCCAAAACGGCACAATGGAAGAAGGACAGCATCTTCAACAAATGGTGCTGGTCCAACTGGATGTCCACTTGTAAAAGAATGAAATTAGACCCATACTTATCACCTTGTACAAAACTTAAGTCCAAGTGGATCAAAGACCTTAACATAAGACCTGTCACACTAAATCTACTAGAAAAAAAAGTGGGAGAAACCCTCTAATTGGCACAGGTGACAACTTCCTGAACAGAACACCAACAGCTCAGGACCTGAGATCAACAATCCAGAAATGGGGCCTCATGAAACTGAAAAGCTTCTGTAAGGCAAAAGACACTGTCATTCGAACAAAACGGCAGCCTACAGACTGGGAGACAATTCACCAACCCCACATCTGACAGAGGGCTAATATCCAAAATCTACAAAGAACTCAAGAAATTAAATGCCAAGAAACCAAATAATCCAATCAAAAAATGGGGGACAGAGCTAAATAGAGAATTCACAAAGGAGGAATCCCTAATGGCTGAGAGACACTTGAAGAAATGCTCAACATCCTTAATCATCAGAGAAATGCAACTCAAGATGACTCTGAGATTCCATCTCACACCTGTCAGAATGGCTAAGATCAAAAGCTCAAATGACAGCACATGCTGGCGAGGGTGTGGAGAAAGGGGAACACTCCTCCATTGCTGGTGGGAATGCAGGATTGTGCAACCACTATGGAGGTCAGTCTGGCGATATCTTAGAAAAGTTGGAATAGCTTTGCCTCAGGACCCAGCCATACCACTTCTGGGTATACACCCAAATGCTTCTTCACGGAATCATAAGGAAGTTTCCTCATCTATGTTTATAACAGCCTTATTTGTAATAGCTAGAAACTGGAAACAACCCAGATGTCCCTCAACTGAAGAATGGGTCAAAAACTGTGGTACATCTACACAATGGAATACTATTCAGATATCAGGAACAATGAAATTATGCAATTTGCAGCCAAATGGATGGAACTAGAAAAGCTCATTCCGAGTGAACTAACCCAGACTCAGAAGGACACATATGGCATCTATTCACTTATAGTAGGATTTTAGCTATATAGTAGAAGGTATTGATACTACAACTAAAACACCAAAGGGAACTTGGACATAGACTTTTTATTTTTAATTTTAATTTTTTATATATTTTTAATATTTTTTCTGTTTTTTAGTCTTTTTTATCTATTTGTCTGCTTATTTGTTTGTTTGTTTTTTAGTTCTCTCTCCCGGGAAATGAGACACTTTTCACTGATGGTACTGCTTCGTAGACCCCCAATGAATGAGGAGGCTCTTGGCCCTCATACGACCTCTCAACTGAGATGAGGGACTGTTATATAAGGACACCCCACCCCAGAGAAATGGGATGGAAGGGTTAGGAGTTAAAGAAAAAAATGAAATGTGATGTTTCGGCCTTTTACTACTAATTGTCATAAACTGTTTAGGATAATTAAGAAATGCAAACTAATGGTTATGCAAGCCGGTCATTCTGTTAGGTACTATGACAGCCTATTATAGTTATTTTCTAAGCTAATCAGAAATAAAGCTGCTAAGAGACAAGCAACATCTGCTTACCCTAATATAAGAGATAGATAGGGCCTCTTCAAAAACCTCAAGAGATCTGCAGAACATGGCATTCAAAGATGTTTTTGTAACTTTAGATTTTTTTTTTTTTTTTAGTTTAAGGTATTTATTTTTCCCCCCAACAGCTCTCCCTTTCAGTCCAAATAATGGTTCTTTTTCTTATAACTATAAATACAATACAAAACAACAGAAATAAATAGGCCACGATTATAAGAGTTATATGGCTTAGCATACATTCCCAATGTCCAGTCCATATGTATTTGGCACCTGACTTTAACATTCTACTATCTAACCATCTCCATGAGTTTAAAGTTCTATATCTAACTCAGCTTTCATACTAACTTGCCTCATAATTTTAAAAATATCTTCTTAGATCCAGAACACCCTCTTGATTCCTAAACAACTCAAAATTTAACTATGAGACTCTAGCTATCTATTCTTCAACCACCTCAGAGACCTGAGAGGGATAAATATATCTGATTATATAGGAAGTGCAGGGCCTGCAGCTTCCAAAACTAAGAAATGACATACCAGTGGCTGCCTGGACAGTTCCCATTTTCTCTCCATACATTACAGCATCAATCTTCAGCCATTTGGCCCCATTTCTCTGACAGACATTGACTGCAGAGCAGGAGTTATGAAGGACTTACCTACCCTGTCTTGGCAGAGCTAGGCTGTCGACTTACCTGCTTCCAAGGTTTGTCCTTTTTGCACAGAAGTCTGTCTACAGTTGAAGCAAGTGGTTTTTCTTGCCAAGAGAATGGCTTACCATCAATTTAATCATCTCCCACTGGAGATTCTTCGGAGGCAGAGGCAGGCGGATCTTTGTGAGTTCGAGGGCAGCCTGGTCTCCAAAACTTTAGATTTTTTTATATCAGGACATATCAACTCCTGACAGCACCCCCTATTCTACCCCAAGTAGAAAATGAGCATCGAAGAATCTCCAGTGGGAGATGATTGAATTAGTCGCAAGCCTATCTCTTGGTAGGAAAAGCCCCTTGCTCCAACTGTAGACAGAATTCTGTCCAAAAAGAACAAAACCTGGAAGCAGGTAAGTCGACAACCTAGCTCTGCCAAGACAGGGTAGGTAAGTCCTTCATAACCTCCGCTCTACAATCAATGTCTGTCAGAGAAACGGGGCCAAATGACTGAAGATCGATGCGGTAATGTATGGAGAGAAAATGGGAACTGTCCAGGCAGCCACTGGTATGTCATTTTAGTTTGGGAAGCTGCAGACCCTGTACTTCCTATAAAATCAGATATATTTATCCCTCTCAGGTCTCTGAGGTGGTTGAAAAACAGATATCTAGAGTCTCATAATTAAATTTTGAGTTGTTTAGGAGTCAAGAGAGTGTTATAGATCTAAGAAGATGCTTTTAAAATTGTGTTGCAAGTTAGTATGAATGTTGAGTCAGATATAGAACTTTAAACTCATGGAGATGTTTAGATAGTAGAATGTTAAAGTCAGGTGCCAAATACATATGGACTGGACATTGGGAATGTACGCTAAGCCATATAACCCTCATAACTGTGGCCTAATTATCTCTGTTGTTTTGTATTGTATTTATTATTATAAGAGAAAGAGCCATTTGTTGGACTGAAAGGGGAAACTCTAGGGGAAATAAGATATACCTTAAACTTAAAAGAAAAAAAAAGGGAAGAGGATGGGGGATGAGGGTGGGAGGGTGGGACTGGAGGGGGGAATAGGGAGGGGACTGCCATTGAGATGTAACTTGAAGAAATAAAAAATAAAGGAAAAAAAACTGAATAAATCTGGAGCAAAGATGTCAATTCAGTCTACTGCCAACAGGTGGCGATAACAGTCACTGTTACTTAATTTTTTTTCTTTGCTCATTTGTTTATCTGTTTCCTTTTATTGAAGAGTTTTTTTTTCCCTCACAGAATATATCCTGCCTATGTTTCCCCCCTTCCTGTACCACTTCCAACTCTTCCCCACCTCCCCTCCCATCTTGATCCACCCACTTTGTATCTCTCATTAGAAAACAAATAGGCTTCTATGCAATAATTAGAAAATAAAACACAAGATAATACAAAACGTAACACATAGGAATTGGACAAAAATGAACAAACAGGAGGAAAAGATCCCAAGAGAAAGCACAGGAAACAGACCCATTTGTTTGAAAATAAGTGGCCGTAGGTCAGGATGTTTCTCAGGTCTAAATCTCTTGGCTAGGTCCTGCAAGACCTTCGATGTGGCTCCCTGTGCTTCAGATAAGTACATGAATAAAGGAATAAATGGATAATATCCAGATCTTTTCAGTGCAAAACCTTTAATCTTTCCTAATGTTATCCTTTCTTCATTCTCCCCCCACTTTATGGAGCTCTTTCTCTCCCTCTCTCTCCCTTTTTTTTCTTTTTTCTTTTGGAACTCGTTAGGACTTTTCAAAGAATCAGAGGTTGAATTTATTTTCTTGATTGATACTTACATCTTCATTAACTCTCATTTAAACATTTTCAGGTCATGTCCCAGCTTTCTGAGAAAAGTGAAGGAATTCTTTCAATATTAAGGCTGTGACCATTTGCTCCCATAAACTCCCCAATCATTCAGGCCTTGACTGTACTCCATCACCTTTGATACCATGTATTTTCGTTGTGATTAACTTCTAGATGATCTGTCATTGTAAGTTTTGCATCTCCTTCTGTGTGATTGTGTAGGACAGATTTGTTTTCTGTCTCACAAACGGGCACTCTTCAGTGTCTGCCTGAGTTTTACAGTGTGATGAAATTCTTATGATACAATATATTCTCTGGTATATGAAACTGAACTTTTTAAATTATTAAACACTTATTTATTAATAAACTATAAACACTTATAAACATTAACATTTATAAACACTTAACTACTAATCCTACGAATGACTACAACACCTATGACCTAACCACTAAACCTATTGATAACTATTACAACCATTTTCATAACCTTTTAGAAAGATACAGTCTCTGGTGAAGGTCCTCAGTCATCAGGAACACAGTCTCTGGGGTAGACCCTTTAATGCACTTAGCAGTCTTTCTTCTGGAATATCTCAGACATAGATCTGTCAGGGTAAATTGGCTATGGCGACTTCACCTTAAATAAGACTTGAGGCTTTCTTCTCTCTGGGAGACCTCAGCCGTCTGTAGGCCAACTTATTTCCTTTGTATCAGCAACTCTGCCGCTCTACCTCAGTCTTTAAAGCCGGCCACAGTTCTGTTCAGGCCACTGTTCAGACAGGTCAAACCCCTCTAGGCAAGAGCTGAGCCACAGGGTTTAGTCCTTGGCCTTTTGCTATCTTGCTGAGGCTTTCTTTGCTCACCAGCTTCTTTCTGCCTCAGGGAGATCTGGCCATCAGTCCACCAGCACTTTCTCCATCAGAGGATACAAACTACTCGTCCTTTCTAGGGTGAGGACTCGCTAGCATCAGAGCTCTCTAGCATGGGGCCCTCTAGGATCGGAGCTCTCTAGCATGGAGCCTGCGGGCTCCATCCACTTGTCCTTAAATTGGATCTCTCCTTGTTCCACCTGGATTCAGCCTCTGGGCTTTGCCCACCTAGCAGCTGAAAACAATGCCAGGCCATAAACCTTGTTTTTAGTCCATAGAGTCTCTCCTTGTTTCACCTGGCTTCCTTCTTGTTTAGTCCATAGAGATTCCTCTTGTTTCACCTGACTTCATCCTTGTTTTTAGTCCATAAGCTGATAAGCTAATTGCCCACAGCCAAGTTGATCTTCATGCCCCGGATTAAGAGAGTGTATCAGAACCCCCTAGATATTTACTAAATCTAATTTATATTAATCTAACTCCTTACAGGTATAGCCATTTATGAAGTGCCTTTTCTTGTAGTACTTTTAATTTTTTTGAGCACTTCATGCAGTGTATTTTGATCACATTCACTCCCAATCCTCTCCCAAACTCATCCAGGATCTACTCCCACCTCCCTACTCCTGCCCCAACTTCATGTCTCCCCCCACCCCATACTCTCTCTTTTGAAATAATTGAGTCTAATTTGTGCTGCTCTTATACTCTTGGGTGGGCGGCCATCCACTGGAGTGTGGGTTAGGATTCTCAAAGAAAGCAAAGATTCATAGACTTTTAAAATAAAGAACACAAACCCTAACCCTAACCCTAGCCTTAACTCTGATCAACCAGAGGCTAAACCCTTAAAGAAAAATGACTGCCTTTCTCCCAGAAGACATAAACTGTCAATAGACCCTCCGCTGGGGGGAGAGCTCACGGTCCCCTCCCCATCCCATGCTAGACTGTTGACTCGCTTGATCCTATGCCCAGCCTGTTCAGATAGCCACAGTCCCTGAGGGCATGAGCTTAGTGGCCCTATCACGTTCAGAAGACACATTTTGCTGTGGTCCTCCCCAACCTCTGGCTTGACTTCTATGACCTCCCCCGCCCTTGCATGTGTGTGTGTTTTAGGTGTCCTATTTGTGGCTGAGAACTCCTCCGTCTCTTATTTTCTACATTTTGACCACTTGTGAGTTTCTGCATTAACTACCATCCACTGCACAAAGAGACTTCTCTGATCAGGTCTGAGAGCGGAATTAATCTGCAGGTAGAGAGATGGGAATATAGAGCACTGACCACCCCCCAGCTCAAGCATTTAAAAATGTATTTAAATGGGATATGGTGAGGGACAGAACACCTCACAAAAGTTACACACCCTACTTTAAGTTTTAATAGTAGTTATAGTTAAAATAGTCTAATGATCTCTCCCTCTAAACTATGAGTATTAATAAGTATTTGCTGGATATTGTTGCACATCATTTTATCCTATGTTCTTTATTACTGCAGAGGGCCCCTATTTGTCACAATTCCTATTTTTGTCAAGATTTCCTCTTCATCTGATACTCATTTGTCCCAGGTCTCTTACATCCTTCTGTTGTTTGGTTTGGTTTGGTTTTGGTTTTTCAAGACAGAGCCTCATGTCTCCGAGGTTGGCTTTTGGACTTAACTATGTAGCAGAGGTTGACCTTGAACTTTCGATCCTCCTGTCCACATCTTCCAACTTCCAGAGTATAGGCGTACACCAATTTACCTAGCATTTCATCCTTTTTTTTTTTTTAAATGTGCTTCTTCTCTTTTTACTTCATATTTTAGTGAAGAAATGTACTTTGGGACCTGGCATACTTTGAGGGCCGTTTTCATGTGTTAGAGGATAATATACCACATAGATTCTATAATAGTTATTATTCATTTCAAGTTCGCTCCACCCAACCCCTTTTTTTCTTTTTCTAATTGTGGATTGAGGAGAAGAGCAGTTTTGGAGACTGTCTAATCTGTCCTCCATTTTAGGAAAAGTCTAACATTATTTGCTTCCCGCTCACCACAGGTTTTGGTACCAGATTGTTTCTATGGTGACTGTTACTTTTACTGTCACTTTCAGTAAAACTAGATTTCAAACAGTATTTTAGACTTAGGTATTTTGACCAGCTTTAGGGTTTATTGCCATCTCATTCCTGATTTAAATTTCGATTGGACTATATAATTGAGTGGTTTTTTTTTTCAAGAAAGGCACACGAGAAGTGCATTTTCTGAATTGTTAATATGAGAATTCGCTTGAAACAGCGTCTTTAGTCCATCACTGTTTTCTTCCACTATATCTTTCTGTTTTACTTCTGTTCTAATTGGCTTTTCTTCCCTTGAACTGTTTAATCATGTCTTCATTGTCCACTCTCTCTCTTTCCTGTGATTACCATATTTCCTTTCCTCATGTAAATGTCATTGTCTTTTTATTCTAAATTCTAGAGGATATTTTTGTTTTCTGCCCATATTACACACTGCAATTTCTACCATGTGCATTTTAATTCTGTCATCATTTTCTGGTTAAAAAAAAAAGCTTTGAGTCATTCATCTGCCATTTAATGCACATTTATCATTCTTTCCTTATTTCCCTCTGTTCTTTATTTTAAAAGCCTATGAATTTTTGCTTTCTTTGAATATCCTAACTTGGTTTTGTTTTAAACTTTTAAAATATCATAATGTTATTTGTGTGTGTGTGTTCACCTATGCATTTATCATGATGCATGTGGAGATCAGAGGACAACTTTTGTATGTCAGTTCTCTCCTTCCATTGTATGGGGCCTGGGAATTGAACACAGGTCCTCAGGTTTGGATGCAAGTGTTTTATCCGTGGAGCCACTTTGCTAGTCCCCACAACTAAGTTTTGAAATGTTTCTTCTAGATTCTGGATTGGCTTATCTTAATGCAAGCTCTTTCCTTAGTTTTCTTCTTTTTGGGTTTCTTCTTCTTTAGACTGTGTGTCTTGTCTTAGATAATGTCAAACCTTCCCACTTGTGAAAAAAGAATACCAAAATCAAAGCCATGGAAGTATTTATATATTTAGAAAAGTCTAGTAGTTGACTCATAAAGAAGAAAAGTTCTCTTTCTCCAGGAATCACTCTGCCTTTAATGGCCTCTTGCCTCTTTTAGTGGGGAAAAAAATCATGAAAATGCTTGTGGTGCATTTTGGTATAGAAAGAAGTAAACTACATTTCTAAAAATGTTTTAAAATTTGCTGATAGATTGAGCAGGGCTGAGTGTTGCATGGCTTTAACCCCAGCATTCGGGAGGTAAATTGCTGCAGGTAGATGTCTGTGAGTTTGAGGCTAGCCTGGTCCACATGGCAAGTTCTGGTATTCACAGGGCTACACAGTGAGGTCTGTCTCAAGATTTACTGAGAAATTGCAAAAACAACGGCGAGGTCTCCATGGGCTCACATCTCCTTAGTATCAGCTCACATTCATGTGGCACACTTGCCAATCTATGATCAGTTGAATGACCTGCCATTAACCAAAGCCCAAACTTCATTCCTGTGCCTTCATTCATGAACTGTGTTCCCATCATCACTTTCCCTCCCCAGCATCCCATCCAGGACTCCACGTTACATTCAATCACCAAGCCTTATGATGCTCCCTTAGCTGTGACCATTTTCTCAGGCTTACTTCATTTTCTTTTTGATGTCCTCAACAGTTTGAAGAGTACTGGTTGGATTTTTTTTGTTGTTGTTGTTGTTGTTTGTTGTCGTTGAGATCTTGGAGATAGGGTCCTATGTAACCAGGCAGGCGTGCATTTTCATCTTGGCTCCTGGTTGGATGCTTTGTAGAATGTAGAATGATACTTCCCTTATGGTTTCATTTGGGTTATGTGTTTTGTGGAGGAAGAGCATCATTTTAATCTGGTCATGCCAACATACTTGTCATTTTGCTGGATTTGACCACTGGTATGTGGTTACGTGGGTCAGGTTTTTCTAGTGTGGAGTTCCTCTCCACATGTATTTCCTCATTCTACACTTAGGAAGGAAGTTGCTATGGATAGAATCATGCTGTATCCTTGAGGTTCATTTATTTTGATTATTTGGAATTTTTCTGCATAGGATAATGTTGCCTTTTAACTTATTTATTCATTCAGCCATTCGTTGATACTTCATTAGTAACTCATGAATATTTATTTTTTACTTTGAATATAATCCAATACCATTGGATTCATTGTTGAACTATTCTTTTTTTTTAATTTATTTTTTATTTCTTCAAGTTACATCTCAATGACAATCCCCTCCCTACTACCCCCTCCAGTTACACTCTCCCACCCTCTTCCCCCTCAACTCCCCATTTTTTAAGTTTAAGGTATATATTTGCCCCCAACAGCTCCCCCTTTCAGTCCAACAAATGGTTCTTTCTCTTATACCAATAAATACAATACAAAACAACAGAAATAAATAGGCCACAATTATGAGAGTTATATGGCTTAGCATACATTCCCAATGTCCAGTCCATATGTATTTGGCACCTGACTTTAACATTCTACTATCTAACCATCTCCATGAGTTTAAAGTTCTATATCTAACTCAGCTCTCATATAACTTGCATCACAATTTTAAAAACATCTTCTTAGATCCAGAACACCCTCTTGATTCCTAAACAACTCAAAATTTAACTATGAGACTCTAGCTATCTAGTCTTCAACCACCTCAGAGACCTGAGAGGGATAAATATATCTGATTATATAGGAAGTGCAGGGCCCGCAGCTTCCAAAAACTAAGAAATGACATACCAGTGGCTGCCTGGACAGTTTCCATTTTCTCTCCATACATTTCAGCATCAATCTTCAGCCGTTTGGCCCCGTTTCTCTGACAGACATTGATTGTAAAGCAGTAATTATGCAGGACTTACCTACCCTGTCTTGGCAGAGCTAGGCTGTCGACTTACCTGCTTCCAAGTTTTGTCCTTTTTGGACAGCATTCTGTCTACAGTTGGAGCAAGGGGCTTTTCCTACCAAGAGATAGGCTTGCGACTAATTCAATCATCTCCCACTGGAGATTCTTCGATGCTCATCTTCTACTTGGAGGAGAATAGGGGGTGTTGTCAGGAGCTGACATGTCTCGATATCAGAAAAATTTTAAATTAAGAAAACATCTTTGAATGCCATATTCTACAGATCTCTTGAGGTTTTTGAAGACCCCCTATCTATCTCTTATATTTAAATAAACAAATTTTGCTTGTCTCTTAGCAACTTGATTTCTGATTATCTTAGAAAATAACTATTCTTGATTTGGCCATTAAGAGCTTTGTAAGTTGGCTCTGCTGACAAACTCCATCCTTGTGGGCTTATTTTTGAGTACTTTCTAATTTTCTCGCACCATGAGAAATTCCAGGATCATCTTGCCTGTTTCCTACCCCATTCCTAGAATTAGCCATTTTCCTAATGATCCCTGGAGAATGGCATGAGGTGTCAAGATCTAGGTACTGGGTGTGTTCTGTGTTACTGGCGTGTTTTATTTTAGTTTATTTTGTACTCTCAGCTGGCAGAACAAGGAAACACGTGTGCATGGGTTTATGTGTGAGTTCACAGATCTATGACTGCTACTAACACATACTCACCTAGTTAAACTGTAGACATGTTCATCCTAATATTTTCAACTCCAGTGCATGACCATGCAGGTCATTGCAGCTCTCCTCTATTTCCTCCTTGTAGACTCTCATCTCAGAACTTTGCTTCTAAAAAACATTTTTCTTGAAAATAAATACTTGTAAATCAGGGTGGTAGTACAACTTGTTTCCAGGACTTGAGAGAAAAAGGCAGGAGGATCAGGAATTCAAGGTCATCCTTGGCTACATAGAAAGGTTGAGGACAGATGGGGCTATGAGAGAGTCTATTTCAAACAAACAAACAAACAAACAAACTCACTCTAATATTACAGACATATCCATGATTATTCATTATATATTTATATATTTCTGGCAAAACTTCTGCAAAATTCAACCACTTTTCTGGAACAAACCAACATCTTCTAGATTCAATAATGTTTTTTGAGATAGGGTTTCAGGATGTAGCCCTTGTTGACCTTGAACTTGCTGTGTTGCCTAGGTAACCTTGAACTGTCCGTCTTCTTGCTGTAGCCTTTCTGGTTCTGGGATTACAGGCATGTGCTTGATTTTAATAACAACATTTGCACATCACACACACACAGACATACACACACACATGCGCATATACACGCACATGGATACACACACGTTTTTACAAATAACACTGTGACCTCACTAGACAAACTATACTCTGCTTTTCCTTCTGAGTGATCTGTGATGAGCAGTCACCACATTATTAACTATTCTTTTTAAAGGTCATGATTTTCATTTACTGCATAATATTAATCTGTAATTATATAAATTTAAATATTAGTAATTTTGGTATTGGAAATAACTATAACACATACTTCTAAGCATAAGCCATTATGGATACACATGATCCTTTTATTTAGACTATTTTGAGGAAGCTAAATTGCCGGGCCCTAATTTACAAATACTTTGAGTCCTGTGACAAGCAATGTCAAACTTCTAGAAAAGGTGGGAATAGTTAAGTGTATACCCAAATTATCTCTGAGCTAAGTTCTGTATATTATTAGGAATACCATGTATTAGAATAAAAATTTTAAATAATCCATTAATTAATTAAAATGGCATATCCCAGTTGTCTCATTGTATTTCTTTTATTATAAGAACACTTGTGTATCTTATTTTCCAAGTTAATTGTCTGTTTCTATTTCATTATTTCCATATTGCCTGGTAGTGCCTGTCCTGATTTTTTTCTGAGTTGAATAGTTTTAAGTTTTTTCAATGCAATATTGTAATTTCAGAATAAATACACACTCAATATAGACGACAAAGAAACACAGAAATCATAAGTAAATAATTACTCATGATCTTAGCTTGTTGCTCTCATTCTCGTCATGATAGATGCTGTGATCTGAATACTTGCTTCGCTAATGAATGTATTGGATGTATTGAAACTTAACCAGTACTGCCTTAGGAAAATGATTACCTCATGAGGGTGAGACTCTTGTAAATGGGATCAGTGGCCTTCTACCTCCTAGGGATACAGTGACAAGACGCTGTGCATGGGCCAGTTGGCTGCTACCCCATCTGCATCTCTCAAAACTGTGAGAAATAAATGTTTTGTTCCTTGTCTACAGTTGGCCCAGACTATGGTATTTTGTTGTGTGAGCCCACAGAGACAAAGACAGTGAGTCTTTTTACATAGTAAATATTATTTTATAAGTGGTTAATTAGAAGAATGGCCCATAGTATGGCTTGTTTTATAGCTTGCTCATTCTTCATTTAATGTTTCACCAGCACCATCTCCTAAGCATCTACATAGTGGACTCATCTGGTTGAGAGGAAAGGCTTCTTGACAATGTGTGTCTAGGCAACTTTGGGAAGGTTTCCGCTCATCAGGGAGTCTCACTCTCCTCTGCCAGACCCCAGCCTGATGATCTCTAGACTAACAACACCATTCTCCATGCCACAGCATCCCCACCTCCTGGATGATCTCTAGACTAACAACACCATTCTCCATGCCACAGCATCCCCAACTCGTGGATGATCTCTAGACTAACAACACCATTCTCCATGCCACAGCATCCCCAACTCGTGGATGATCTCTAGACTAACAACACCATTCTCCATGCCACAGCATCCCCAACTCGTGGATGATCTCTAGACTAACAACACCATTCTCCATGCCACAGCATCCCCAACTCCTGGATGATCTCTAGACTAACAACACCGGTCTCCGTGCCACAGCATCCCTAACTCCTGGAAGTGTATTTGGATATGGCCACTCTCTTAGCAAGAGGTCACAGGTAGAAGGTGTGGAATCTTAGCTCTATTTCCACATGTTATCTGTACACATAGCCTGTCTTTAAAGTTTCTACAGTGTGATGGAGAAGAAGCTGGAGCTTGTCTAAAGCTGGAACAAGAGAAACTAGATGCAGAGAAAGTGCATTCACTTGCCCAGTGACTGGGTTAACCTCCAGATCTGTAGATCCGTTGTCTCCGTATCCAGGTCTCTTTAGCCACCTCTGGAGGTCAGTGCTACTTCCTAGACAGGGTGGCTCCCATAGAGGTCCATGCTGGTGGCCTTTTACTCGTTCTGGTTTCTTTTCTCTTCCTGTGATAAAACACTCACAGCACCTGGAAAATAGAGGCTGAAGGATTAGTAATTCAAGGTCATCCTCTGCTACCTTGTGAGTTTGGGGCTAGCCTGTACTACATGATACCCCTTTAAAACACCTAAGAGAAATTAGTGTTAATTAGGTTTGGTGGAGGAGTTATTGCTATACAAGAAAATAATTCTGGCATGCTTTCATGACATGATGTGGTTGGTGTCTGGGTCTTGCTTTGAAAGAGTCTAGGGATGGTATGGAGCCATAGAGATGAAATCAGTGCTGTTGATCTGGGCTTCCTGTCCTGAGTAGCAGTTACAGATGGAGTTACTAACTTTTGCATAGGTTTAGGATTTTCTTTCCCTGTTAAAAAAGGCAAACAAAAAAGAAATAAAGAAAGAGGAAGAAAAAGAAGAGATTGAGAACAAGAAAGAAAAAAGACTATGAAGGAAAAGCCCTTTGCAGTGCTTCACCAACCCTGCTGTGCTCCCTCAGGGTTCAGCCAACAGCTCATAGTGAACCATGCTCCAGGTCCCTCCTGAGCAGAGGCTCCCTAGGCCGAGAACACACCATACAGGGGAGTAGGAAGGCCCATCTCCTAAGACTTGGAAGAAAGCAGCCTGAGTCTGCTAAGTGTTTTTTTATCCTCTCAAAGATAGAACCACATCCTCCACAAAGACAACCTTCTTTGAGGCTCTGTTGACTGCAGTTCATGGAGAGTGGTCCAAGCATCCTCAGGACCCTGGAACTCTTCCAAGAATTCACGTACATTCCTAACAGTTCTGCTGTGTTCTGGCTTTCCAGTCTGAACAGAAGGGTTTTCTAGAAGTGTGTGGCTCCAGATGATGTTATCGATTTGATAATTAATCGCATGGGTGCCCCTGTATCTATCTCTTCAATTTAGATTCCAATACATTGAATATCAATCTGTGCAACCCACAGGAACAACAGCTCGTCAGAGTCCACAGCTGTCAGTGGAACTTCTGAGAAACCTGTACACATGGCATTGCAGTCACTTACAGGCACAGCTTAGTTTCACAGTGATGCAACCGATACAGTGTGTACCCACAGAAATTACAAGACACGGGGACATTGAGTTCACAAACTCAAACCCAGGTTCCTTCTCAGGACGGACACACACTAACAACTAAGAAGTTGATATCCTTTTCTTCCGCATCTGCTCACCTCCCACTCCAAGATCTCAAGGCCATAAGGACAATCCTCAGTCAAGGCGCAGAGCCAAACATTGGGCTTTCTTTCTCTCCTGGTGCCTTTGCCTGGGGGAAGTTTTCTCTAAGACAGTCTGGGCGTGTGTGTGTGTGTGTGTGTGTGTGTGTGTGTGTGTGTGTGCCTGTGTGTGTTTGTGTGTGTGTGTGTGTGTATGTGTGTGTGTGTACACCAGAGGCTCACATAGTGCATCTTCTATTGCTCTCTATATTTTAAGGTGGCATATCATCCAGACTAGAGTTTACCGTTTCACTCCAATCTATTGGTCCATGAGCACTGAGATCATCTCTACCTGATTGGGCCCTGGAGTCTTAGGAATATGCCATCGTGCCTAGCATTTATATGGGTTCAGAGAGCCAAACTCAGGTCCCTCGGATTGTGCCGTAAGCTCTTTACCCAATGAGTTGCCTCCCAGTCTTACTTGGGCCTTTTCTTTTTTTTTTTTTTTTTTTTTTTTTGGTTTTTCGAGACAGGGTTTCTCTGAATATCTCTGGCTGTCCTGGACTCGCTTTGTAGACCAGGCTGGCCTCGAACTCACAAAGATCCGCCTGCCTCTGCCTCCCAAGTGCTGGGATTAAAGGCGTGCGCCACCACCGCCCGGCTGGGCCTTTTCTTAAGGCAACAGAAGTCCCACCCATCTCTTCCACAGCATGCGCTAGCTTTCCTTCCTGCATTGACAACATAGGATCCAATGCTTGGAAGGGGTGACTCGTTCACCTCATCGCCAGATATCCCTAGAGTCCAGAATTAAGGTGGACGTCTGTCTTGATTGATTTTTCTTCAAGGTTTTTGTTCTTCCCTCCCTTTATTTTCAGCCCATCCACTATCCACAGTCTCTATGGTGTTTTCTGTCTCCATTTCCACCCTAACTCACTTCATCCTCTATCTTCAAGGTCTTTAAGGCTCTAAACATTAACCCTGAGTGGGGCAGCAGCTCTCTCCTTACAGTGAGAGAGAGTGAAGGAGGGAAGCAGAAAAGATGAATGAGACAGAAAAGGGTCACACATGGGATACGTGCAGCTGGTGATGAGTGGCAGGTGTTGTGAGTGACAGAAGGGGGAGACCATTTCAGGCATCCCTCTCTAACCACATTATCTTGCATCTTCTACCTCTAACAAAGACCCACCCCCATCACATTTCTCATTATCTAAATCAACTTCTCTCATTTTCACCACCTCATACCTATGTTCAACTCTCCCATGATCCTCTCCTGGTATCAAGCCCCTACTGCAAATCCCAGCCTTGGCTAAACCCAACACTGCTACCTTGCCCAGCCTGCCCCTGAGCCCCAGAATCAGGCTGAGAAAGTTACAAGTGTGATTACTGTTTCAAGTTCTCAGACATTGGACTTATGACCCAAATATGCAATGGGTCCTCGGCTCCTCCCAGCCATTTCCTTATGCTTTCCTAGCCAACCCACTCTTTTCTTTCAATGCCCTTTAATTTGTCCTTGGATAGACAGCTCTAGAAAAGCCATTTATTTATAAGCTGTCTAAATCTGGATACCTTCGGGAGTGAACAGCATTACTATTGAGAGTTTTGTGGGGGAGGACTGCAGACTAAGTCAATATGGTTCCAGGCAAATTGCATCTCCTATCTGGCACCTCTTCTTCTTTCTCATTTCCATCAGATGATTTCACAGCTTATTTCATGGAGGATATAGAAATAATAACAGACAGCTCTACCCTGCCAACTGACTTCCTCTGCAGCCTACCGTAGACCTTCTTTGTCCTCCCAGGTGATGGCTTCTTAGTTGCCTGTGGCAACCATGACAAATGGCAACAATTGTGATGGCGGAAGCTCATAAAAATTTATTTTTTGAGTTCTGGAGACTGGAAGGTTGAAATCAAGGTGGCGGCAGGACCATACTCCATCCCAAAGCTTTGGGGAAGAACTCTTCTTTGCCTCTTCCAAGCAACTGCTGGCTAATGGCATTCCTTGCTTGCAAATGTGTCACTTCTGTCTCTGCCTCTCTTGCCACATGCATTCTGTCTATGTATCTCTATCTCTCTGCTCTCTTACTAGAAGCTACTACTAAGACTACCAAGATGGCTCAGTGGATAAAGGGAGTTGTTGCCAAACCTGACAAACTTAGATCAATACCGAGGATCCTCATGGTGGAAGGAAAAGCCCAACTTCTAGAAGTTGTCCTCTGAACTCCACACATACTCTATAGCATAGATACACCCTACCCCCAACAAATTTCACCAGGGGGTAAAAACATTTAAATATATGAGACTATGGGAGCCATTCTTTTTTTTTTTTTTTTTTTTTTTTTTTTTTTTTTTTTTTTTTTTTT
>CAJQZJ010032054.1:9797977-9820721 GCA_907164525.1 Lophiomys imhausi | reverse complement strand
CTCTCTCAGAACCTCCCGCCCTCCTGCTTCACGAGCCGCTGCGGACCACCCGCTGAGCCCCCTGTTTGTTCCTTGCTAAGGCTTCCACTATCTCGCAACCTTTCCTAAGTGGGTATAAGTTCAACCTGGTGTGTGGGGAGCCCAATAGGACAGCGATCTATGGCCAAATGGACCCTGATTCTGCCTGCTGTAAGTTGGGATCGATCTTACCAGGCGCCTCTCCAAATGGGAGTTCCCGAATCCCGCGTTTAGTGGCCTCCGTGTCTGTGAGAGATGGGGAGAGCCTTGCCCTGGGACTTTTAACAGTCCCTTGGGAGCTGTGAGTGTTCCGGGGGGGGGTCTAGCCCCTCCGGTTTTTGCACAGTGCCCAATATCTCTGTGTTTTTTATGGCTCTTTTTTTCCCGCGTTCAGAATGCGTCAGTGTAGGTCGCCGCCATCTTCCGAGCCCCTATGGGAGCCATTCTTATTCAAACCACCACACTCCACTCCCCGGCTTCAATAGGCTTGTAGCCATATCATAATGTAGAACTTCAAAAGTCCTCACAGTTCATCAGTCTCAACACTGTTTAAAAGTCCAAAGTCTACAATCTCTTCTGAGAGTCCTGGAATTCTCTCACCTGTAAGCCCCTGTAAAAAATAAAAAATAAAAATAAAAAAGTAGATCAAGTACTTCCAATATACAATTTGCCAGAATATACATTACCATCCCAAAGTGGAGGAAAGGGAACATTGTGAGGAAATAATGGACCATAGCAAGACTCAGATCATTAGGGAAAGATCCAGTTCTGCATCCCCATGCCTGATGTTGAAGTGCTCTTCAGACCTCCATCTCCTTCCAGCTTCGTTTACTGCAACACACTTTCTCTTGGGTTGGTTCCACTCTCTGTTAGCAGCTTTCCTTAGCAGATATCCCACAACTCTGGCATCCTCCACATCTTGGGTTCTCCAACACAGTCCAGGCTTCACTTTCATAGCTTCACATAATGGTCTCTCTAGGTCTGCATGCAAGGACACCTGTGACATATGCCTGGCTTCAGTGACTTTCATTAGCTGTAGAGGGAGATTCCACACCCCCTTTCTTGCCTTCTTGGTGCTAGAGCTTGAACAACGTGATCAAAGCCGCTGCCAAGGTCTGCTGCTTGCTGAGGCTGGATCATGGGCTTCTTGTTCAATTATATTTGCCCCAGCTTTGCATCATTGGTGGTTTCCTACAATGCTTAAGCTTTTCTTTAATTCTGTATCACAAGGTGGAAGCTTAGGTGGGTGGAGTCTTGTCCTGAGGTCAACACTACCCTTATTCCATTTAGCATCAGTCATTTCTTTAATTTTTTTAAATCTCTTTGAGCACTGGACTTAGCTCCATTACACTTCCTGGTGCTCTTTTTCTATTCACACTTTACATTTTGTACTTTTCCTTCCTCAGCTTACTTCTTTTTATCATCAATATATGTAAGAGTGACCACTAATAACCACATGACACAGTCAATACTATGCTGTCTTGAAATTTCCTCTGCTAATGCCATTAATCTAAAACTCTTCAGTTTAGCCTCAGATAGATTTTTTTAGGATAAGGCCAAAAAAGCACCCATCTTCTTTGTCAGAAAAAAATCACGACAGTGGTCTCTAGGCCACTTACTGATATTCTTTCCCTCTGAAACTTCTTGAGCCAGGCCATCACACTTTACATTGCCCTCAGTACTAATGTTGTCTGTGTTACTAATAGTATGACCCTAAGCCCCATTTAAAGCTTTCAACGTAAAGTCCCCAAGTCCACATTTTACCAATAAGCAGCATAATCAGGCTTGTCACAGCAATATCTGACTCCTGGTTCCAACTTCTGTTTTAGTCAGTGTTCTATTGCTGTGAAGAGACACCATGACCATGGCAACTCTTACAAAAAAAAAAAAAAAAAAAAAAGCATTTCACTAGGAACTTGCTTAACATGTCCAGAGGTTTAGTCCATTGTTATCATATGAAGGCAGATGTTGAAGCAGTAGCCAAGAGCTACATCCTGATCCATAGGTGTACACACACACACACACACACACACACACACACACACACACACACTGCACATAGGCCTGATATGTGCTTTTCAAACATCATCAAAGTCCATCCCCATTAATACACCTCCCAATCCTTCTAATCCTTTCAAAGAGTTTCACTTCCTGGTGACTAAGCATTTAAATATATAAGCCTATGGGAACCATTCTTCTTCAAAACACTATACCATCTTAGGGAATTTTGTCTGCCAACAAGGTTGTGTTCTGAGGCTCTAGGTGGATGTGAATTCTTGTAGCAAAGTTCAACACCACACAGATACACTGTGGGCTCCCGTCTGCGCATATTAGCCTCCTGAACCTGATCTTGATTGGGAAAAATTAAAAAACCTTATCCCTTCTATTGTGTGGTCATTTACTCACATTTGTTACATCATTTGCACTATTGTACAAGCAGTCTGTGATAACTTCCTCATTAAAAACCTTCCTCACGTTCAATACACACACCATCTACTCACCCACTTCTCTGCTTGTCATCACTAAAGGGCTTGAGTGACTCATCTGTGCTTGCCGCCTGCCTGTCCTCCTTGCCAAGGCTCTCTTTCTCAACTCATCCCATTCTTGCTTCCAACTTACCTGTGCTGTGTTGTCAGGTCCCACTGACTTCTTATACAGCCTCCTATTAACTTGTGGCGATCAGCTCTTCTCTCTCCTTACGTGGACCAGATATAGTAGTTTGTTGGTGAGCTCCAACCTCTGTCATTCATTCTTAGGTTCCTTTTCTGCCTCCCTGCTCTCTGACTTAATGCTCCAATGCTTTGGGATTTATCCCAAGCCCCTTTCCCCTACAGGTCCGTGCTCAATCTCTCAGTGACTGAGATGTCTGCTTTCCTAGTCTGCTCTCTGCTCCCACAGAAGTTACCACACATCTCAAATGCTTCCTCCTCCTCTCTGCAAGGAAGTCTGCTGCTCATCTCCACACTACTGAGCCAGATGTGTTGGTTTCTTCTCACCTGGCCCTTCTGCCACCTACAGATGATGCCCCAGTTTTCCTCAGCTCAGTAAATGCCATATCTATTTACCCAGATGCTCGGATCAATGTTTTAGGATTTCTCTCCTTTCTTCACACCCCAAATGCCAACCATGTTTCCTCATTTGTTGGCAGTTCCCTCCATGGTCCCCATCTCTAGGATGTCACACATGCCCAGCATTATTCTTGTGCTTTGGAGTCAAGGGACCAGGCCATGTCAGTTCAACTGTTCACTTCTCACCCTTGCTATCCTCCCCCATGACATTCCTTCTCCTTTTATGTGATCTCTTGCACATGGTTTGGCTTTCTGCTCACATGCTACCCTCTTAGGGATGCACCTTAAGAAAACTGGTGACATTTTGTCCCTGCACACTCATCTTGGCTCCTCTCTTTGTCTTTCCCCAGCTTCATTGGTCTCCTAGTCTTAGCCCTACTTGAAATAAGAGCACATCAGCCACATTTTTTGGCTTATTATTATTATTTTCTAATTGGTTTTTTATTGTCAGTTGTTTTCATTTCAGGGCGTTTCTTTTTGTTTAGCATTAATAATGCCTAGCATTGTAGCTATGGAATGAGACTGAATTCACTTCAGCTGTCATTGTCATTGTGGAGGTAAAGCCTTCTAAAGTTAATACTGAAAATCAAGTTCAATTAATAGTGTTCCTTCATGCCTTGAAAACAATATTCATTTTAGTCTGATTTACTGTCCCCTTTTAGGAATCTTGGACCTTTATAGACATTACTGAGACATACTTCAAACTTGAAATTAGTTAATAGTAGTTGTTACAGTAGTACAACAGGCACCATTCCAGCCCTTTATTAGTGACAAGTGTTTTGTGAATACTAGCACATTTCATTCTCAAAACACATCAGTGGGCTATCAATTTACAGATGGGTGTGATGTTTTTAAAATCAGGATTTTTTTTTAAAATAGTTCCTCTTTAAAAGATAGTCTTCTTTATTTCTCTTGAGTTTGACTTGACTTTTGACCAAATTCCAAAGAGCAAGATACAATGGAAGTATTTGTTTCTGGTGACTACAGTGAGATCTCCAAAGCTTTGGGTCTTCCTGCCTGCACTGTAGCATCCACCAGCCTCTTAGTTTCCTTATCTCTGAGTTAAAAATTGGAGCTCTCTCTGATGATATGTCAGTTGTTCCATCTGGCCATACCTGTCATTTCAGTAGCAAGATCAGGCAGTCTCCCTAGCAGTGGCCGGGACATGAGATAGGTCATTGTCTCGTGTTCTGAATGTCGTGCTGGACTTAGGGACTGCCTTTGTTTCCCTTCTGGTTGCTGTGATAAAATAGTCCAACAACATCATGTTAAGGGGAGGAAAGTTTTATTTTAGCTCCTAGTTCAAGGAACAGTCTGTTATGGAGGGGAAGCCAAGGCAACAAGAGCTTGAATCAGATGGTTACATTATGTTCCTAATTGGAAGAGACATACTGATGCATGCAAGTTATTGTTTGGCTTGATTTGGATATTTTATACATTACAAGATCCCTTGTATGGGCCTGTCCACAATTAAAGTGGGTCTTTCTGCATCAATGAGCACTGTCAATATTATTCCCCTTAGGCATACAGAGAGGTCCATCTTCTGGGCGATTCTAGTGTCTGTCAAGTTGACAATTAACACTAATTTATTACAGGGATAATGGTAAGAATAATATTAAGGCAGTCCAGCAGCCATAGGGAGTGATCCCTGGTCCAGAAGTTTCAGCTTCCTGCCAGCAGTCATGAGGAAGGCCATCTTGGAGGCAGGTCTTCCAGCCCCATTCAAGCCTTCATGATGGCAGAGCTACTGAACCTTTTGACTGGAATATCCCCAGTGACCCTGAGCCAGAACCACCAGTTGAGCTGCCTTAATTCATAAGTCACAAAACCATGAATTCACAAATGCCCTGTGAGGTGAGGGGAACTACCAGGTGGCACACATTTTCAACAAGGAAACAGCATCCTTGTTGCTGGATCTTGCATTGAGCCATTAGAGTTGGGGATAATTTAGTATAGCAGAATTACATTCACCTACAAGGAACCTCTAGATATGGAAGGATATAGAGATGATGAGCCTTACATCAGAAACCTGGTAAATAGCGGTGGTATTTATAAATAGGAAGCTTATAAATAGGAAGCCAATGTGTGGAAGAGTCCCCATGCTCAACCACAGGACAGCCCCAGATGGCAATGCGAGGTCTCATACTAGAAAAACAATATTTCTTCTGCCAGGGAAGTGGGTCTAGTCTCTTCTTGGCTGGTAAACTGGCTGATTTTGCTTTATTGCTGGGTAGCTACCTACTTCACTTCCATTCTGTCCCAGATTTGTTCCAGCATACAGTGAGCACCAGTCTCTCCAGCCATCTTCCCATTATATCTCTTCCATTTCTCTGTACTCATTCTCACTTCCATTCATGTCATTTTTGATTAAACTCCCAATCATCGTGTCCGTCTACCTTGTGACTTACTTCTGGCCAATCGTAGTGTATTGTCAGTGATGGACCACAGTACTGGGGCAAACAAACTATGAATTGGATTATGAGTCAATTAGAGACGTTCCTTGGGATTTATAAATACCCTGTGAGGTGAGGGGAGCTGCCAGAATGTGTATTTTCAACAAGGGAACAGCAGCCTGCAGAAAGTATCTGAGAGCGGTAGGGGCCACCTCCTATCCCTTGTGACCCTGATGCCAGCCAGTCTTGAAAGTGACTCCATCCTTTCTGAATTTGTATGAGTCAAGTCAAGAGGCTCTTCCTGTAAGTGGGTTTTACCGTGCTTTCCGTACTTGGGTAATGTATCGTTAGTAGAAAGGGTTTACCCTAGTTTGTGGGAGATGGTGGCACTCTACCACTTTCCAAATGTCCATCAGGAGAATTTGGACCAGCACTGTCTAAAGATCCTTCCACTTGTCAGCCTCAGGAAGCATCTGCCTTTCCTGGAAGCCAGCTTGGTCTGGGGAAATAAACTCAAAATAAAATAGTGTAGTGATGGGAGGGTGGCTCAGCCACAGTTCCAGCCCTTCATCATCTATGTATCCGTTCTTTCCTTAGCTGCTCACCCCTCCCCCAGTCCTTGATTCACACACTTCCTGTTAGTCACCAGGTCCTGTTGATCTGGATCAAATGCTTGGTGGAAATAAGTGGGGCGATTGTAATGAAAGTTACATGACTTCCTTCTACCTTGGGGACATCTGACAAGTCCAGTTCTACATCTTCATTTTATTGCTACCAGCAAGGACCACTGCAACCGGTCTCCCTGCCTCTCAGTTCACTCACTTGGTAGAGCGCTCATATTTCTTGTGGACTTTCCTCTTGTTGCCACATCTCCGACCAATGCAACTTTCTTTTGGCTCACTATCCTGTTAGATGGCAAGCTTCTTTGCTTGATGTTTAAGACCCTCCATGAGCTAACTGGCATTCACCATCCAAGGTCGATTTGGGATCTCTCATTTCTCCTTTACAGCACTGCCTGTCATCTACTTTACCTTCTTCCCAAAACAGAAGCCCAGACCCTCCTCTGTGAGTTCCCAAGGTTCTTGTCCTTATCTTGGGATATTATATCGAGTTATTAAAATATCCTGAGCATGCTGCTCCTCAGCGTATACCCATTTCCTTAAATCCTACAAACCATTCTAAACTAGGGATTCTCAAATCTCATTCTCATTCCCAGGGAGAAGTTGACTGGAACAATTAAGTTTTGGGTTTGCCCCCTACCACCTCCAACTACTGATTATGTTTTCATGTTTTTAGTGTATTATGTCAAACCTAGTTTCTTTCTTGCTCTCCCCTTTCAAATTACATTCTGGGATGATGGTGGTATACCTCTTTTTACCCACGAGTTGAGGCTCATCTGCGTTTGTTTTGCTACCTACTGACTGAGAGGTATTTATTAATTGTATTATTTAAGACAGTGTCCATTGGGAAAATACCAGTTATGAAGAGGGAACGAACCTAAGGGGTATGCTGATTCCCCCAGCTTCTAAACCAAATATATATATTTCTGTTGATTTCCACACCTTCCACATCATTTTCTCTTCACTCTTTTAGTGCTGGATTTTTCACTTGGAACTGGAACACAATTTGCTGTTTTGACATACTCCAAAAAGTTGCTGGCTGTGGATCACTCTCCACCAGCAACTTTAGTAAAAGTTTGCTATACTCAGACAAGTCCTTGTAATGCCCCTCTCCAGGAGTGGAGGCCAGGGTTCAGATTAAGACACAGTTTAGCTTTACTGAGTTCCCTGGGGACGGACAGGCCACAACACCACAGGTACCTGGATCCTCCGTGGCGTTTGTATACAGGCACTAGTTTAGAAAGGGCAACGTGCTACAAACAGCAAACGACCTAAAGAGGATGTAGCTTATATCCATTATGTATTTGGATTGAGAAAAGACAAAGTGGACATTTGGAACGTGAGTGAAGACCTTGTGTCCCCCTCCAATTTCAGAACACTTTCTCCAGGTTCTGAGATAGTTGTATTATTTTAAAAGGAGAATCTTTTAAGTACAAGGTGACATGCATACAGGATTATTTTTTTAGAAAGAGAGAACTTCCCATAATCTCCCTCTGGCTGGATCTGTAGCTAAGCAGTAGCGGGAACTCCAGTTGAGACCTTGAAAGAACCCTTCCTCTCTTCCCTGATGCGCCTCTCCTCTTCCCTCTGGATTCAAAGTCCATTGTGGGCAGGGTCTCACTGGTGGCTGTAGACACTTGCAGTTGGGTGGACTTTGGGAAATGTTTGTTGATTAACTGGTTGATAGGATAGTGGGGCCAGAGGGCTACAGAGGGAAGGCCATACCTAGCCCTAAACACTTCGCAGGGTTTAGTAGGGACTGCCGCTGTCCTGGCTCTCCATGGAGCCCGTGGATGGACCACTTCCTCTTTCCGCTCCTCGAAAACCCATCCTGGTAGCAAGGGCTCCAGCTCCGAGGGGCCAGGTCTCCTAAGATCATTCCCAGTCCCCACCCCGGGAAGGAGAAGAGTAGTGTATCCCTGGCCCAAGAAGGACTGAAGAGGGGCTTCCTTTCCTGCGACTTGCAGGTAGAGACTGTCTCCTGGCCGCTCCTTCGCAGGTCATACCATGTGGGCACCTGGCTGGGCACTCGCCGAGCGCGCGGCCAGGCTCGGGAACGGTACCCGGGCTCGGCCCTCGGTGGCCGCCGCCCCCTCCGCCCCGGGGGCCGGGCCGGGCTCCCGAGAGGCGGGGACTCGCCCAGTGGCAGCAGCGTCCGGGCGGGTGGCGGGCGCGGGGCGGCTTCCTGCAGGCGGCGCCGGGGCGAGCCGAGCGCTGCAGTCACCGGCCTTGGGACGCAGGGGCCCCGGCGCTCGGGGGCCCGCGTCCGAGGCTCGGGGCGCGCTGCGCAGCCGTCGGTCGCCGCTGCCCGCGCTCGCGTCCGCCGCGGCGGCCACCGGTTACGCCAGCCCCGCCGCCGCCCGCTCCGATTCTGCGCACAGGCGGCCCCCAAGCCTGTCATTCTGCAAAAACACAGTTTACTCAACACGCCGCACACACTCGCGCGCACACATACATACACACACGCGCGCGCACGCACACACACACACGCACGCGCTCACGCGCGCGCGCAACCCGGCCCCCCCGCGCGCACACGCACGGGAGCGCGCGAGCGAGTGAGCGAGACGCGCACACCCGGCGAGCCAAGTTCCGCAGCCTGGCATGGCTTCTGGGGACCTTTACGAGGTACGGGGAAGCCGGGGCGCGGGCGGCGCCGGGTGACCGGGCCTGGCCGAGCAGGGTGCGAGCGGAGTCCAGAGCCCGCGGGTGGCGGCGGAGGGGATCTGAGGGCGGCTGGGGGACTCGAAGGTGGTGGCGGACCCGAGGGTGGCGGCGGGGCCCGGAGGGCGGCGGGGGCCGGGCGCGCCTCCCGCCGCCGCCTCCCGCGGCGCCCGCTCCCTCTTTCTCTTTCTCTCGCGCACACACTCTCTTACTCCATCTACTTTGCGGCCTTGGAGAGGGGAAGGAGGAAGCCGGGCGGAGCCGGGGCGGAGGGAGGG
This sequence comes from Lophiomys imhausi, assembly GCA_907164525.1. Lineage (NCBI taxonomy): Eukaryota > Metazoa > Chordata > Mammalia > Rodentia > Muridae > Lophiomys > Lophiomys imhausi. The sequence continues at coordinate 9,811,683 of CAJQZJ010032054.1, read as the reverse complement.
AAGGTAGCGGTCCCGGGGAGGTGCTTGCTTAGCCCCGACGAGCCGCCCCGAGTGTGCAGAAAAGTACAGGTAAATAAATAAATAAATAAATAAAATAGAAAAGTCGCCGCCGGACGTGCGAGGGAATGCGGGGGACCGCGCTGCAGACGACCCAATTTAGGGGTGTCGAGCCCCCGGGGGTGCGAGGGTCTGGGCTGGGTGGGGAGAAGAAGGTGGGAGCTAGGTTCCTGGGGAAGGGAATGCTAAGGAGAGGAGTGCTGGGCGGGCAGGGGTGGGAGGGCGGCTCTGGGGACACTGGTCTTGCAGTTCCACAGGGGCCACTGAGTGCCTGCCCCCTCCCCCCACCTGCTGCCTAGTGTCCCCCTTCTCTGGTCTCTGAAGCTCTCCTGGCAGGGGTTTGGGGGCAGTCTCTGCTGGTGTCATGGTTCTCATGGTGAAAGGGGGACTGCAGAGGGACCCCCTAGGTGGAAAGGAAGTGGGCATGGAAGTTGTATGTGGGTGGTCAGACCTGTCAAAGGACATGGGTGTTAATCCAGTTCCCAGAACTCCTCTGGCACTCTCAGGGGGTAATACTTGTCCCTAAGGCCACACAGGTAGTAGTGGGCACTGGGTATTTCGAAAATGGGTTCAAAATGTTGAAAGATGACATCCATTTGTCATCTTTTGAACAATAGAGAAATACCCATGGTCTCTGGGGAGAGAGGGCTTAGCCAGCCTTGGGACCACAACAGTTCTTTGCGTGGGATTTGGATCACTGGACATACAAGACGCCACCACCAATCCCAGGGGGAGGATGCCCCCAAAGAGGTGTTGGTTCTCAAGAGAAGGTTTTGAATAAAGAAGCCAAAGGGACTGTGGTTGTCAAGTCAGTCTTAAGGTTGTCTGAATTTCCATGCTGTCCTAGAACAGGTTGAGTTCACGTTTTGGGTAAGAGTAGTAATTCATCCACTGGAAGCTTGTTCCCTGGGCCTTCCTGGAAGCCCAAGCTTCTCAGATGGAGAATTTACTGACTGGTGTGAGAGCAGAATGGAGGACAGGCTAGTAAGCATCTTGGCTTCCTGTGTACCCATAGCCTTCTGGATGATTCTGGGCTTTCATCTTGCCCAGTGATGGGCTACAAGGCATTAGGCTCAGGCAGAACCCATGTAAAGAAATCACGTAAGTTGCCCTCTCCTCTGACCTGTGGCCTTGCTCGTTGTCGTGCTAACGGAAAAGCCAATACGAGATAGAAACCAGATGAGAACCTGGCAGGTGTAGCCATCATGCTACCCAGATCCATCGATCTTTTTCAGGATGGTGGAGAGGTCCCTGAAACCAAAATTAAAACACGGTGAAATTAAAACCTTTGACCAAGCTCCCCAAAGTAAAACCAGCCCTACCAGGACACTGGCAGAAAGTGGATGCCATTTACGATCAAATCCAATCTTGTTGGGGTCGTGGGATTCTCAAATCGATGGTGAGTTGCTTTAGAGCCACTGACATTGCCTGGGTGACAAGTGGCCTTGTTGAAGACATGAAGTGGACATCATAGGAGACATCAGTGCTTCCCCATTTAAAGTCTGAAACTTATGAACCTCCTGGGGATAATTTCTTGTTTAATGTTCATCTGAAACTGCCATTCTTAACCCTGGTAATTATAGTCTCCAGATGGGTCTGTGAAGATGGGAATTTTCCACAATGGCCTTGAACTATCTCAGCAACTCACGAATGCTTATTGGAGTCCAATAAGCAGGACAATATAACAATTACTTCTGTGGTGGTAGGTAATTGTATGAGATATAAAATGGTTTTCTTGTGGCTGATTATTTTGCATAGCCATTACTAGGAGGTCTGAATTGCATTATGAGAATATAACCAATGTCAACGTTTATATCGCCCATGCCTCCATTACATAACATACACTGAGGTATTTAATTGGTTGTTCAAAATTTAACTTAAAAACAAGAAGTGCCAAGAAGTGTACCTTGGTACATACATTTCTAACTGCAAAATTGTCATGTGTATTAAAAATAGCCTGTTGATTGAAAATAAATAGATCTGGGCATATTCAGTGCAGTTACTGACCTTAAAAAGAAATAAAAAAGACATCTCATTCTATATGATGGCATTTCCTTAATTAAATATTATACTTGGAATGTACATAAAATGGCTTATCATAACCTTTAACCAATAACTATATTTGAGTGGGCTTTGAATCATGACCTTTGTAACATATATTCCACTTGGGTGCTTGATGATATTACCTTTGACCCTTTATGGTAAGGGTGATGCTTTGATTACAGAGATTCACCATCTCTGTGGTGATCTTAGACACCTCAGTTATGAAAAGAAAGCCTTCCTCAGAGAGCTCTGTTAAGGTGCTGGGTGCTGATTTTAAAGACATTAGAAAGTGAACTTTACATGATGACGCTCTTCAGTCTTGGTGAGGAAACCTGGATCAAGAGAAGGTTCTGAAATTTGGATTTGACGGATTGCTCTGTTTTATTTCTCTGGTACCACAGCCCTCACCCTCTTCTGATACATTCCAGTTATCATGTAGATAAAGGAGATTTCAGATATTGATTGATTGATGGTTGAGAGCAGTGGTTCTCAGCCTTCCTAATACTGTGACCCTTTAGTACAGTTCATGTTGTGGTGACCCTCAACCATAAAATTGTTTTTGTTGCTACTTCATAACTGTAATTTTGCTACTGTTATGAATCATAATGAAAATATATGACATGCAGGATATCTGATATATGGCCCCTGTGAAAGAGTCATTTGACCCCCAAAGGGTTGTGACCCACAGGATTGAGAACTGTTGTCTTAGAGCCAGCCATATATGGCTGGTTATAAATTCTAATTCCCTCAACCCCAAGATATGCTAGTAAACATATGGACCAGTCTGTGAGACAGTTTTAGGTTCTCTCTCTGTCTTCCTCTCTCTCTGAACACCCCCTGTGTGTGTGTGTGTGTTTGCCTTGCCTCATTGTTAAGTGTCTTTGAATACCTTGAGATGGGACATACGATCTTTAGTGTGTCTCTTTCCACAATAATCCTTACATGGAAGCATTCATTTCCCTATATGCTTATACTATAAATCTGAATCCAGAAGGTATTAGAGTTTGCCATCCCTGGAGTCTGGTCAGCTCTTTGCCAAGATGGCTGTGTATCATGAACACATCATCCATGCCACAAGGAACCCAATTATCTTGCCTTTTCCTGCTCTCTAACTCCTCAGACATTCACTTACACATAACTCGTAACAGCGAGTGGAAGACTGGGTCCAGTAGACAGCACATTTGGCATTCTTATGTTGAGAGTTAGTTCCATACTTTTCTTCCCCAGCTCATGGTCTCCTGGTGGTGGTAATATCATATCCTAGTTTTGTATCTATTGCTGAGATTAATACTCTGACCAAATCAACTTGCATGAGGAAAGATACACTTCCATGTTATACAGTCCATCATTGAGAGGAGCCTGTGTAGGATCTCAAAACAGGAACCTCAAGGCAGGAACTGAAACAGAGACATGGAGGAATGCTGCTTACTGGCTTCCTCCCTATGACTTGATCAGCACCATTCTACATTATAATATTTTCTTAATTAAATATTATAATTGTATGTACATGACATGGCTTATCATAACCTTTAACCAATAAACCATATTTTTATGGGTGAGGAGTGATGATCTGCTTTCTTACACAATGCAGTATCTTCCCAGGGGATGGAACAATCCACACTGGGCTAGGCCCTCCCATATCAATCATTAATTTAAAAAATGCCTCATAGGCATGCCCACAAGCCACTCTGATGTAGGCAATCCCTCAAAAAGGTTACCTTTTTCCAGGTGTCCCTAGTTTATGTTGAGGTTGACAAGATTTACCCAGCACACACCATGAATAGGGTGGCTCAGTCCTTTCTCTAAAAGTGTGTCTGGGTACCTTCTAGAGAAGCCTGTCTTCCCAAGACAGGTTGACTGCATTTAAACCTCTACTGTGTGGCTTTCTTGATATTGAGTGGTGTCTAATACCCCCTACCTTTGATTAGTTGACATGAAGGATAAGGTACCTACCTTGCTGGCAAAAATGTTCAAAGAGGATGCTTTCTGTGTTTGTGGAATGGCCGAGGTAACACTCATTGAGTTAGACCTGACAGTGCCTCTGTGCTATTCTCTGTTGATGCTTCCTAAATCTCTATCTCCAAAAAATGGCTGTGTGTGTGTTACATACATCTCTCTCTCTCCTTATGTTGACAGCTGCATATGTGAAATTTTATATTTGTACAGTGTATATAATAAGATTTTTTCATTCCAAATAAAAATAACAATACTTTTCCTTTGTTGAGAGACATTGACTTTAGTTGCAAATGGGCTCTAAAGAAATGAACATAGGACTCTAGAGTAATGAACATAGGTCTCTCCCTTGTGGCAAGATATGTGCACCCTGTGTTCTCCAGAGTCATACTTTAGAAGTAGCAGAGCTTGTGGAGGGAAACAGTGTGGGAGCAGATCATGGACAATGTATGCAACCTTGAGCCCACATCATTAACTAGGTAAATCTAATAGAAGAACGCTGTCTGAGTCCCTCATCAAGTTAGTCCTTTATGGTGTTCTGGTAGAGCTGGCAATTTCTTGTTTCTCTGTAGATTGCTCAGGGCATTCGCTTCAAATTAACACAATTTCTAACAAAGTTAAGTCTGGTCCATAGCTTTCTTCATTTACCTGAATAAAGAGCAATGTCTTCAGATGCTCTTCATGTATTCTTCTGGCTTCACTGTGCAAGTCAACATGGTGGTGGTGCCGCTATATGAGCTACCACTCATTTTGAAGATGGTGACTAAGCACATTCCCAGCTTTATGCTAATGTTTCTATCCATCTCCATTGTTGAGTCTCTTTCCTTGTGAGAGTGCTTGCCTATGACTGCTTCAAAATATTAATATTAACAAGGTGAAGAAATGGCATCTCAGCCTACACAACTTCCTTGTGATGTTGATGTCATTTGCCTAATCAATCACATCTAAGGACCTACCTGTCAAAGATACTACTTTTAAATTGCTGCACATATATCTTCCAAGGATGATATACCAGTAGAGCTGGAATATTGGGATCATAGTACTATCTAATGAGTATGGACTAGATATTTCATTCTCCACTGGGGATCCATTACCTTTTTAAAAATAGGTTTTTATGTTATTCCTTACTGTATAAGGTCATTTTTCCAAGACCTTAAGCTATCCTTGAAGGTTGATAAAAAATATCCTTGTAGCGTGACCATTTTTTTCAGAACAGTTCAGCTTGAGTGATTATAGAAAGTTTTAATATCAGATATATGCAATTAGATTCAACGCCTCTATTGGATGGTGAAAGGAGGTCTAGGTTGGCTGAATTTGTATCACAGTCATTCACTTGTTTCATATTTACAGACCAATAAATATATGCTTAGTAGTAGGGAAATGGTGGTGGTGTCCCCTAAAAGTCTATGGTCTTGTGTGAGATAATGTCAGAGAACAGAAGTTCACAGTCAGTGGACAAAGTATTGTATGGGGATGATGAGGCTTCCAGGAGGATGTTGAGGGACATGAGATCCGGGCTCTGGGAGTGAGAGACAGCTTCACAGAGGAGGTGATGGCCTTCAAAGACTCAGCTAGGAAATGAATGTGGCCAGATCTGCAGGACCTAAACTAGTACCCTATCATGACTTTCAATGGAAGGTCAGTTTTCTCCTGAATGTATCACCTTTTGGAAAACCTATTCCCTGTGATTGGGCATCAAGATTGTTTCTACTTGTAAGCAATTATGTACTGCTGTTATGAGTATCTACAAACATCATAATTTATACATATGTTGAACTGTTTTTTTCAGAGTAGATTCTGAGAGATGATAGTTTGAAGAATGGATATTCTGATTGGAAGATTTAAAGAGAATCAGCACAGTTTACTTCATCAGTCAGGATTATATGCAACAGAAATATAGTAATAATCGTGGCTTAAAAACGATGCATTTATTCTTTATATGAAGTAAAGGTTGGAGTTCAGGATTGGTATGACACTCTGTGAAGTTTTCAAGGTGTCAGGTTCCTTTTGTCTCTATCCCATCATCCTCAGGTGTGGCTTCTGTCCTCAAGGTCTCTTTATGATACCACCTAGCTGTAGAACTAGCCATCTTTTTTTCAGAAGAGGAATAAAGAAAGATGGAAGGCTGAATGGAATCACCTCTCCAGAATCAATTGTGATTACTCTGTCATCTCCTTGACCTGAATACTTAGCTGCATAGGAGTCTTGGTAGGAAGTATAGTTTTCAGCTGTAGTCTCCCTTTGCCTGCCAAAATAAAACTTGCCTACAGTGCAGGAGTTGATGAATAATCCCTAGGTTTCTTGCTGGAACCTAGGGAGAAGTTTTGTTTGAAGGAAGTGTGGAGGCAGTGGAAAGGACAGTGAGTTGGGGCCCATGATCACTCAAGTGTAGGTGCCCATAGCAGCAGGTATTCAAACTCAGAGCTCAGAAGTAATAGTTAACATGGAGACAGATTGAGTACTAGTATATATATGTATATATATATATATCACTAGAGGTGATTCCATTCAGCCCTCCATCTTTCTTTATTCCTCTTCTGAAAAAAAAAGATGTCTAGTTCTACAGCTAGGTTGGTTGAGTACTAGTATATATATATATATATATATATATATATATATATATATATACACACACACAGATTAAGTGCTGTTAGTACCCAGATTATATAGTTAAAAACAAAGAACAGTATGCAAGCCTGATTAGCAGCTCCATGGTGAGGAATGTGGACATTTTAGAGAGATGAAAGGAGAGTGATTTTTTGTGATGTATAGCAAGAGAAGTGAAGGGAAATAGCAAAACTCTTTGTTTTCTTTCACTTTAGGGGTACATCTGTGGGACTGAGGCTCCAGGTCACTCCCTGCTGTATCAGGAATTCCCCCTATGGAGGAGCTGTCGCCTTATTCTCACATTCTTCATTGGGGAATTTTCCTCCTTGATTTTCATTTCCTTGTCCTTTAGCGTAGTAATTTAACCACTGTCTCAGGGGTTTTACTAACAAACCATAGGGACTTTGCAAATTCTAGAGTTGGATGTAATTTAAAAATAGTTATTGGGGGCTGGAGAGATGGCTCAGCGATTAAGGATACTGGATAAGAATTCAGGTAGGATTCCCAGCACCCCCATGGTGCCTCACACCATCTGTATCTCTAGTTCCAGGGGATCTAATGCCCTCTTCTGGCCTTAATGGTACCAGGTATGTGCATGTGGCACACGGACATAAATGTAGGGAAAATACCCATGCACATAAACAGTAGTTACTTGTTGAGTAATCCATCAGTTAAATAATGTTTATTAGCTGTGTGGCTGTAACTATGCAGGGTACAGATTCTGTAGTTAGGAGTGTCTTTTAAATTCTTTTTTTTGGAATGTAGGGAATGTAGTAATTAAAATTGCAACACTCTAAATCTTTAATATGCATTTTGAGAGCTTACATTTATATTAAAGATGAGAAGTGAAATGTAATCACTGTACATGTCATACTTATACTGTTGGTCAAATCATTAGGAAAACATGCTAGCGGTGAAACAGGCAAACAAACACAACACCCATACATGGTTGTGCTCTGCCCCTGCCCCAGAGTTTTCTATGTTGAGAGGCAGAGTTGGGTCAGTTTCCTTTTCTTGCCTTCTTTTTTCTTTTTGTGAGTGGACTTCTGAATACTGTGTTTAATTTTGCTGTCCTTGGGCATATATTCAAACTTCTAGTAAATGTGCTTTTTAAAAAAAACACAATATTATAGGTATGCATTGTTCTCAAAACAGTTTCGTTCTACGTCTTCTCATGTAAAGTAGTTCAGGGACTATACTCTTGTTAGCACATGCTCACCACTCAAATGGCACTCAAAGTGGAGGTGGTGGCTGGCATATGTTCTAGTGTGTAATAAGGGAGTGATAACAGTGGGACATATTAAACTTTTATTCTGTATTGTTGTGTTTATTGATACGTCTACATCTTTCTTTCTTGACTATTTGATAGAAGGAAGGGATGAGAGCCATGGTTAGCTGTTGCAAGTCCAGCTTTGAAACAGACAAACACAAAAAATTTCCATTCTCGAAGACTTAGGTTTCAATGAAAACGAACCATTCCTTGAGATTATACCACATGGTTAAAGGAACCCAAACTACACCTAACCTGATAATACTCGAAGCCACTCATTTTCTTACACACAGGAAGAAGTTGATGAGTCACAGGCTGTTGCAGGAATGCCAGTGAGATTTTGCAGGGTTTTATTGAAAGTGTTTGCTATTACAACCGAATTTACTGCTTGCCTCAGCTAACCTAGTCAGTGGTAAGAAAACTAAGTACTCAGTTAAACCAAGAAAAGATATGTACACCAAAAATGGTCACATGTCTAGGAAAAGAGTTTTATGACTAGGAAAAGGGTCCTATGGTTGACTCCCAGTCTGCTGGACAGACAGACTATGTCTGGATCATTTGTGCTTGTAGTCCCATCTTGTGGGACTTTGTTGGTTACATGGTAGCTTTAAGTAACCATCCAACAAATGGAATGTATGACAATATTGGAAGCTTCCGGCCCACCTTTCCATCTGCTTTCTTTTCCCTGTGTGTGATGTATTCATCCATCTACTGAGAAGAGTCCTTCAGATGTTCCTGGTAATTGAAGTTCCACTGGATCCTGAATGGATTTATTACGTAGCAGAAGTTCCTTATGGCAAATAAAAACCTTCAAACTACCATCTATCAGTGTGAATGACAACTGGATAGAGAGTAGCCAGTCTGTTAACTGCATGTGGCAAAGCTGATTCATACCAGGCACACACAAAAGCTACCCTGTGCCTTATTGACTCTGCCCTTGGCATCTCCTCCTCTGTATTGTAGCCTCAGTGGCTTGGTCCAATTTGATATATGCCACCCATTCTATATTGGGTTGCCTGGAGACAAACTGACATGGAAACTTGTATCTAGAGGAAATCTAGAAGATTGTTCTATGGATATAGGCCTGGGAGGATGTTGGGGAGACAGGACAAGACAGATAATAATGTACAGCCAGATGGCAGCTGAGTTCTTGTTGATCTTAGTAAAATTTATGGTGGCCATTTAGTAACGTCCCCAGTTGAGGCAAGGGGATGGGGCCCTTGAACCCCTGTGTCAGCCATTCAGTACAGAAGGCTGCTCTATAGGGTGGAGCAAGATAGCTCCCTTGAGTGACATCTGTGTGGTTTTAGCAGCAGAGAGCTCCTTGCAGCTGTAGGATGTTTTTATCCATCTCCAAAGAAGACCTGGGATGAGTGTCACATCCTTGTAGTAACATTCTTATATTGACACCATCTCTTGCCTTTCACTGATGGGCAAGTCTTTCTTCTCTGGATCCCATTAGATTCACATCTACCACACAGATGCCTCTTTGAGGACATTATTTGTCATTTACTTTACTTCTTGGGACTCATACCTGGTTTGAGTACTGACAGATTGGTCACGTGTCAAGCTTGTGATCAGGATTCCTTTAACTGCTCATGTGATATTCCTTCAACACACACAGGAAGACATGTAACAGGGTGTCACACTTCTCTTGAGTACCCTACTTCATTCTCAGAGTATCTCCCACTGCCTGGTTCCCCATGTCTCCTCATTTACTACTGTCTGTACCTTTAACCTGGTGGTTTATACAAACTGATAGTTTGTCCTAGGGTTCCTTTGACCTCTTGTAGCAAACAGACTAGATTGCTGGTTTTGAAGTGTCTGACACTTGCCTTAATTTTTTCTTCTGAGCTCTAGAACTATTCATTTAACTATCCTTTAAACTCAACACAGAAAAAGTCAAACTTAGAAACTTCCCTCTAGCCTCCATCTGTTCATTCCCAAACCAGAAATATGGCCTCTTTTGTTTTGCTCAGACACAGAGGCAGTCTGGTGTATTTCTGGAATCCATCTTTTGTCTTCTTTTTCATTCTCTTCACTGTAGTTCAGGGGATGCCTCCCATTTCTCGAGTCATTCTAGCACCTTTCAGTTGTTCTCACTACCTTTTCTCTGGAGTGTCCTCACAAGGATCTGAAAAAACTCCTGTTTTACTGTCTTCTGACAGGGTATCTTTAGGAGGCATGTCAGCTCCATGTGGCTTGTCCTTCTCTTCTCCTGCTGTTTCTCTGTGAAGTGTGTGTTCTACCTGAGAGCTGCTTGCCACTCCTGAGTGTTCCACGGTCCATGAGTGCTCTTCTCCAGCATTCTTCTAGAGATGGACCAGCCTTGATTGTCAACCACAGCCCATCCCTGTTAGCTTAGTTTCAACTTCTCCTGGTTTCTGCTTAGATGGCACACTTGGCAAAGCCTTTTTGACCCAAGATTTAGCAAAGGATTCCAGGGGAGCTAAACATGGCTCTGGGTCTTGGTGAATTCTCTTAGTGATGAAAAATAAGGCAAGACCTGTCCCTTTGGTAACATTACAGCTGTGGACATTATGTAAATTCACAACACTCTAGATATTCCTGGAATTTAAACACATGTTGAAAGTCAAACCATGTAATGGAGCTTAAAAGCTTTATGTCTCTTCTTTGAGTTCGTACAGAGTCCATTATTTTGGCATTCTAGAACTTGCTTGCATATACTATAAATGTATCAACTTATTTTCAAAATCTCTTCTTAGATTGTGCGCTTTGAATGTGTCCAAAGTCTTCCATCTTTAACACTTGGCACAGGACAAGACTAAAAAAAAATTCACTCACTGGAAGAATTAATATGCACACATCCTTCATGTGTGTCTCAGATGTTTCTGTAGCCTTATCTTGGCATGAGGCTGAAGGGAATGTCTAACCTTTTAGTGCCTCTTAACACTAGAGCTTCTCTTCTGTATCTTTGTTGGTCAGTTAGAGGACAAATCATTTTCCTGTAAGCAAATTCAACTTGAGTGCTGCATTTTCAATAAGATGGTGTGGTCCTGTTTTCAGAGGATCACTAAGTCTTGGAGCTGTATGAGAGTTTCAAAGTCATGCTTAGTCTTTCATGAACATCTTTAGCAGGTGATAAAAAGCAAGAGCCCCTTTGACTGTTGAAGGGTACACAACGAGTGACTGCTTGCCTTGTTGGTTTCTGTGTGTGCTGCACAAGAGGTAGAAGCAGATCATTCTTGGGTTCCCTAGGAGAGTTGCCTTGATAATCTTGATGACATTATTGTGTTCTCATGCAAGATTTAATGAAGGAGTCCAGGGCAGCTTGGCATGGGCTTGAGAACTGGTGAAGTCTCTTGGTGTTCATGAATGAGGATGGAACCTGCCCCCCCCGACTGATGTCACAGGCCTTGACATTATGAGGAGCTCTGATACCTGATTTTTCCTGGAAATCCCAATTCATGTGTCAACTGTTGGAAGTCAGACCAAGTAACAGAGTCCAAAGCCCATGCTCTTATAAGGAGAAAAGGGGAGGCTTTGATTGTCTTGATATTGACATCACTTTATTTATTTGTGTGTCTTGACACCTAAGACCTTTTCTTCTTTGAAGAATAAGATATACAAAGGAAGACCGTGAATCAAACTTTGTGGTTAATAGGCAGAGGAAGGGGGCCACAGACCTGTTGTCTTTAGAATGCACTTGGCTTTCTTCAAACAGCAGACTCAGCTTTCTGAGCAGATGCATGCTTTGGTGCTGTGTGGCTCGTCCAATCATTTTCTCATCCTCTGTGTCAAACATGGCAGAGTTGGAAAAGTCTGGCATCTTCTCTCAGTGTTTGGTGGAATTCACCAGCAAAGCTATCTGGACCTCAACTTCTTTTTGTTGGAAGGTTTTGCTGACTAATTCAATTCTTTTACATGTTAGAAGTTGTGCTGGCTAGTTTTTTTTTTTAAGTTTTAAAATTTAAGGTGTATCTCCCCCCCCAACATCTCCCCCCTTTGTCCAATAAAAGACTCTTTTTCTTCTAACAATAAATAGAATACAAAACAGTAAAAACAATTAGGGAACAGTAATGAAAATTATAAGGTTTAACATACATTCTCAATGTCCAGTCCATGTGTATTTGGCAACTAATAATATTCTATTATCTATCTTGATGCGTTTAAAGTTCTATTCCTAACTCAGTTTCTATCCTATCTTGCAATACCAACTTAAAAACATTGTCTTATACCTACAACATCCTTTTAATTTGTAAACAACTTAAAATTTAACTGTGAGAATATAACTATCTAGTCTTCAACCACATCAGAGACCTGAGAAGGATAAATATATCTGATTATACAGGAAGTGCAGAGCCAGCAGCTTCCAAAACTAAGAAATGACAGACACTGGCTGCCTGGAAAGTCCCCAATTTCTCTCTATAACATTGGAACATCTATCTTCAGCCATTCAACCCAGTATCTCTGACAGCTATTAATTGTAAAGCAGAAATTATGAAGGACTTTCCCACCCTGTCTTGGCAGAGCTAGGCTGTCAACTTACCTGCTTCCAAGTTTTGTCCTTTTTGGACAGCAATCTGTCTACAGTTGAATCAAGGGATTTTTCTTGCCCAGTGGCTAGCTTGCCACTAAGGCAGGTGCTGGCTAGTTTTATGTCAACATAACACAAGCTGGAGTCATCCGAGAGGAAGAACCCTCAATTGAGAACATGCCTCCATAAGATGGGACTTTGTGTAAGCCTGTAGGGCATTTTAAAAGTAGTGATTGATGGGGAAGAGCCCAGTTCATTGTGAATGGTGCCATTCCTGAGCAGGTGGCCCTGGAGTCTATAAGAAGTCAGGCTGAGCAAGCTAGTAAGCAGCACCCTTTCATGGCCTCTGCATCAGTTCGTGATCCAGGTTCCTGTCCTGACTTCCTTTCAGTGATGAAGTGATGTGGAAGTACAAGCCAAATAAACCCTTTCCTTCAAAGTTGCTTTGGTCATGGTGTTTCATCACAGCAATAGTAACCCTACCTAGAACAGAAATTGGTACCAGGAGTGGGCATTGCTGTGACAGACTCTACCATGTTGCTTTTGGAGAACTATGAAAGGATTTTGGAATTTTGGGTGAGAAAAGCCTCTGAGTGTTCAGTGCTTGGTGTTCTGTGGGAGATAGGAGTGTTGAGAGATGATAAAGGCCTAGTTTGAGAAGTTTCAGAGGGAAGTTTGAGAGTCCCTCAGTGACTCTATCAGGGCTGTGTTTTATTTTGAGTTAAGAATCTGTGATTTTCCAGATGCCCTTCAAGTGAAGAATGGATTAAAAAGAACTGTGGTACATTTACACAATGGAATACTTCTCAGCTATCAGAAACAAGGAAATACAGCAATTTGCAACCATGTGAATGGAACTAGAAAAGCTCACCCTGAGTGAGCTTACTGAGACCCAGAAAGACACTTATGGCATCTATTCACTTATAACTGGATTTTAGCCATATAGTACAGGATAACTGTCCTACAACCAACAGACCCAAAGGAACAGGAACCTAGCATAACTATCCTATGAGAAATTCCCCCCAGCAGCAGATCAAAACAGATGCTGAGACACTCAGTCAAACATTAGGTGGAGCTTTGGGAGCCCTATATAAGAGAGGGAGGAGGAATAGAGAGACCTGGAGGGGTCAAGATCATCACATGAAGATCAACTGAGCCGACTACCCTAGACCCCTAGAGCCTTACAGAGACTGAAACACTAATGAAGAAGAAGAAGAAGAAGAAGAAGAAGAAGAAGAAGAAGAAGAAGAAGAAGAAGAAGAAGAAGAAGAAGAAGAA
>CAJQZJ010032054.1:9775604-9797967 GCA_907164525.1 Lophiomys imhausi | reverse complement strand
AAGAAGAAGAAGAAGAAGAAGAAGAAGAAGAAGAAGAAGAAGAAGAAACAAGCTTAGACTTGACCTAGACTCCCCTAAACATATATAGAGGAGAGACAACTTGGTCCTCATACAGATCCCTTAGCAAGTAGGGGTACACAGTCTCAGTCATGGACTTTGTTACCTGTTAGTCAGACACTTTACCCTCGTGGACCTGGCATGTTGGGCCACAGAGCAAGAGGAAGCTCTTAGCCCTCATATAACTGATGAACTGAGGGAGGCTGATAGGTGAGAGTCCCCATACCACAGGAATAGAGATAGGTGGGAGAAGGGGTAGAGGATGGGAGAGTGGGACCAGGAGAGGAGGAGGGAGAGGGCTGTGACTGAGATGTAACATGAATTAATAAATAAACATATATATGAAAAAAGAATCTGTTGTTTTGGTTAGCGGAAGTGGAAGAGTCAGCCATAATTAACAAGATAACAGAACTACTGAAGTAAAACTTTTGCTTTATTGGGACAATTGATGCTGGTTAACTTGAGATGAGAAAATCAGTGTTGATTAAGAGAAGATCAGCATCATTGAGGTGAAATCTTCTGAGAAGTCTTTTGTGAGAGTGAGTACATGCAAAATGTGTTCAGAGGTGACCAAGGTTGTATCTTGTGCTGGTAGTTGAACTTGATAGTGTAAGAGTCACCTAGGTGGTACTGGTTTTGAAGGCATGAAGTAGTCATGGACAGCAGATGAGGCTTGTCACTGTGTGGCAGAGCTGAAGGGAGCTTGGGCGAGGCTGTTGGTGAAAGTTCAGATGTTGGCATCAGCAAGATACTCCAGTATTTTGGCGATGCCAGTACTATGGGATGGCCACCAAGAACAGCTGCAGGTGTGGAGTGGTAGCCAGTCTAAGCATAGAAGACAAATTTGTGTGTGCTGCAGAGGATGGAGCTGGAGAAGTAATCCAAGCCCTTTGGAGGAGCCCAGAAGATCATGAGTGGATCCCAGATACTGGATATTGAATTATTTACACTGTTGGATTGTGGCTGTGCCCTGGCTCTTCCCTTTTGAAGTAAGAAAGTATTTATTTTTGATTTTACAGGAGCTCACAGTTGAGAGACTGAATTTTATAAAGAGATTTGAGGTTTAAGAAGACATTTTGGATTTTTTTTGACAATTTTTTTCCTTTATTTTCTATTTCTTCAAGTTACATCTCAATCTCAGTCCCCTCCCTATTCCCCCTCCAGTCCCACCCTCCCAACCCTCAACCCCCCATCCTCTTCCCTTTTATTTTCTTTTAAGTTTAAGGTATATCTTATTTCCCCCTACAGTTTCCCCTTTCAGTCCAACAAATGGCTCTTTCTCTTATAATAACAAATACAATACAGTACAACAGAGGTAATTAGGCCACAGTTATGAGGGTTATATGGCTTAACGTAAATTCCCAATGACCAGTCCATATGTATTTGGTACCTGACTTTAACATTCTACTATCTAAACATCTCCATGAGTTTAAAGGTCTATATCTGACTCAACATTCATACTAACTTGCAACACAATTTTAAAAGTATCTTCTTAGATCTATAACACTCTCTTGACTCCTAAACAACTCAAAATTTAATTATGAGACCCTAGCTATCTGTTCTTCAATCACCTCAGAGACCTGAGAGGGATAAATATATCTGATTTTATAGGAAGTACAGGGCCTGCAGCTTCCCAAACTAAGAAATGACATACCTGTGGCTGCCTGGACAGGTCCCATTTTCTCTCCATACATTACAGCATCGATATTCAGTCATTTGGCCCCGTTTCTCTGACAGACATTGATTGTAGAGCGGAGGTTATGAAGGACTTACCTACCCTGTCTTGGCAGAGCTAGGCTGTCGACTTACCTGCTTCCAGGTTTTGTCCTTTTTGGACAGCATTCTGTCTACAGTTGGGGCAAGGGGCTTTTCCTACCAAGAGATAGGCTTGCGACTAATTCAGTCATCTCCCACTGGAGATTCTTTGATGCTCATCTTCTACTTGGAAGAGAATAGGGGGTGCTGTCAGGAGTTGATATGTCTTGATATAAAAAAATCTAAAGTTATGAAAACATCTTTGAATGCCATACTCTGCAGATCTCTTGAGGTTTTTGAAGAGGCCCTATCTATCTCTTATATTGGGGTAAGCAGATGTTGCTTGTCTCTTGCCGGTTTATTTCTGATTAGCTTAGAAAGTAACTATAATAGGCTGTCATAGTACCTAACTGAATGACCGGCTTGCATAACCATTAGTTTGCATTTCTTAATTATCCTAAACAGTTTATGACAATTAGTAGTAAAAGGCCGAAACATCACATTTCATTTATTTCTTTACCTCCTAACCCTTCCATCCCATTTCTCTGGGGTGGGGTGTCCTTATATAACAGTCCCTCATCTCAGTTGAGAGGTCGTATGAGGGCCAAGAGCCTCTTCATTCATTGGGGATCTACAAAGCAGTACCATCAGTGAAAAGTGTCTCGTTGCCCGGGAGAGAGAACTACTAAACAAACAAACCAATAAGCATACAATAGATAAAAAAGACTAAAAAATAGAAAAAAATATAACTAATATATAAAAAATAAATAAAGAATAAAAATTAAAAATAAGATGTCTATGTCCAAGTTCCCTTTGGTGTGTTAGTTGTAGTATCGATACCTTCTACTATATAGCTAAAATCCTACTATAAGTGAATAGATGCCATATGTGTCCTTCTGAGTCTGGGTTAGTTCACTCAGGATGAGCTTTTCTAGTTCCATCCATTTGGCTGCAAATCGCATAATTTCATTGTTCCTGATAGCTGAATAATATTCCATTGTATAGATGTACCACAGTTTTTTGACCCATTCTTCGGTTGAGGGACATCTGGGTTGTTTCCAGTTCCTAGCTATTACAAATAAGGCTGCTATAAACATAGATGAGGAAACTTCCTTATGATTCCGTGAAGAGGCATTTGGGTGTATACCCAGAAGTGGTATGGCTGGGTCCTGAGGCAGAGCTATACCAAGTTTTTTAAGATATCGCCAGACTGACCTCCATAGTGGTTGCACAAGCCTGCATTCCCACCAGCAATGGAGTAGGGTACCCCTTTCTCCACACCCTTGCCAGCATGTGCTGTCATTTGAGTTTTTGATCTTAGCCATTCTGACAGGTGTGAGATGGAATCTCAGAGTCGTCTTGAGTTGCATTTCTCTGATGATTAAAGATGTTGAGCATTTCTTCAAGTGTCTCTCAGCCATTAGGGATTCCTCCTTTGTGAATTCTCTATTTAGCTCTGTCCCCCATTTTTTGATTGGATTATTTGGTTTCTTGGCATTTAATTTCTTGAGTTCTTTGTAGATTTTGGATATTAGCCCTCTGTCAGATGTGGGGTTGGTGAAGATTTTCTCCCAGTCTGTAGGCTGCCGTTTTGTTTGAATGACAGTGTCTTTTGCCTTACCGAAGCTTTTCAGTTTCATGAGGCCCCATTTATTGATTGTTGATCTCAAGTCCTGAGCTGTTGGTGTTCTGTTCAGGAAGTTGTCACCTATGCCAATCAGTTCGAGGGTTTCTCCCACTTTTGATTCTAGTAGATTTACTGTGACCGGCCTTATGTTAAGGTCTTTGATCCACTTGGACTTAAGTTTTGTACAGGGTGATAAGTATGGGTCTAACTTCATTCTTTTACAAATGGACATCCAGTTGGACCAGCACCATTTGTTGAAGATGCTGTCCTTCTTCCATTGTGCTGTTTTGGCTTCTTTGTTAAAAATTAGGTGGCCATAAGTGTGTGGGTCTATTTATGGATCTTCAATTCGATTCCATTGACATTTTGGATTTTTAAACAAACTGAATTTTAAACTGAATTTGTAAAGATTGTGGGATCTTTTAAGTTTATAAAAATGTTTTGTATTGTGATATTTATATTGATGTCTGATCTTGGGGATGAACTAGAAAGGAAAGGTTGTGGCTTAATAGTGATGTATTTGTGTGTCAAGTTGACAAGGGGTCAATTGTGCTGTTTAGTTTTATGTCAGCTTGACATAAGATGGTCATTAGAGAGCCAGGAGCCTCTGCTGAGAAAATGCTTTCATAAGATTGGGCTGCAGACAAGCATGTAGGCAACTGATCTGTTCTCTGAAGAAGACTGTTTATCCATTCCCCAGAATTTCTTAGTTACCTGTAATTCTTTGTGTAGGGTAGAGGACCAGAGGTCTTTCCATTGTCAGCTCTGGCATGTCTATTGTTATTGTTCAGTTCATCTTTAGACATTCGTGTCAGTGAGACTTTATGGGTGTAGCTTCTGATATTACTAGGAGACACAGTCTCAGCAAACTCCTTGATCCTCATGTTCTTACAATTTTTCTTCCCTCTCTTCTGCCATGTTCCCCGAGCCTTTGTGCAGGAATTGTTTTGTAGATGTATGCATTGGGACTGAACTCCAGAACTCTGAATTTTGATTGGCTGTGATTTTCTGTGATGGTCTCTATCTGTTGCAAAGAGAAATTTCCTTGAAGAGGCATAAAGAATGTCTTAGTATTGTATTGCTGTGAAGAGACATGACCATGACAATTCTCATAAAAGAAAGCATTATTTGTGTCTTGCTTACAGTTTCAGAGGTTTAGTCCATTGTTATTATGGCAAGGAGCATGACAACACACAGCCAGACATGGTGCTGGAGATGTATCTGAGAGTCCTACAATCCAGATTCACAGGCAGCAGGGAGAGAAACACTAAGCCTGACTTGGACTTTTGAAACCTCAAAGCTCATCCTCAGAGACTCACTTTCTCCAACAAGGCCACACCTCCTAATCCTTCTCAAGTAGTGCCACATCCTGATCACTAAGCACTCAAGTATATGAGCCTCTGGGAGCCATTCTTATTTAAACCACTACTAGCACAAATATTTAGAATGAGTTAGGAATTATGCTGATTTGGTAAAGAGATGGTTGTGTGTTCTCTAAGATCCATGACTTCACTAGTCTTGGGTAGTTGGCTAGATTTCCAGTACCAAGTATGATTTCCCTCTTGATGAACAGGTCTGAAGTCCAATTAGAGAGCTATTTTTTTCCACCCAGAGTATGCATACTTCTACTTCCCCAGGGGTTATTGTGCCATGCTGGTCATTATTGTGGTTCATAGGCAATATATCTGGGTAGCACTGTTAGTTGCTTCCCTCTTTTGGAAGCTTTCATGGTGTCTTCTGGTACCAAGTAAGCTAGTCCCCAGGGATGGTGCATTCAAGTGTTCCAGCTCTGGATCCTCTGGGCCCTCTGTCTGAAGTGCATGACATTTTCACCATTTCTACCACTGGGGCCAACCAAGGGCATATCAATGGCCTGTAGTGTTTTGAGAGTCTCCTGGACAACTCTGACCAACAACTCAAAAGAACACTTCTTATGCATGGTCTTGGAGTTTTTTTTTGGTAGATTGTCTTTGGCTCTTGGAGGGAGCATTGTCAACCCAGATGAAAAATTTTCATTTAAACTATATATGTATATTTATACATAGAGTTGTGTGTATTATAGGTTTTTTTTTGGTAGGTAGGTAGGTAATAAATAGTATAATTTCTTATAACTTTTCTAGACATCCTTACTGTTATTTCTCTCTCTCTCTCATCTTTATTCATCTCTCCCTCCTGTCCCTAACTGGAGCCGCCATTTTCCCATCTTCCTGATCAGATTATGTGTACCTTGCGATTTCTGTCTATTGTTCCCTCTCTTCCCTATGTCATAGTAAAATGGTCCCTTTTACTCTCCTAGTTTCTACAGTTACTCCAGGATATGTACTCATATCTGAATATTTTAAGCTCAGAGCCTCCAGTGAAAGAGAACATACAATGTTTGTCTTTCTAGATCTAGGTTACCTCACTCTGTAATCTTTTCTAGTTCCATTGATTTACCTGCAAATATCATTTTTTCTCTTACAGCTGAATAGTACCCCATGTACATGTGGTGCACACATGCCACATTTTCACTATTCATTTGTTGGCTTAAAGGATGTTTAAGTTGTTTCTTTTTCCTTGCTCTTGTGACTAGAACAGCCATAAACATAGCTGAGCAAGTATCCATGGAGTAGGATGTTGAGTTCTTTGGGCATATGCCAAAGAATGGCATAATTGGGTCATAGGGTAGACTTATTTTTAGCTTCTTGAGAATTTTCCACACTGATTTCTATAGTGACTGTACCAGTTTACAGTCCCACCAACAGCACATGAGAATTTCCTTCTCCCCACACCCTCTCTAGCATCTGTGGTTGGTTGCTTTGCTGATCTTTGCCATTCTGACTGGGTAAGATGAAATTTCCCCAGTTGCTATGAAGGATGAACATTTTTTGAGTTATTTCTTGCTATTTTTTTCTTTGTTTTGAAAATTGTTTGTTCAGATCCTAAACCCATTTTTTGAATGGGTCACTATTTTGTTTTGATTCTGTACATTTTTTTAGTTCTTTATATATTCTGGATAATAATCCTCTATAAGATACACAGATGGCAAAGATTCTCTCCCATTCTGTGGGTTTCTTCTTCATTTGGTTGATTTTTTAAAAATTGCAGCTATGCAGTTTTAGTTTTATAAAGTCTCACTTCATAATTGTTGGCCTTAATTTTGGAACAAATAAAGTACTATTTAGAAAGTCCTTTCCTTTACCTCTATTATGTAGGGTATTGACTATGTTTTCTTTAAGCAATTTCAGTGACTCAGGTTTTGTGCTTTAATAGTCTTTGATCCATTTGGAGCTAGTTTTTGTGCAAGGTGATAGACTTTGAGATAATTTCATTCTTCTGCATGTGGATGTCCAGTTTTCCCACTCCTATTTACTGAGAGTGCTTTATTTTGTTTTTGCTTATGTTTTTGGCATTTTTGTTAACTATTGAGTGGCTGAAGCTCTGTGTACTCATATTTGGGGCTTTGATTTTGTTCCATTGATCTACATGTCCAGTATCTTATTGTTTTTATTACTATGGTGCTGTAATATATCTTAAGATCTGGAATGCTAATCCCTCCCGCTTTGTCCAGAATTATTTTGGCTATCCAGGGTCTTTAGTGGTTTCATATGAATTTTAGTGCATACATACATACATACATACGTATTGTATGTATGTATATATATATAAAATTTCTGTAAAGAATGAGATGGAGATTTTAATTGATCATTTTCATAATATTAAATCTACTAATCCATGAACATGGGATGCTTTTGCATTTTCTAGTGTCTTTTTCTCTGTTTTTCTTCAGAGGTTTAAAGCTTTCATTGTGGAGGTCCTTCATATCCTTGCTTTGGCTTATTCCTAGATATTGTTTTCCTTTGAGGCTATTATGAATGAAAGTCTGACCATGATCTGTTTCTCTGTATGTTTATTGTTGGTGTGTAGAAAGACTATTGATTTGTACAGGTTGATTTTGTAACCTGCCGCATTTCTGAATTAGAAAAGTTTTCTATTGGTTCTTTGTGAATTTCGTATCATGCACCTCATTCCCACTCATCTCTTTCTCCTCTTACACCCCCCTCCACCCTTGTAACCTCCCCTAACAGAAAGAAATCTTATTGTGGAAGCTGTAGTGTGTCATATTGTGTCCTATGCTATACCTTTTTGTCTACACGTCTTTGCTTGCAAATTTTCATTGCAATGACTCATTGGTCTTGTGTAAGGCTTCTGGCTTCTGCTACATTATCAATACTGGAACCTCACTGGGACTCCTCTCATATATACTGTTGTTGTCTTGTGTCATGGAGATCCTGTAGTTTTGTATCTTTAGGATCATCCTCTTTACATATTCCAGCAGTTTGCTGGGATAGATGTTGGGGCAGGTCAATTCAAAGCCCTGGATCTGTGCCTGAGAGGTATCTGAGCTGGTGAGCCCCCTGGCTTTCCTGCTCTCATGCTCTTGGGGCCAGCTCACCAGCAACACCTGATATCAGGGCCAACTCTACTGTGCCACCCAGGCGAGGTGCAAGACAGCTCTCCAGAGTGCTACAGCAGATGAGGGGCAGGGCCTGCTCTCCAGAATGCTTTATCAGGTGAGAGGCAGGGCCAGCTTTCCTGCCTATCTGCCATAGGTGGGAAGGAGTAAGGGGGGGATCATCTCTCCCTTACTTATGTCACTAGATAGCAGACAAGCAGAGGGGCCAGCTCTCCCACACTCACACCGCCTGAGCCCCTGCCATCACAGTCAACTCTACTGTGCTGCTCAGGTGAAGTCTAGGGCTTGCTCTGCTGCTCTGATGAACTTGTGGCCAGCTCTCTGGGCTGCCATAAGTAGCAAGGGGCCAGGTGGTCATCCCTCCCTCACTTATGTGGGGCCAGCTTTCCCATGCTCACACCCTTGGGGCCACCAGGGTCAGCTCTACTGTGCTGCCCAGACGAGGTGCAGGGCCAGCTCTCCTGCACTCATGACCCCAGGACAAGGTCTCCATCCTGCTGCAGATGGTGAGGGACAAGGGGATATGAGGGTATCTCTCCCTTGTCCACCTAACTGCACAAGATGAGAATGGTAGGGTCAGGTCTCCCACACTCAGGGGCCAGCTTAACTGTAACTCCAGCAATGTATGGGGCTGCTCTCCTGAGTACTTCAGCTGGCTAGGGCAAGGGCAGCTTTCTTGCTTTCATGTTCTCATGCCCTAGGGCCAGCTCTCCCACAATGCCCAGGTGACAAGTGGGGCTAGTTCTGCACAGCCCTCAGACATCAATATGTTCCCAGGTAGCAGCCCAGACCAGGGACACCTGCCTGGCCTCTGGTGGTAACAGACCCCTGATGCTGCAGGGCCTCAGACCCAGACATGGCCCCTGGTGGCAGCACAGGCAGAACCTCTTCATGATCCCAGGTGGCATCACTGGCTACTCACATCAGGCTGTTCCTCACTACCCTCCAGTCTCCAGTTCTGCTTCTCTTCATTGTGGCCACATCCTTCTGTTTTACTTTCTCTTCCATTTCTCCACCTCTTATTTGTTCCACTGAGTGGTGCCTGGGGTCTCTGAGTGTCTGGGGTCATCTCAGGAGTGATCCCAGTATTGTTATGTCCTGCTCATGTTTTACGATGCTGGGTAGGGATCATCTCAGGCATTGTCTGGCTTCTCAGACATAGTCTGGCATCCCAGGCATGCAAAACACCTGACTGGTAGTTGTCTCAAGCTAGTCCCCTGTCCAGGCCCCATGGTGCTGGTCTGGTGATCATCTCAGCTTGTTTCTCAGCCTACCCACCTGAGTGGCCCCATGCAAGGGTTGTCTGTCTTGGGTTTACTCCCACCTGGGACCCTCAGTTTCAGGCAGGGTTCTTCTAGTCTTCGGTTTTATGGCACTGGACTGGTGGTCATCTCAGGCTTGCTTTTTTTCAGGGAATATTAAGCTTTTAATCATTCAGATGTTCATAGGTCAGAACACTGAGCATAAACAGAACCTTTCTCCTCTCTGCCACTTACTGATGCACATGTGACACAGCAGTCACACCAGCAACACTTCTAGGGGCAGCACTTTGTTGAATTTATTTATCATTTCTAGAAGTTTTCTGGTAGAATTTGTGGGACCTCTAATGTCAGCTGGAAATGAATTTTTGTTCCAGCTACTACTTGGAACACAGCATTGAAAAGGGGTAGACATGGTGGAGATCCCTGTCTCATTCCTCACTACAGTGATATTGTTTCAAGCTTGTTTCCATTTAGGATGATGATGGCTGTGGATTTTTCATATATAGATTTTATTATATTGAGGCGTGTTCCTTGTAGTCCTATATTCTCTATAGGTTTTATCATGAAGGCATGTTAGATTTTTGTCAAAGACTTTTTATGTGTCTCTTGAGATGATTGTGTGCTTTTTTTGTCTTTAAGTCCATTTATGTTGTTTATTACATTTATTGATGTGCATAAGTTGAACCATCCCTGCATTTCAGGGATAAAGCCAACTTGGTCATGCTGGGTAATCTTTTCTATGCATGTCTGTATTTTGTTTGCAAGTATTTTATTGAACATTTTGGGCTATTTTCATCATGGATATTGACCTGTTGTTTTCTTTCTTTTGTTGTTGTATCTCTACTTAGTTTTGGTATAAGAGTAATAATGGCTTTATAGCAGAGTTTAGGAGTGTACCTCCTGCTCTTATTTTTTGGATAATTTAAGAAGAGTTAAGTGTAGGTCTTTCTTCTTTGAAAGTCTGGGAGAGAATTATGTGAATCCATCTGGGCTTGGACTTTTTTTTAATGCTGAATGCTGGAAGGCTTTTTATTACTATTTCAGTCTCCTCATTTGTTATGGGTCTGTTCTGTTTAGGTGTTTGGTTTCTTGGTTCTTTTTTTTTTTTTGGTAGTTCAGTTGAACCTAGATATTAATTTTTTTCTGTTAGGTTTTCCAGCTGTTAAGTATTACCTTATAGTATTCTGAATTTCTTTGGTGTCTGTTGTAGTATTTCTAAGTTCATTTGTGATTGTGTCAATTTGGGTTCTCTCTTTCATTAGTTGGGCCAAAGGTCTGTCAATCTTATTTTAACTTCTTAAAAAAATCAGCTCTTAGATTCATTGATTCCTTCTATCATTTTCTTATTTCTATTTCATTGATTTCCATCTAATTTTATTATTTCTTGCCATTGACTGAATTTGGATTTGGTTAATCTTGTTTTTCCAACTTTTTGAGTTGCATCATTAGGCTATTTATTTGTGCTCTTCCTGATTTTTAAAGTGTAGACATTTAGAGCTATAACTCTCCCTATTATGACTCCTTTCAATATTTCCCCAAGGTTTTGTTGTTTTGTATCTTTGTTTTCATTTAGTTCCAGAAGAAATTTAGATTTCTTTCTTGACTTCTTCTTTGACTCATTCATCATTCAGTAATGAGTTGTTTAATTTCCATGATATTGCATATCTACTAGTATTCCCCCCCCCGTCAATTTAAAGTCTGATTGCATTGTGGTCAAATAGGATACAAGGAGATATTTTAATCTCTTTGAATTTGTAAAGATTTGTTTTGTGTCCCAGGATGTGTTCTATTTTAGGAAAGCTTCTGGGTACTGCTGAGTAGAATGTGTATTTATGGTATTTGGGTGGAATATTCCATAGATATCTGTTAAGTATGTTTGATGTATGATGTCAGTTTACTCTGTTTATATTCTGTCCAGATGACATATCTAATGGAAAAATAGGGTTTTGGAATCACCTACTATTAATGGAATGATTTTAGTTCATATCTTAAATCCAGGAGTACATTTTTAAAAAATGAAATTGGGTGTATCAAAGTTTGGTGCATATATGTTTAGGGTAATAATGTCTTCTTGGTTAACTGTTTCTTTGATTAGAAAGAAATGTCCCTCTTTATCTCTTCTGATTGTGTTTAATTTGAAGTGTGTTTTTGTCAGATATTAGGATAGTGACTCCTACTTGTTTCCTGGTCTCATTTTATTGGAGTACTTTTGGCTATCATAGTCTAAGAAAGTGCCAATATTTAAAGCTTTAGACAACACAACGATGGATTTTATTCCTTGACCCATTCAGTCAGCCCATATACTTTGATTGGAGAATTGAGGTCATTGATATTTAAAGTTATTATTGAAATGTATGTGTTAATTGCAGTTACCGTGTTGTTGATTGTGGGTGTTGTTTGCTCACAGTGATACTTTATGTTTTAATAATTACGGCTTTGTATTTCTTTCTACAGTCTCTCTGTTATGCTCATTCCTCTCTTTAGTTCAAAATATTGCTTACTGTATTTTCTTTAGGTTTGATTTGTTGAGTGTAAAACATTTTAGGCTGGACAGTCTATCATGTAAACTTCCCCTTTCTCTTTCCATTATGACAGATAGTTTTGCTGGGTATATTAGTCTAAGCTGGCCAGCATAGTCTATTAGAACCTGGAACAAATTGCTCCAATTTCTACTTGGTTTTCCAATGACAAATCAGCTATTATTCTGATGTGTTGTTCTTCATATGTGATTTGAGTTTTTTTTTCTTGAAACTCTTAATACATTTTCCTTGTAATGTACCCTTAGTGTTTTAGCCATGATATGCTGTGGATATTTTATTTTCTGGTTTTGTCTATTTTGTGTTCTTTGTGTTTCTTCTATATGTATTGGTGAGACTTTCCTCAGTTTGGAGATAAAATATGGGGATATTTTATGAATTTGAGGTATTTTATTTTTAAAAGTAATATTGAATATATGGGTCTATATATATGCATGTGTGAGTACAGTGCCTGCAGAGTCCAGAAGAGAATGCAAGACACATTAGAGATTGAAGTAGAGGTCATGGTGAGCTGTGAGATATAGCTGCTGGGACCCAAACTTGAGTCCTCTGTAAGAGTAGTATGTGCTCTTAACCTCTGAGGCATCTTTCTAGTTCCTATAGTATTTTCTTAAGATTATGTTTATTCTTACTCAGTTTCTAGTAATTTCCCCTTTCAGCAATTTTAATCCATTAATTTCCTCAGGTGGCTTAGCTAAAAGTCTGTTAATTTTGTCCATTTTTTTTTTTAAAGAACCAACTTTACTTCTTTCTCTTCTTTTCTTTGTCTCCAATCCTTGTAATTTTCATGCTTCTGCAAGCTGTAGGTTTACTTTTTATAGTTACTTAAAGTTTACAATTGGTGACTGATTTGTGACCTTTGATCTTTCTGTGTTTATGTTTATAGCTGTAACTTTCCTTCTCAACTTGCTGTTCCTGGGTCCCATTCAGTACTGTAGTCTTGTTAGTTTATGTTTTTACTTCCATTTGTTTCAAGATACTTTTGAATTTCCTCCTTTAACGTCTTGGTTATTTAATAGAAAGCTGTGTAATTTCCATACTTTTTTGAGCCTTAATAGTTTTCTATTAATAAGTTATAGCTTATTCCATTGTGGCCAGAAAACATAAAACTAAATGTGGTTTTAATTTTTCAGTTTTAAAATATGAATAATTTTACTTACTGCTTGAAAATATCAGACATGTCTACAGTGTTTGCCCAACTATTGCTCTTAAATTCCCCCTAGTACATACCAACCTGTCTCCCTTTTGACTTTGTGCCCTTTTAAAATTATTATTGTTATTAACAGCTCCCTGAGTCAAATTAATACTGACCATGGAGAGGGTATGGTGCCACCCATTGAGGTATATACAACCTATCAGCAGCTGCACCCCCCAAAGAAAAGTACCAACTGTTCATAGTTTTTCCACCAACTGTGGTATGCTTCATGAGCTCCTCCCAAGTCTACGCTGTCATTTTGTCTGGCTCGATCTTGTGCAGGTCTTGTACGGGTAAACCATAGCTGCTGTGAATCTATGTGTGCATCAGCCGTGGCATCTCCAGAAGCCAACATTTTACAGCTCGAAACTCCATCCCCTCTTTTGCATATTTTCTGTTCACAGTATATCCTAAGCCTTAGAAGAGGGGATGTAAAGGTAGATGCGTTACCTATAGCTGAACACTCACAATCCCTTATTCTCAGCACCTGAAACAGTTTTGCACCATTAGCCACCCTCTACTACAAAAAGAAGCTTATTTGGTCTGGAGTGCCACAAATCTATAGGTATAAATATATGCTTTTCAGTTTAAAAAATAGTGAAGTTTGGTTTGTGGCCTAACCTGTGATTAATTTATCTTGGAGAACATTCCATAATACTTGAGAAGAGCATACATTCTGCTTTACTGGGTGAGAGGCTATAGATTCATGACATGCTTGTTGGTTTCTAGTTTTTCACTAAACTTCCTTAATTTATTATGGGATGGTCAAGCCTCTATTGCAGAAACATTTCTCATATATATATATATATATATATATAAATTCTCATATATATATAATATATATTTAAGTTTGCTTCATGTATTTTGTGGACTCTGTTGTTAGGTGCCCATGCATTTATGACAACTATGTATTCTTGAAGGATCAGACACATTCAGCCTTTTGTTACTCTTGTCATGTGAATCTGGATGTCCATAAAAGCTTCCATGATTTCTTTACCCACAAACAATTCCAGCAATGGACCTAGAGCCTGCCATAGAACAGTTGTTTCTTTTCATCTTCTAGCCTAGACGTGTGCTGTATAATGATTTCTGTTAAGTTTCACCTTGCTCCTGCTTTTAAATGTATGCTCTGAGCTAGGCAGCATAGAGGAGGATGTCCGACAAGTGAGTGCCAAGCGTGAAATAGGAAGTCAAAACACAACTCATGTTTTTAGTGAAAGTTTGGCCGGTTTTTTTTTTTTTTGGATAAATATATACAGATAACTAGCTGAGAGCGTTTGGTTACTTTGTAGGGACCTGGAGAAGTTGATACTAATGCATTTTTCCAATATTTGAATTGATTTTATGGAGGAGAGGATATTTGGAAGTCTTCAATTTGCTATTCTTTCTTAATCTTGTGTTATTGATTCTTCACAGTCTTATCCTAAACAGTATAGAAGATTTTGTCAAACCCTTCCCTATCATTTTCCTTATGTTCAACCCATTAGACACAGTTATGGCGGAAATATGATCACCGTGAGTGACTTGCTTTCAGTTCCATATTGTAACTTTTTCCTTATCCTGTACAGAAATTGGAAATGACTTTAAAATTAATTTTTGCCTAGGTTACACCACCACTAACAGTATCTAAGGGGGGGTTGTTTTTGCTCACACCTTAATCAGAAATTGCTTCTTTGATAGCTACCATTCTGAGGGGTGAGATGGGAACTCAGTGTGGTTTCAACTTATTTCTCCAGTGATGGTGAGATCGAACATTTTCCATATGCTCATTGGCCATTGAAATTCTAGTGGAAATTACATTGAATCTGTAGATTGATTTTGGTAGTATAGACATTTCCACAATGTTAGTTTTTTTTTCAATACCTAAGCACAGGAAGCCTTTCTAGTGTCCTCTTCAGTTTCTTTCTCTCAGCTACTAGGGACATACATGTGGAAATTTCTCAAAAACAAAACGAAACACAACAAAAACAAAAACAAAAGCCAACCTCCCCACAAACAAGCAACAACAAGACAACTGAACAAAAGATTTATCATGTGACCCAGCTGTACCACTCTTGGGTTTTTTTCCTGAAGTCCTTTCAAGTCAGTATGTCTTAGTTGCTCACTCACTAGTATTCATTGCTATACTCTTCACAAAGGCTGTGACATGGAACCAACCTTAGTATCCAACAACAGAGGAATGGATAAGGAATGCATGGGTTATATGCATATGAAAGTTTTTTTTCCAGCCATAAATAAAAGGAGTTAAGTTACTTGTGGAAAAATGGAAGCTACTGGAAGTATTCATATTAAGTAAATTAATCCAGTTTCAGAAAGACAAATATCACAAATTTTCTCTCATATTTGGGTCCCAAAGTTTACAAAGATACTTGAAATAATTTCTGTGTATACATTGCAAACTTGGAAGTAAAATACTAAGGGAACAAGGGGTACTAAGAGGGATAGGGACTATGTCTTACATATAGTATAGATTGTATGAAAATATCCTTGTGCAATATAGGACCATATGCAGTAAGTATACATTAAAAATAAAAAAAAAACAAAGCTAAACAAAACCCATTTGAAGACTTTTGTTCAGAATTCACAGAATTCTGGTTAATAGAAATGGTAAGATAACCCCCAACCCCTGCTTGCAGTTCTATTTTCTCAAGGTTAGGAAAAAGTCATCACACTCCTGCCACATTCCTTGTAAGGTTTTCTTTATGTTCTTTGATGGTACTAGGCATGTATAGTTTTGAAATCAGCCATATTCATAGAAGCTCATGTCTCATCTTGACGATTTTAACCAATTCCTTCTCTCAGCTCCATGTTTTATTTTTTATTTATTATTTTATTTTTCCAGACAGGGTTTCTCTGTGTAACTCTGGCTATCTTGGAACTCTCTCTATAGACCAGGCTGTCCTTGAGTTGACACAGATCTGTCATCCTCACCCTCCCAAGTGCTGTGATTCAAGGTGTGCGCCACCATGCCTGGCCTTTACAGACAGTTTGGAACTGCCATGTGGGTGCTGGGATTTGAACCCAGGTCCTTGGAAGAACAGCCAGTGCTCTTAACCACTGAGCCATCTCTCCCGCCTTGAACTCCATATTTTAAAAGTGAATGAATTTTAGATATTTAGAGTAGAAAGCAATTTTTAGTTGTTGATATTATTTTATTTTATTTTTTTCTGAGACAGGGTTTTCCTATGTAACAGAGCCCTGGCTGTCTTGGACTCACTTTATAGAACAGGCTGGCCTCAAACTCACAGAAATCCACCTGCCTCTGCCTCTCAAGTGCTGGGATTAAAGATGTGCACCACCAGGAAAGCAGCTATATACTCATATAAGTAAAAAACAACAACTAGGTTTTGGGGATATGGCTGAGTGATTAATGTTCATATCTCCAGAAACCTACATAAATTCTGTATGGGCCTGACAGCCCACTTGTGACTCCAGCCTATGTGACTTGCATGTGTCTCTGTGTGGTATGTACATGTGTGTGCAAGTGCCTGTGGGGGCCAGAAGAGAGAGGCTGATCCTTGGAGCTGGAGTTATAGACAGTTGGAAGCCACCCAGTGTTGGTGCTGGGAATTGAACTCAGACCCTCTGCAAGAGAAATGTGTACTCCTAACCACTGAGTCATCTCTCCAGTCCTGGTAACAGACTTCGTAGGGGTGACCTTCCATATTTAGAAATAATCATATTTGACGATAATGAATTTTAATTTTATTATTATGCAAAGTCTATCCAGTTGCTTTGGTAGAATTTGGGTATTGGCATTTTAAAATTTGACTGGCCTCTGGATTTTTCTTCCTTTATGTGTGTGATAATTTAGTCACTGTTAATGTCAGAGACATGCTGATTTCTTCAAATTAATCAATTAACCTTTCATTTTCTCCCTGTGTTCATGGGTGGTTTATATGAGACATCAGACTTTCTCCAAAAGCCCGTGAAAGAAAGAAGTTAGTTATATTTTCTGCATCTGGGATAGCTTTCAAGATAACTTTGGCAGTATTTGTAAATGAGTTGATTTTCCATATTTTTCATAATTTTTGATATTTTATGTCAGTGAGAACACCATGTAGAGTGTCTTTATTTTAATTGATGAATAGCTGAAGAGGCACAAAGAGTCTCTTCTAATAGGTTTGAAGAATCTCTTTCTTATACTAGTTTGCTTTTCTCCCCCTCTCTAAGATGGTGGCTTTCTTTTTTTCTGTATCATCTGTATTATCTCAGTTGTCTCTTACATTTTTAGGTTTCTGAGACAGGGTTTCTCTATGTAACAGCCCTGGCTGTCCTGGAACTCACTCTGTAGACCAGGCTGGCCTTGAACTCACAGAGATCTACCTGCCTCTGCCTCCCGAGTGCTGGGATTAAAGGTGGGCGCCACCACACCTGGCTCTTACATTAATTTTTAAAAATAAGTTCTTTGCAGTTGCTAACTTACCATCGTAAATTCCTTCATCTATTTAGTTGTTTCTACTTTTGATGGTGAAAATAATATACAAATAAAAGCGATATATGTATTCAGTTTAATAATAAAGATGAGCATACCGAACACATGATTTATAACCCCCTTTAGCCCTGTGTATTACCTATGGCAACATGTTTTCCTTCCTTGTTCTAGGAGATAATTATTCTCCAAATTTCAGGTTACTCATCTCCTTGACTGCTTTTGTAGTTTTAATCAGAATACTCATGGATGCCTTAAAATAAAAGTTGCTTGATTTTTTTTCTAGGTTTTGAACTTCACAGAATTGGAATCAGATTATGTGAATTTTGATATTGTTTTCTGCTCAGCATTATGTTCTTGAGATTCACTCCTACTAGTGTAGCTAATTTTTAAAATAGTAGATTTCTTGTGAGATTATGTGAGTGCATATTCACATATGCAATTACACAAAATTATTAAGATACATAATGTATGGCAACAACAACAAAACAAAAACCAAAACAACCCATGGTGGTTAGTTTTGTCAACTTTTCACAATTGAGAGTCACTGGAGAGGAGTCTCAGTGAGGGGTTGTCTAGATCTAGTTGGCCACATGTGGAGGTCTAGGGGAGTTGTCTTCATTATGTTAAAGGAGGAGGGAAGGCCTGCCCACCGTGAGGGCACCATTCCCTAGGCATGTGATCTGGAACTATGTAAGACTGGGCAGTGTGAGCAGAGCACCAGCACCCATGCGTTAGTCCACCGCTTGTTGTTCTGGACTGTGGACGTTATGTGACTAGCTTGCCTTACCCTCCTGCAGCTTTGAGTTTCCCAGTACATTGAACTGTGAGCTCAATTAGCCCTTTCTCCCTTAGTCAGTTTTGTCAGGGTATTTAATTAAGAAAATAATATAGAAACAAAATATAGAAATGTATTGAATATACATATTCCACTGTCAGTGGGTATTTGGTTTCTTGTTTTATTTTCATGCCTTGCTTTGAAAAACAGCAACATTGTAAATACATATGTAGCTCTCTTGTGGAATATTTATGGCAAACTCCTCAGTTCCTTAGGTTTCAGTGTCTTTTCAGCATACCAGATTGTTGAAAGTTTACTAAATGGTTGCCAGAGAATTTGTTTTCCTTCATCTTGATTTGTTCCTAATTATCTAGCTGTCAGTCTGGGATGAATGTTTAACCTATTTATTTTCACATTTGATGTTAACAATAAAAAAAGAAAATGTTTAGAGCCATAGGCTCTTTTCAGAGTATG
Organism: Lophiomys imhausi; assembly: GCA_907164525.1. Classification (NCBI taxonomy): domain Eukaryota; kingdom Metazoa; phylum Chordata; class Mammalia; order Rodentia; family Muridae; genus Lophiomys; species Lophiomys imhausi. The sequence goes on along the minus strand of CAJQZJ010032054.1, from coordinate 9,779,394 downwards.
GCTTTGATTATAGAAACTTATTAGAGTCTTAAAATACTGTGTATATATGTATGTGTATATGCCATATGCCTGCAGTGCCTGTGGATGCCAGAAGAGGGCATCAGCTCCCCTGTATCTGTGGGTGCTGGAAGCCAAACTCAGATTTGTAAGAGCAGCCAGTGCTGGTGGCTGCTGAGCCATCTCTCCAGCCCCTATATAATCTTCTAATTGTCATTTAAAAAGTAGACTGTACTTTCAGTTTCTCTTTGTTCTGTTACTGAATGATTATTTGGGAGGTTGTTTTTAAATTTTCATATAATCAAATTAATATTATTTTTGTTTCCCTTTTTCTTGTTTATATTTTCAGGTCTTTACACATGACTAGATTCATGAGTAATAAATTTAATTCCTTGTTGCAGTGTGATTAAATTTCTTTTGACTTAATGTGAGATCAATATTTTATTGATACCTGAGAAAATATATGCCCCCTTGAAAGTACAAAATTCTATAGCTATTTTATGTAAACTATACACATTGATAACTGTGCTATAAATAAGGCTTATTAATTGTATCAGGTAAATTGCTTATATGTTGTTTGGTTAGCCTATGATAAAACTTATTTGTAGTCCCATGTTATTGTAATATACCTGGTAATTTTCCATGTTATTACATAGAGAAAATTATTATAAATACTGATATATTTGAAATTATAATATTTTAGTTTATGTTTTTGGTTAGTCATGATTTTTCCTTTGATTATTTGTACAATTTCTTATTTCTGTTGGTCTTCTGAATTTGGTAGTGTTTTCTTTTGAGTATTTCATTTATTTATTCTTTGAGCATACATTTTCTGGGTACAATATGATATGTGTGACACTTAGGTAACAATTCTCAGTTTTATATCAATTGTGTATTGTGTTTTTAACCTTGCTGTGAATCAGAATGTTTCTCTATCAGCTGTTGAGAGGAGGGCATTGAAGTTTCTGTTCCAATTAGTGTATACGTATTTTTCCTTATAATTTTGCCAGGTTTTATAATGTATATTTTGCTATAGTTTTGCCAGTGTTTGCACTATTGAATGTTAGTGTATGATATTAGGCACTTATAGATTTTTTACTTGTCTACACTCTTGGGAAACTGGTCATTTTGTCATTTTAAAAGGAGATTCTTCTTCATTGTAATAATATTTTGGACTCTCTTTCTCTTTCTCTCTCCTTTGGGACAGGGTTTTACTATGCAATCCTGACCTGTAACTGGATATGTAGACAAGGATGGCCTTGAATTCATCAAATCCTCCTCCTTCTGACTCCTAAGCACTGGGATTCCGGGTGTATTCCACCATATTTGACAAAATTATTTCTGTCTTTTCTGTTTGGTAGAGCCGCATCATATTGTTTTAACGCTTTCATGACATGCGTTTCCTTCTCATTTCACGTCTACATTTTCTGTATCTAGATGTTTTAGCTATATTTTTGTAAATGGGGTATAATTAGACTTTTTACATTCCTGAGAGCCTTTATATTCTAATTCTAATGTTAGACCATTTATGTTTAATGTAATTATGTGTTTATTTGGATTTAAAACAACCATTGTACTGCATACCTTTTCTTTTTACAATTTTTATTCCTTTTATCATTAAAAATCACATTTTATTAATATAGTATAACATGACTAATATGCAAGCATTTTTTGGCTCTTACCTCTCAGCTCATGTGCTGTTTCAGTTGAGTTTCTTGGGCAGCAAGTGCAGAGCAATGAATTGAATCATGATTAGAATGAATTGGTTGAGTCTCTTTGCCACTGAGAAGCTTGCACTAATTCTATAGTCTGGAACATTCTTCTCTCTCAGATCTGTTCTCCTTCATAACTCTGCTTCATGTAATCTTTCCCATTTCTCCTAATGTGTATGTATATTTTTGCATAACAACCCTAGTATTTTGTCTTACATAGCTGGGCATATTACATACAAAAGAATCCTATTCCCTCTTTCTTGTCTTACTTTATATCATGCTATTTTCTCTCTACCTTGAATCTACCTCAAACCATCCCATTTTGTCTTTTCTTTTTCTTTATTTTTAAAAAGTATTTACAGTGGAAAACTAGAGTCGTTTATGTTGATATTTTACCCTCTTTCAGTCAGTGGAGAGACCTCTGAACTCTTCTGCCCCTGCAGGACTTGATATTTCTTTGATTCTTTCTAGTTTTCATTTTTTGTGAGTAACTTTTTTTTTTGTTATTTCGCCATCTCCATCATTGTACCTGAAGTTATTTTCTGAATATCTCTTGATCTCTCTTAGTGAATTTCTCTTCATGTTTAGTGTACTTTAAAAAAATTTTTTATTTTATGTGCATTGGTGTTTTGTCTGCATGTATGTGTGTGTGACAGATTCATATCTTGAGTTAGAGACAGTTGTGAGCTGCCATGTGGGTGCTGGGTCCTCTGGAAAAACAGTCAGTGCTCTTAACTGCTGAGCCATCTCTCTCCAGCCCCCACGTTTAGTGTATTAAATATATTTTTGTTGTTGTTCTTTTTTTTGTTTTTCTTGACAGAGTTTCTCTGTGTAACAGTACTGGCTGTTGTGGAACTCAACACATCTGGCTTTGAATGCAGAGATTGATCCTCCTATCTCTGCCTTTAAAGGTGTGTGTCACCACATCCGGCTTGTCTTGAATATCTTTAAGTCACATCCATTATTGCAGTTTATTTACTTATTTTATTTGTGTATATATGTGTGCATGTGTGATTGCACATGTATAGTGCTCAGAGGACCACTTGTAAGAATTGGTTTTTACCCCATTTACCATGTGAGTTCCAGGCATCAAATTCAGATTGTAAGGCTTGGAAGCAAACACCCTTATCCACTGAACCATCTCTCCAGCCCCCAATTCATTCTTTTTTTTTTAATTTTAACTTTATTCTTCGAGATACTCACTATGTAGACTCAGCTAGCCTGGAACTCACAGAGGTGTTTGCCTCTGCCTTCTGAGCACTGGGATGAAAGGTGTCTGCAACCATGCCTGGCTCCCACATTCATTCTTAAAGGGTGTTTTTCATTATATAGAGAGTTATGAGATTCAAGTATTATCTTCAGTGAACTGAAGATACCATTCCAGTGTCTTCTGACTGCCATGGTATCTGGTGGTGTTTGCTGGACTAATTGGTTGATGAGTCTGTTTCATCAGCTTGGAGATTCCTCAGGTACCCTGCCTTCCTCCTCCCATCCTCCTCCTCCTTTTTGTACTCTTTACATCCATTTTGAAATTTAGCTCTGTACACTTTATTAATTACTTTTTTTCTATTTCTATTTCATTCACTTTCCTGTCTCCAAATTCTTCACGTATCTGTGTCAATCTTAAAATTCCTCCTTGGTGCAGCTTTTAGTGTTCATTTCTTTGTTAAAATTTTCCATGTTGTCTTTCAGCTTCTTGAACATGTAAAACCTGTGTCTGCCATGTCCCTTCCAGGAGCCCCGAGGGCCAGTACCATCTGTTATTTCTTCTGGCTTTTATTAACCGTCTTCTCTCCTTATGTGTCCTGTGTATCTGTCATTGATTTCTTGGCATTTTGCTCTGATTTCTGGTAACACTTATAGACTTTTTATTTTGTTGCAGGTTTTCAAATAGTCACCTATTTAAAAGATATTAAAATTATCTTTCATATAAACACACCGAGAAGGATTAGTCATTAAATCTAAATTTTACTCTTTATCTTTGTTGTAAGCATCAATATTGATCATAACTACCCCAATTTCCTTCTCCTACTCCAACACCCCCCAACATGTCTCTCTCCCTGATTTCATGTCCTCTCTCT
>CAJQZJ010032054.1:9757777-9775594 GCA_907164525.1 Lophiomys imhausi | reverse complement strand
CCCCCAACATGTCTCTCTCCCTGATTTCATGTCCTCTCTCTTGTTTTTGTAACCCACTGAGTCCAGTTGGAGCTGCCTGTTGGGAGTGTTGACTGATTTTGTTGGCTTGATCTTGTTTGGGTCTTGTGCAGGTCACCATAGCTGGTGTGGTCAGTTCCTGAGTTCAGTGGCCATGCAGTTTTCAGAAGACAGCATCTCACAGCACTCTTCTCATGTCTGGCTCTTACACTTTTCCCACCTTCTCTTCTGCATGTTCCCTGAGCCTTGGGGCTTGGGGCATTGACACAGAGATCCCATTTAAAGCTGGGCACTCAATGGCCACTTGTTCTCCACACTTTGGTCAGTTATGAAGTTCTGTAGGGATGATTGATCATAGCAGAGGGAAACTTCTGTGGCTGAGGTTGAGGGCAGCCCTGATCTATGACATAAACATAGATATTTAAAAGGCACATTGACAACATGTCTGCTTAGCAAGACAGCAGTAGTAGTTTCCCTCTAGGGCTCATGACTTCCGGAGCTGTGGACTTTTGACCAGGTTTACAGTACAAGGTATGAATTCCCTCCCAAGGAGCAAGCCTCAGATCCAATCCAAAAACACGTTTTCCAAAATTTTAGAAAAAGGCTGAGGTTGTTTGGAGCCTGTCTCATCGTAGGTGCTCTACGAATACTGGTTCCATGAATTCTCTGGAGCCAGCCAGCATTTTTTGGCAGGTAGATTCTCTGGCATCCTGTGACTGCAAAAACACAGACTGGCAGTGCCATGGAGGAAAAGTGACTGCTTCTGCCTCCCATGTTCTGTCTGTCGTGACCATTGCTTTATAGTGTTTTAGGAGGCCTTGGGCACACAAGGAAAACTAATTATGCACCAGGTTATTTTCCATTAGGCGTTCATGTTTTATGACCACCTGGTGGCCCTTCATTTAGCCAGTTCTGTTTTCCTGTTAATGAACCTGAGTGGAGGAGTTGGTATGCAGTGAGAGCCCCATACTGGAGTAAATGGCTACAGGTAGTCTCAGCACTGCATTAAACACCTGTTAAAAGTCATAAATAAAATTAAGCTTTCCTTCCCCAAGTCACGCAGCTTAATATAGTCAGTGTCTTCAAAGTAATGTATGCTCAGAGAATTTCTTGAGAGCAATGTGCAAAATACAGCGAGCTGCTCTGTGGTGTGGTTTGATAATTGGGGAAACAGAAAAGGATCCATCTATGCATTTGCTGTGTACTTGGGTGTAAGTTCTACTGTGTAGGAAGTTGATTCTGTTGCTGTGTTTTCTGAGGGAGTTTGAGGGCCCATTCTCTCTCTCTCTCTCTCTCTCTCTCTCTCTCACACACACACACACACACACACACACACACACACACACACAGAGGGAGGGAGGGAGAGAGAGAGAGGAGGGTTCACATTCTGGGGCTGCATCAGAGAGTATCCTAGCCCACCTTTCTTACAAAGTACAATGTGCAATGGGTGACAAATTTTCCTTTTACACTTTTGAGACAGGGTCTCACGATGTAGCCCCAGCTGGCCTGGAACTCACTATACAGATCAGGCTGGTCTTGAACTCACAGAGATCTGGATAGTTTTTTTTTTTCACATAGAGCAAAATGTATTTATAAGGGAATGGGGGAAAGGGAAAAAATTAAGCATACTTTCCACCAAGAAGTTTGTATTTAAAATGAAAAGAATTCAGTCACAGAGGCATTCAAGTAGTGATGGTTTATAGTGTTTGCTTTTCCTTTATATCAAGATTTGCACAAGCATTTATAATAGTTTGTATATAACTCAGTCATATCTATATGTGTGTATATATATAATTTTTGTTTAGATTTGTTTTTAATTTAAGTGGTCATGCTAATTGGTATGTGTATAGGCCCAAGTGAACCATTGGTGACACATTTATAAATGCAAATTTTACAGGCAAGCACATTTCCATAGACCTATCTGTCTGAGTAGTTTTTTTGTAAAAGCATATTAGCAACCACCACCTGAAGCAATAAACATTTTCATCCTCTTCTTCTTTCTCCAAAACCCGTGTCCTTACTCGCTGTGGTTCTGTGTTCTACTGTGCCCTTCCTAGTCCCTAGCAACCATAATCTGCTTTCTGTTCTGTGGATTTGCCTATTCTGGACACTCTTATGAATGCATTCTTCATACAATAAATTATTATCTCTGATTAGCTCCTGCTTTACTTTAAGATTTATTTTTATTACTTTTAAATTATGTGTGTGTCTATGTGTGTGTGTGTGTGTGTGTGTGTGTGTGTGTGTGTGTGCGTTTCACATGTGCACCATGCAAACGCATGTATATGAGGAGGACAGAACACAACAGTACATCTTCCATTGATCTTTTCTGAGACAGGGTTTCTCACAGTCCTAGAATTGGCCAAATGAGCCCCAGGGTTCTATTATCCCTGCTTCCCCAGAGCTGGGATTAGAAGTGTGTGCCACCATGCCCTGCTTTTTTAAAGGTGGGCTCTGGATCATACATAGGTCCTTGTGTTCAGGAGGTAAGTGTTTTGTCAATGGAGTCATCTCAGCTGTTTTCCTTGAAGAGTTTGTCAGAATTAAGTCGATTCCCCAGAGTATCCTCTAAACAAGAATGGGCCTCAAGTTTTCTATAGATCCCCTTTGTCATTCACTGTCCCCAACCCACACAGACCTCTCCCTCCGAAGAAGCATCTGGTATCTCCTTAGCCTGTGACATGAGACTCTGGGTTGATTTCCTGAAGTCTAAATAGGAAGCTGATGTTGGACTCACGACTGCATTTTACTTAGTGGAATCAAAGAGCTTTCTGACCATCGCAGAACTGGCTCTCCTTTCATAACTTTAGTATCACCCGCTAAGTGTAGACAGCATTTTAGGAAATTCTTCTGCTTCCAGAGGGAAATGATTGTAATAGTCTGCGGGTTAACACCGTACCTCTTTAGCTCTACTTTCCCTGTAAGACACCAATCTGGAGGCCCATAACGTGTGTCGCAGATGCGATAATCCTGTGGATTTCCTCCAAGGATGGAAGAATCCAGAAATAAGTATGCTGCGAGGAGCTGGTCCATCCTATTTTGTGTTCCTAACCAGTTGGGCCAGTTCCATTTATTTATGAACAGTCCTTTCTCCACAGTGTGCTAATTCTGTGCGCATGTGCATGGATGCGTGAGTGCATGCGTACATGTGTGGGTACGTGCGTACGTGCGTGCACGTCTGTGTGTGCACGTGCATATGGAGGTCAGAGAACAATTTTTGGGAGTTGGTCCTCTTCTTCCTCCATGTGGGTCCCACAGAATGAACTTAGGTCACCAGTGTCAAGTGCTCTGTCCACTGAGCCATCTTGCTGGCCTCTAATACACACCATCTTTAAAGGCTGTTATTTTCTCTTTAGAGTTAGTCAGGGGGACTCAGCTCTGGTGCTTTATTGTACAGTAGGGTGACTAGCTAACAAGACTATTTTTATTGGCCTTTCATGTATTTATAACCCACATTTCTTTTATTTCTCCAGTGCTTTCCCAAGGTACCCTATGTTAACGTGATAAAATATCTGTGGTCTCCCAGTTGAATAAAAGCTCTCTGAGGAGGGAGTTTTATCTGTCCTCACCATCATATCTTTGGAAACAGCACCTGGTGTTGGTCAGTCAGCTGGCTGGAATACTTGTGTTCCACCAAGATAGAAATCATGGGTTGGTGACGAACAGCTCTTACAATGCTGATAGCCCCAGGCTCTTGAGTGCCCACAGCCTGAGCCTTTGCTGGAAGACCCAGAGGCTTACAGCTTTAGGCCTGAAGAGTCAAAGGGCTTACTGCTTTAGGCTTTAGGAGGTAGAGTCCTGTGTCTTTTACCATCAGCAACTGTGGCATTTGGCAGGTATTAGAATCCTCAGCTTCCTGGGACAGTGGGTGGTAGCAGCCAACAGCAGCAAGCAGCAGCCTGGAATGCCTTCTAGTTGTATAGGCCTTAGGAGCCCGGCCCCTCAGCCTTGTAGCAGCAAGTGTTCTAGATCTTGGGTCTAGAATGTATTTCAACCAAGGGATACAGATGGTAACTAATGGAGTATTCCTCGCCATTTCTTACTTCTGTGTTAATGTCATCATGTGTCTCGAATGATTTATTTATTTTTATTTTATGTGCACAGGTGTTTTGCTTACATTTGTGTACATGTACCACCTGTATACCCCATGGAGTCCAAAAGGATGTTGGATCGCCTGTAACTGGAGTTACAGATGACTGAGCCACCATGTAGGTGCTGGGAATCAAACAGTGGGTCCTCTAGAAGAGTCCTCTTAATCACTGAGCCATCTCCCCAGCCTCTTCTTCATTGATTTTGATGGCCTCAAGTACTCTTTATTGCTCAGTGACTGTGTATTAATTTGGACTCAGTCACATCTATATTATTTCTGGTCTCCATTCTGTCCTGCATATGAGAGGAGAAATTTCCTTCTTCCCAAAGCACTCTCTCTGTCTAGTTCAGCTAGCCACAGTTGTGTGTCACAGCCAGCCTGTCTCTGAACACTTCACCTAGTGATGTCATATCTGTCACTTAAAGCCAGCCAGGATGGCAATGTTTGCAACCCAGAAATCAGCAGATAGTTTGAAACATCAAGGCCTTTTCGCTTCAGTTAAATACTCATCAGCATACCCCTGGCCAGTGGTATGTCCTTGTACTGTGCATTACAAGATATCTTAATTTTAACCTATTTCAGAAGAATATTTCCATAAGGACTCCTCAGTGCCTTTTGTTTTTCTTCCAGTAAATCTGCTGTTTTTCCTGTTCCTTTATTGTTGCTCTACTCTAATCCCTCGTAAGATAATGCAGCTTCCTCTCTCCCTCCCATCTAGCTACTGTTGAGAATTTGTTTTTATTTAATTTGCTTGAGATCTTTGTGACTTCATAGTCTATTTTTAGAAATTCTTGCTAATTATCACTTCTTCCTTGTTCGTTCTTCCTCTTCTGAGACTCCATAGTACATATATAATTGTTTTGTTTTGTTTGTTTTTTTGAGACAGGGTTTCTCTGTTTCCCTGGCTGTCCTGGACTCACTTTGTAGACCAGACTTGCCTTGAACTCAAGAGATCCACCTGCCTCTGCCTCCCAAGTGCTGGGATTAAAGGCATATGCCATCATGCCATATAATGTTTTTTTAAAATCATGTTTCCTGTACCTATTATGTTCTGGCTTTGTATTTCTGTCTTTTGATCTCAGCCTTTTATCTGCATGTTATACTTTAACCCAGTGTTTCAACTGTCCTAATGCTATGACCCTTCACTATAGTTCCTCAGGTGGTGACCCCCCCAGCCATAACATTATTTTTGTTGTTGCTTTATAACTGTAATTTTGACACAGCTATAAACTGTAATGTCAATATCTATGGTTTCTGATGGTCTTAGGTGACCCTTGTTGTGATCTACAGGTTGAGAACCAATGGTTTAACCTTTTTTTCTTGCAGGATTTTAAAAAAGGATTTTATTTCTTCATGTGTGTGTCTATACATGTTTGAGTTCAGTGCCTGAGGAGGACAGAAGAGGGTGTCATATTCTTTGGAGCTGGAGTTACAGTTGTTTGTGAGCCATATGATGTGGGTGCTGGGATCTGAACTCTGGTCCTCATGATTAAGAAGCAAATACTCTCCACCACTAACAGAAAAGAAGAACAAGGAATAGTTATGCTTTTCTGAGTCAGGTCTTGGAAACTGGGCAGATCCAACAGATCTTGGTGGGTCCTAGGGACTACACTAAGAGAAGGAATTTGGAGAGGAAAAGTAACATTATCTCATTAAAGGGATAATTATCCCTCCCATCTCTCTTTTTTAAAAAAGATTTATTTATTATGTATACAGTGTTCTGTCTGCATGTATGCCTGCAGGACAGAAGAGGGCACCAGATCTCATTACACATGGTTGTAAGCCACCATGTGGTTGCTGGGAATTGAACTCAGGACCTCTGGAAGAGCAGTCAGTGCTCTTTACCTCTGGGCCATCTCTCCAGCCCCCCCATCCCTCCCATCTCTTTATCATAGCTTAAGATGGACTTTCCTGAGGGGTGGTCCTTTGGCCTGGTCTCCCTGCCAATGGTTTGATTTTTTAAAATCAGCATTTTAAAGAACTCATTGCTAGAGTTTTGATGTAGTATTATATTTATTTGTTTATTTACCAGTCTTTTTGCAGTGTGAGAACTGACCCCAGGGCCTTGCACATGCTGTACAAGTTCAGTGCTACTGAGCTGTATTCTCAGCTCCAAACCCACCCTGTTTACTATATATTCTTTTTAGTTATTTTATACTTAATGTTAATCCCTTTCTCCTCCTTTGAGAGAGTGATTTTGTTGATTATTATATGCTTTTGGAAATTGTTTGGTATATACTTTCATTCTTTTTAATTGTATGGTGTGGTTTTTTCATTAATTTATTTATTTGTTCATTTTATACCCCAATTGAGGCTCCACTCTCTCGTCTCCTCCCAGTCCAAGCCTCCCACCCACTTTCCTTCCTTTTCTATATCAACCTGCCCTGGCACATTAGGTCGGACTAAGTGCCTCCTCTTTCACTGAGGCTAGACGAGGCAGCCCTTCTAGGAAAAAGGGATCCAAAGGGAGGGAACAGAGTCCAAATCAGAGAAAGCCCCTGCTCTAATTGTTAGGGGACCCATTTGAAGGCCAAGCAGCCCATCAGCTTCATATGTGTGGGGGCCTGGGGCCAGACCATGCTTGTTCTTTGGTTGGTGGTTCAGTCTCTGTGAGCCCCCATGGGCCCAGGTTAGTTGGCTATATAGGTCTTCTTTGTGGTGTCCTTGACCTCTTCAGTTCCCTCAGTCCTTCCCTAACTCTTCCACAAGACTCCCTAAATTCCACCTAAAGTTTGGCTGTAAGTCTCTGCATCCATTTCCATTATCTGCTAGATGAAGTCTCTCAGATGACAGTTATACTAGGTTCCTATATGCAAGGATAGCAGAGTTTCATTAATAGTGTTGGAGATTGGGTTTCTCTCATAGGGTGGATCTCAAGTTGTGCCAGTCATTGGTTTACCTTTCCCTCAATCTCTGTTCCATTTTTTATCCCTGCATATCTTGTGGGCAGGACAAATAATGGGTTGAGAGTTTTGTGGGTGGGTTGGTGTACCCCTCCCTCCACTGGAGGTCCTGCCTGGCTACAGGAGGTGGCCACTTTAGTCTCAGCATCTCCTGTTGCCAGGAGTCTCAGCTAGGCTCACCCCTATAACCTCCCAGGATCCGTCCCTATCCCAGGTCTCCACCCTGTCCCAGACATGTATCCCCACTAATTTCCCTTCTCCCAGCCCTCTCAGCCCCCATCCCTGCTCTCCCAGCACCCGATCCCTGCCCTGTTCCTCTCCACCCCCTCTCCCACCAAGTTTCCTCTCTCCTTCCACTTACAATGTCTATTTTATTTCCCCTCTTAGTGGGACTCAAGCATCATCCCTTAGGCACTCCTTATTACTTTGTCATATGGTTGTCCTCTACTATATGGCTAATATGTATGAGTGAGTGAGTACATAGCATGTGTTGGCATAAGTTATAACTGTTTGTTACTATCTATAAACACGTACAAACCAACCAACCCTAACACTTTAGAAAGGATACCCAGATCAAGATGTCCTCAGGGGAAGGTCCTTTGAGGGCAACTGGTCAGAAGTCTGTATGCAGGAACACCGCAATCAGCAGTCACTCACTGGTCACCTGGCTCTGGCATTGCTGTGGCAGCCTTACTTCTGCTTGGAGTCAGCCTCCTCTGCCCATCCTTCTCCTAGCGCTGCTGCTGCTGCTGCTTCTTACTGGCCCACATGGCCAGCCTGCCGTGGCTCTCCTTAGCCCGCCTGGTTCTTACCAACCTTCTCTGTGCAGGTCCTGTGCCATACCTCTTCTGCCAGCCTGAGCTTATTGCCTTGCAGCTGGTCCCACCTGAGACCATGGTCTCCTCACTACCTGCTGGCCTAGTCATAGGCCTCTGGCACACCTCTGCTTGGGGTTGAGCCTTTTCCATTTGTGTATCTTTGATGCCAGCAGTTGGTGCATGCCTGCTTGGCACCAAGGTCTCTGGTGAGTCTTGGGCTTTTTCAGCCAAATCCTTCAGCAGGGCTCTGTCTCTGGCCTCAGCGCTGGCTGTTGGTGCACCCCAACTGGGGTCATTGCCTCTTCCTTCTGCAGGCCCCACTGAACTGGCATGTGGCTGGCAGGCACTGCTCTCTCCACATCTGTCAGAGCCACAACTTTTACAGCTCCAAAACAAGGCTTCACCTGGTCTCAGCCCAATATGGGCTTCTCTCACCTAGACTACAATCTTTAGCAAGTCTCCGCAGCTAGAGTCTTTCAAAGTGTGGCAGTGTTGTGAAGCAATTGCAAGCAAAAAACCCTCTCCTCCATGTTTCCAGACCTTCCTTTATATACACTGTTTCTTTCTTTTTTTTTTTTTGGTTTTTCGAGACAGGGTTTCTCTGTTTAACAGCTCTGGCTGTCCTGGACTCGCTTTGTAGACCAGGCTGGCCTCGAACTCGCAAAGATCCGCCTGCCTCTGCCTCCCAAGTGCTGGGATTAAAGGCGTGCGCCACCACCGCCCGGCTATACACTGTTTCTTAATTAAGGCTATTTTCTCATTGGCCAGCCTTATGCCCTCCTCCTAGGTACACCTCTTGACCAGGACCACCTGCACTGCCAGCTGTTCCCCACAGATGCAAGTCTTTAGGCTGATTTTGTATGAGACTGTTTTCCAGAAGCACTCCCAAAACTTTTACATGTCAATTCAACATAACTGTGTTGGAAAGAAATCCAAACCTCCACTACAGCCATGTGTGTATTTCTGGGTGGGTTACATCACTCAGGATCATATTTTCTAGTTCCATCGATTTCCCTTGCAAATTTCATGATGTCCTTGTTTTTAAGTAGTTGAGTAGTATTCTGTTGTGTAAGTGTACCATAGTTTCTTTATCTATTCTTTGGTTGATATACATCTGGATTGTTTCTAGTTTCTGGCTATTATGAATAAAGCTGTTATGAATATAGTTGAGCAAATGTTCTTCTGGTTTTGTGGAGGATCTTTTGGGTATATGTCCAGGAGTGGTATGGCTGGGTCTTGAGGTAGACCTATTTGCAATTTTCTGAGAGGCTGCCAGATTGATTTTCAAAGTGGTTGTATAAGTTTGCACTCCTAACAGCAATGGAGGAGTGTTCCCTTTGTTGTCCATCTTTGCCAACATGTGCAGTCCCTTGAGTTTTTGATCTTAGCTATTTTGACGGGTATAAGATGGAATCTCAGAGTCGATTTGATTTGCATTTCCCTGATGACTAAGGATGTTGAACATTTCTTTAAGTGCCTCTTGGCCATTAGAGATTCCTCTGTTGACAATTCTCAGTTTAGCTCCTAGGGAGCAGTTTTTATGCAAGGCTATTTGTTTTTCTCTGAGCACAGCTTTGGCTTAACCCTAGTAGCTCTAGTATATATTGGAGCTATTACTATTTTGAATGGAGCTTATAAATAATTTGGATTGTCTTTCTTAGCCAGAGACCCTTATTGGGGTGCCTTGTGATTTAGTTTATCTTTACTATAGTGGTTAATCCCACTGTCAAGTTGACTGAATTTAGTTTTTTCCCACCTTTTATTGTGTGTGTGTGTGTGTGTGTGTGTGTGTATGCACATGTGTGTGGCATGCATGTGTGTTTTTGTATATAGTATGTATGTATGTATGGTATAGGTGCATGTTTGTATGTAGTGGGTGTGCACCTGTGAACTTGGCTTGTGGAGACCAGAGGAGGATATTGGGTGTTCCTTCTTGTCACTCTCCGCCTTATACTCTTGAGATAAGGTCTCATTAAACCTGGAGCTAGGCTGGTGGCCAGCTAGCCCCATTAACACTCTTTCCCTACCCCCGGCAGTGCTGGAGTCAACGCATACAAGGCTACTAGTGACTTTTTAGCAGGGTGCTATGAGCTACTGTTACCCACTGAGCTAACTTTCAGTCTGTTTGACTGGATTCAGAATTACCCAGGAGACACATCTCTGGGTGTAGCTGTAAGAGTGTTACCTGATGAAGGAGAATTCAGCCTGTGTATGGGCGTCACCCTCCCACAGACGGGTGGCCCAGACTTCACAAAAAGAGCAGAAGGAGAAAACCTGGTAAGCACTGATGTCCCATCTCTCCTTCTGAGCCATCACAGATATGAATAAACCTCTTGATGCCCTTCCTTACCTACCATAGTGGACTGTAGTTCCATCCAACATGAGCCAAAATTACTCTTTCTTTATTAAAGTTGCTTTGGTCATAGAAATGAGAAATGCAGTTGATAAATTAGTTATTTTTTTAAAATTTCTATACACAGAGAAAATATCTGGGTACTATTAGAAAAAGGGCAGCATCTTCAACAAATGGTGCTGGTCTAACTGGATGTCAACATGTAAAAGAATGCAAATAAACCCATACTTATCACTTTGCACAAAACTTAAGTCCAAGTGCATCAAAGACCTTAACATAAGGCCTGGCACACTAAATCTAATAGAAGAGAAAGTGGGGGAAAGCCTGGAACTCACTGGTACAGGTGACAACTTCCTGAACAGAACACCAACAGCTCAGGCTCTAAGACCAACAATCAATAAATGGGACCTCATGAAACTGAAAAGCTTCTGTAAGGCAAAGGACAGTCATTCGAACAAAACAGCAACCTACAGATTGGAAAGAGGTATTTACCAACCCCACATATGACAGAGGGCTAATGTCCAAAATTATAAAGAACTCAAGAAATTAAACACCAAGAAACCAAGTAATCCAATCCAAAAAATGAGGGAACAGAGCTAAACTGAGAATTCACAAAGGAGGAATCTCTAATGGCTGACAGACACTTGAAGAAATGCTTAACATCGTTAATCATCAGAGAAATGCAACTCAAGATGACTCTGAGATACCATCTCACACCTGTCAGAATGGCTAAGATCAAAAACTCAAATGACAGCACATGCTGGCGAGGTTGTGGAGAAAGGGGAACACTCCTCCATTGCTGGTAGGAGTGCAGGCTTGTACAACCTCTGTGGAAATCAGTCTTGCGATATCTTAGAAAACTTGGAATAGCTCTATGTCAAGACTCACCCATATCACTTCTGAGTATATACATCCAAATGATTCCTCACCAAACCACAAGGACATCTCCTCATCTATGTTCATAGCAGCTTTATTTGTAATAGCTAGAAACTGGAAACAACCCAGATGTCTCTCAGCCAATGAATGGATAAAAAACAAAACAAAACTGTGGTACATCTACACAATGGAATACTACTCAGCTATCAGAAACGAGGAAATCATGCAATTTTCAGCCAAATGGGTGGAACTAGAAAAGCTCATCCTGAGTGAGCTAACTCACACTCAGAAATATGCACATGGCATCTGTTCACTTATAACTGGATTTTAGCTCTATAGTTCAGGATAACTATCCTACAGCCAACACATCAAAAGGAACAGGAACATAGACTTTGTTACCTGTTAGTGGGACACTTTGCTCTAATGGTGCTGCCATGTAGGCCCCCAGTGCAAGAGGAAGCTCTTAGCTCTCATATGACTGGTGAACTGGGGGTGGGGAACGGATATTTATGGATATCCCACTCTAGAGGAATAGGATAGGTGGGAGAGGGTGGAAAGGGTGGGAGGATGGGACAGGAGGGGTGGAAAGAGGGCACTGTGATGGAGATGTAACTTGAAGCAATAAATAAACATTAAAAATTTAAGTTACATCTCAATCATAATCCCCACCCTCCTCCCCCTTCTGGTCTCACCCTCTTACCCTTTTTCTCCTCACCCTATCTACTTTATTTTTAATTTAAGGTATATCTTTTTCCCCTCTAACAGCTTCCCCTTTTAAAAGAGCTGTTTAATAAAAAGCTTTTTCTTATAACAATAAATACAATACAAAGCAATAAGAATAATTAGGCCACAATTATGAAAATTATAAGGTATAACATACATTCCCAATGTCTAGTCCATACATATTTGGAAACTGATATTAATATTCTATTATCTATCTATCTCACTGAGTTTAAAGTTCTATACCTAACTCAGTTTACAATGCCATTTTAAAGGCTGCATTTTGTGTTCCTTACTGTACAAAGTTGACTACTACAAACTTCCAACCCTTTCCTGAATTTCTAATTATTTATATATGTGCTAAATTTTTTAAAATCACCACCTATCCTCACTAAAATACCACTAGGCATTCAATAGAGTTTCCCCCCTTTTTTTTAATTCATAAAGTAGGGATTACTGGAGGAAAAACTGAAAATGAAAGTGGAAGTGATTACAAGCACAGACCTACCCAACATTATTTTCTAGTCTGAGATTCATGCTGGGTGAGTTTCTTCTGCTCTTGTTGCTTGTGTTATTTAGGCACAGTGGGAGCCATGGTGTACAGAAAGAATTTCATCTACTTCACATATTAAGTGTCAGCGCTAGACTTGGACTCTATTTGTCTATTTTAAATGTTTTTTGTGGCAATATCACACTACACACAGGGAGAACGTACAATTAGCTCCTTGAGTGACATTCCCCTCTTTGATGGACGCATTTATAACATGGTGAGCGGTCTTGGAGCTCTTGTCTGGATCTCTTAGCTAGACACCCTTAGCACAGAGTTAAAAGTTAGGGGATTGGAGATCAGGGTCATTTCAAGTCAAAGATCAAAAGTTGATATGGAGTTGGCGTTGTAGCTCACTGATGGAGGACTTTCCTAGTGCATTCATGGCCCTGAGCTCATGTTCCAAGGGTCAACACTGCAAATGAAAAAAATAATTGGAGATGAAAATGGAGACAGGTAGAGGTGCTGATACTAAATGTGTTGAGTTGTTTTCCTAATGTTTTATTCTTTTCAGACCCCTC
The DNA here is from genome assembly GCA_907164525.1 of Lophiomys imhausi. Taxonomy (NCBI): domain Eukaryota; kingdom Metazoa; phylum Chordata; class Mammalia; order Rodentia; family Muridae; genus Lophiomys; species Lophiomys imhausi. The sequence goes on along the minus strand of CAJQZJ010032054.1, from coordinate 9,762,748 downwards.
TCCCTGTACTTAGTAACCCTGTGCTTGGTTTGTGTAAACCAAGTCTTTGGGAGTTACACGGACTCCAGCTTGGTATATCCACCCAAGTATTAAATGGTAGAGCCTCTGGCACTGTAACTGACAGGCTTTCCTTTGTACCTGATCAGCATGCTGGAATCTCCAGCTAGCATGAAGGGTGGTTAGACTTGGCTTCTCTGTGTACCACATGCTGCATGTTGTGCTGAGGGCTGGGGTCCTGGGACTCCCTGGACCCTGCTTTCTTTCAAAGGGCTCCTGCTACAGTAGAAATGATTAAGTACAGTGTTTGAGTCTGGGTATCTTGTATCAGGAAAGGCTTGTGGTTCTCCTGTCTGATCAAAGTCTCCAGGTGTAAATTAGGGCTTCTAGGTGGGCAGGAGTAGGAAGGCTCCAGTAACAGGGAACCAGAGAGGCCAGATACATGTGTGTGCTCAGGAGGGGATGTGACCTAGTAGGGGTGTATGAGGCATCAGGCCTGAGAGGTGAAGGCTCCTGATTATATGTTTTGAAAGAGTCTGTGGCAATGGTGCTTGTGTTAACCCTTTCTGTAGTGTGCACTTGTGTGGCCTCAGATATTGGGAGGAATATTCTAGAAGACAAATGACCAAACATCATGGACACTCCAACTTCTGATTCTGCCAATAACAGTGGCTGCAAGCATCCAGTGAGTGCTCTGTAGGCCCCAGTCCAGTGCCTAGTCTTTTCATGAGGCATATTTTTAAAATCCTTTTCTACACCCTGTGGAGTACAGGTGTTGTTATTCTCTCTCTGAGGTGCAGATAGAGTCAACTCCATACCCAAGAGTGTAAAATGGGGTTGTTAAGCCTAGATCTGAACCCAGATCCCTCTAACAGTGAATGCCTCTTTAACAAGGGGTTTGGGGGATAAGGAAGATTGTGGACCTCCCCCTAATTTTCTTGAATCAAGATCTTTTTGATTGCTTTGCTTTGGGGCACAGAGAGACTCTTCTGTGCTTGTGGAGGTTTGAATTAAGAATGACCCCCCATAGACCCATATTTGAATGCTTATGGAGTGCAATTAGGAGGTATGGCCTTGTTAGAGTAGGTGTGGCCTTGTTGGAGGAAGTGTGTCACTGGGAATGGGCACCCAATTAAATGTTGTTCTTTATAAGAGTTGCCATGGTCATGGTGTCTCTTCACAGCAATAGAAACCGTAACTAATCTGAAAATTGATAGCCTGCATGGGGCAATAAATGGCCCATAGTCATATTGTCTTGGAGGCATAGTGTTCTGTGATCAACATCTATGTTGGGTCCTTCTGCCAGGACACCTGCTGACATTGCCCCAGGTAGTGTGGTTCTTCCCTGGTGTTTCTGGAGCTCCTACCTGGGCTGCCTGGTCACATATTCTGTCATGATTACCTAGCTTCCTGCTTAACGTTCCTGGGGCTCCTTTTAACTATCTTTGGTGCTCAGAACTATTGGAACATTCCAGAGCTCTTTAGAGGGATAGGGTGAAAATGGCATAGAATCCATGTTTATAGTCTAACTGTGGAAGAGACCTAAAGTCACCACAGGCCCTGGTGCCACATGGAGAGAGACCATGGTGAAAGAAGTTGTTTTTATCCTACAAGGCCAATCTGTGCCAAGCCCATGGTCCCTGGGATTATTAAAGTCATTTCTCCCCAGAGCAGTAGGGTTGGATGATTTTGTGTCCATTTATTTTGCTTCTGGCTTATACTTCCCCTCAGATAGTACAATGATGGGATGACTATCTTCATTGTCAACTTTAGTGCCCCTGAAGTTGACTACAACCCAAATGGCTGGGCACATTTGTGAGGCTTCTTTCTTAAATCATTTGAAGTGGGAAGACCTACTTCTGATCTAGATCTTTGAGATAGGAAGATACTTGTTTAATCTGGACCACACCGTCTGTTGGAATTCTATATAAAGGACATGAAAGAAGGAAGCTTGCGATCTCCTTGCCTGCTTGCCCTTGCTCCTGCTTGCATGCCCCCCTTCAGACATTAGAGCCTTTTGGACTGAACAACTACTATATACTTTGACCTTTTTTTGATAGTCAGCCATGGTTGGGCTAGCTGAACTACAGCCTGTAAGCCATTCTAGTAATCTCTCTCTGTCTCTCTCATATATATCTACTAATTTGATAAGTTCTGTTCCTCTAGAGACTCTGACTAATACAAGTGGGATTTCAAGCTTTGCTGTCTGCAGGTGACAATGAGAGTCACTACCTATTTTTTATAGGGGGCACTGTGAGCTTGTAGCTTTTGAGAAGTTGTTTTACCCTGGAGCTAGTAGAAATTATAAAGTCTTGTGTGGCTCATGCCTTCTGCACTCTTCAAGAAGGCTTGGCCATCCTTGGACCCTGGGTGTGTGTCATTAGGTGGTAATTGCATGTAACTCATCTTGCACAGACAAGTGTCCTATTGGGACTCCCTGCTCATTCCTCACTGCTGAGTCAGAGGACAGTGTGAAGCTACTCTGGTATGAAGATCTGGTCAGGAGATAGGATTGATCCAATTTCCTGCTCAGGCCTCCCAGGGTGATGTGTAGTGAGAATTTTGTAATTTTGGTTTCTTAAAAAAAAAAAAAACCCAGAAATATTACAGGAATATATTTTCATTTCAATCCCAGGTGTGGAGATGTGGGGATGGTTCTCAGCAGGTGACTATGATTTACCTCGTGCTCAGGCGGGGGTGTGATTTTGCCAGCTGCAGATAGTTTCTGCAGTTGTGTGATGTTTGGAATTCTGGGGACTTTTTCGAGGGTGTATAAATGCTAGCGCACCTGAGAGATGGTGTGGGTTGGTGGTTGCTGTTGTTTGTGATTTATTAAGTAGTCATGTTCGAAGAAGAAGCAACAATAAGAAGAAATCAGATATCCTGACAGCAAAGATCAAACTTTCCCTAAGGAGCTGGACCCCCCCTAATCAGCAGGAAGTAGTTAACAATAATGGTGTCCCCTTTTGTCTCTATCCTTTTTTCTCTCCTATCTAGTATTAGTGTTAGGGGGGTTGAAGCAGGGGAAGGAAAAGGAACCCATAAAGTAGCAAACATTGGCTACAGCAGTGGATGTGTCAGCCGTGTGTTTTGCTCTGGAAAGCTAAATTTGAGAATGTGCTCACTTCTTATAGGTTGATGACTTGTTTGTGGTCATGTCTGTTATCCCAAACCTAGATAGAGGTGGTTGTAGTAACAGTGACAGCTGATGTTCGCTGAGTAAGTAACTATATGCAGACACCATTTGGGGTGTTTTATAGTTCTTATCTCATCTAACCCTCATACCAAATCTATGAAGGTGTTTCTGATTTTAACCTTTGTAAACAAGGAACTCAAGCACAGAGAGGTGAGGTGGCTTTCCCAACGCCATACAGCTGTCTGGCAGGCGGCTGGGTTTCTGCATCCCATCCTGTGTTGGGTTTATTTGACTTCTGATCCTGGGGTCACTGGCTGCCATAGGGAAAGGGCATTGGCTTTCCAAGTGCTTTCTTAACACAGAAGTCCCACCTGGTGTTGCAGAGGGACCATGAAGAGGTTGCCTAAAAACCTCCTAGACCCCCACATGTCACCTGTGGAACCCCTAAGAGGGTGCCTTGGGAATCTCATCTGGATCACTCTGGTTTTTTTTTAAATTTTTTTTGTTTATTTATTATGTATACAGTATTTGCTCTACATATATGCCTGAGCAGATCTCAATGTAGATGGCTGTGAGCCACCATGTGGTTGCTGGGAATTGAACTCAGGACCATGGGAAGAACAGCCAGTGCTCTTAACCTCTGAGCCACCTCTCCAGCCCTGGATCACTCTGTTTACCAGACAGGGAGCTGTCTATAGGAGCCTCCTGGGGGTGGCCATAAAGATGAATGCTGTGAGGATGTTTGTAAGCTGGAAACTGTGGTTTTAATAAAAGGCTTTTATCTGTGTCAGTCACTCTCCCAAATTCAGGGATTTTTGTCCATTCATTGCGCAAGGGGACAGAGGGCTTCAGGTTGGGATGGTGCAGTAGCCAGTGTAATTAATTCAGGCTACTGGAATTGCAGCTCACAGCAAGAGGGCTGAGCCAGAAGAGGGTAGCTGAGTCTCGCTCCCAAGCAGGAAGAAGCATGGTGCTGTCACAAAGATAAAACTATTCCTACAATATCCTGCCAGCCTGTCGGTGGGGGAAGATAGCTTGCAGAGCTTGTAGAGTCAGCCATCCAACCCTTTGCTGTGTTGACCCACAGATGTAATATACCTGAGAATGGTGTGCTATTCTTATCTGGATACCACTTTGCTACCCTCTGAGGTCAGGATTTGGATGTAGGAATTTTGAAGGAAGAGATCATGGAATTAAGTGTGGTCAAGGACTCAGAATGTGCAAGGGGAAGAGTTCCCAACATCTTTGCAGATCCCTGCCAAGGAGGTGGGAAAGTAAAGGCCAGAGTAAGAAACTCAGGTCCCGTCCCATGCCTGTGTCTGCCCTGTGTGCCCAGCAGGTGCTGCTCACATTTAGGGTGGGTTTTTTTTTTTAAATTTTAGATAAACTGATCAAGAAAATCCCTCACAGGTGTTCCTGGCAGCTTATCTCTTGGTTGATTCGATCTAGTCAAGTTGAAAACCAAGGTTAGCTATCATACTTTCCAAATGGGTGGAACAATATGTAACTTCTAGGGGTTTGAAAGTGGAAAGTGGGCTAGAGAGATGGTTCAGTGGTTAAGAGCACTGGCTGTTCTTCCGAAGGACCCGGGTTCAAATTCCAGCAACCACATGGCAGTTCACAGCTGTCTAATTGCCAGACATGGTGGCGCACGCCTTTAATCCCAGCACTTGGGAGTCAGAGGCAGGCGGATCTCTGTGAGTTCAAGGCCAGCCTGGTCTACAAAGTGAGTCCAGGACAACCAGGGCTGTTACACAGAGAAACCCTGTCTCAAAAAACAGCAACAACAATGAAAGAAAGAAAGAAAGAAAGAAAGAAAGAAAGAAAGAAAGAAAGAA
>CAJQZJ010032054.1:9741217-9752108 GCA_907164525.1 Lophiomys imhausi | reverse complement strand
GTGTGTGTGTGTGTGTGTGTGTGTGTGTGTGTGTGTGTGTGTGTGTGAAGGAACACATACGTGTGTTGGGATTTTGTTTCTCAGGATACTGTCCATCTTGGTTTTTGAAGCAGGGTCTCTCACTTTGTGCCTCTTTTGGACTGGCCCTCTCTGCAGCCTACCAGTGCTGAACTTAAAAATGCTACAAGCTTTATTTTAAATAATGTTTTTTTTAATTTAAAATAATATTATTTTAAATAATCTCAGCTTTTTTTTTTTGCATGTTCTTAAGATTGAACTCAGGTTCCCATGCTTGCTTGGCAGCCACACTTTTTTTTTCTTTTTAAACTGAGCTACTTTCCTAGCCTGACAAGTTTAACTTTTAAATAAGCACTATTATTATTGTTATTCTTCTTTACGTACCTACAGTCATGCATTTAAAGTATACAAGCCAGTGTTTTTTTTTTTTCTTAATTTGAAGCATTTGTGTGTTTTGGGGAGTGGGGCATATGCTATGGTGCCAATGTCTGAACACAATACATAAGGGTCCTGGGGGTTAAGCTCAGGTCACTAGGCTTGGCAGCAAGCACCTTTCTCTACTGACATTTGCTGGCTATTCACTTAAAAAAAAAGCCACATTCTTAAATATATGCAGCCGTGGGACATTTAGGACATTTTCCTCCATAAAAAAGAGCCCTCTGGATAATATCCAAAATATATAAAAAAACTCAAAAATTTAAACACCAAGAAGTCTAATAATCCAATCAAAAATGGAGTACAGAGCTAAATTGAGAATTCACCAAAGAGGAATCTCTGATGACCGAGAGACACTTGAAGAAATGCTCAGTATCCTTAATCATGAGAGAAATGCAACTCAAGAAGACTCTGAGATTCCATCTCACACCTGTCAGAATGGCTAAGATCAAAAACTCAAATGACAGCACATGCTGGCGAGGTTGTGGAGAAAGGGGAACACTCCTCCATTGCTGATGGGAGTGCAAACTTGTACAACCACTATGGAAATCAGTCTGGCGATATCTTAGAAAACTTGGAATAGCCCTACCTCAAGACCCAGTCATACCACTTCTGGGTATACATCCAAATGATTCCTCACCAAATCACAAGGAAGTTTTCTCATCTATGTTCATAGCAGCCTTATTTGTAATAGCTAGAAACTGGAAACAACCCGGATGTTCCTCAGCTGAGGAATGGATAAAAAACTATGGTACATCTACACAATGGAATACTACTCAGCTATCAGAAACAAGGAAATTATGCAATTTGCAGTCAAATGGATGGAACTAGAAAAGCTCATCCTGAGTGAGCTAACCCAGACTTAGAAAGATGCACATGGCATCTATTTACTTATAATCGGATTTTAGCCATTTAGTACAGGATCACCAATACTATAACCAATGCACCAAAAGGAACAGGAACATAGACTTTGTTACCTATTAATGAGACACTTTACCCTAGTGGTGCTGCCATGTAGGCTCCCAGTATGTGAGGAAGCTTTTAGCCCTCATATGACTGCTGAACTGGGGTAAAGGAATGATATGTAGAGAGACTCCACTCTGGAGGAGTAGGACAGAAGGGAGAGGGGGTAGAGGGTGGGAGGATGGGACTGGGAGGGGTGGAAAGAGGGTACTGTGATGGAGATGTAACTTGAAGTAATAAATAAACATTAAAAAACATACTTGAAAACACAGAAATATAATAAAAATTGTTATCTATAATCACTGTAATGTGTTAAATAAAAAATTAAGTTAAAAAATCAAATGACAGCACATGCTGATGAGGTTGTGGAGAAAGGGGAACACTCCTCCATTGCTGGTGGGAGTGCAGGCTTGTACAGCCACTATGGAAATCAATCTGGAGATATCTTAGAAAACTTGAAATAGTTCTACCTCAAGACCCAGCCATACCACTCCTGGGCATATATCCAAAAGATTTCTCACCAAACCACAAGGACATCTCCTCAACTGTGTTCATAGCACCTTTATTTGTAATAGCTAGAAACTGGAAACAACCTAGATGTCCTTTAACCGAAGAATGGATTAAAAAAAAAAAAACAACTGTGGTACATCTACACAATGGAATACTACTCAGCTATCAGAAACAAGGAAATCATGCAATTTGCAACCAAATGGATGGAACTAGAAAAGCTCATCCTGAGTGAGCTAACCCAGACCCAGAAAGATACACATGACATGTATTCACTTATAAATGGATTTTAGCTCTATAGTACAGGATAACTATCCTACAACCAACATACGGAAAGGAACAGGAACATGGACTTTGTTACCTGTTAGTGGGACACTTTGCCATGGTAGAATTGCCATGTTGACCCCAGTGCAAGAGGAAGCTCTTGGCCCTCATATGACTGCTGAACTGAGGGGGCAGATATTTGGGGGCCCCTACACTGGAAGAGTGGGATAGGTGGGAGAGGGGGTAGAGGGTGGGAGTGTGAGACTGGGAGGGGAGAAGGAAGGGAACTGTGATGGAGATGTAATTTGAATTAATAAATAAACGTTAAAAAGAGCCCTCTGAAGTCTTTAGCCATTACCATCCTCTTCCTGCATTGCTCTACCTGGTCCCCCAGGTAGGGCCAGGTACCAGGGCCTGGTCCAGGCAGCCACTGGTATATGTATTTTTTTCTGTGGATTTTCCTGTTCTGGTCTTTTTACACCAATGTAGTCCTACTGCATGTGGTCATTTGTGACTGACTATTTCCACTTAGCATAGTGTTTTTAAGCCACCAAGACTGTAGTGCACGTCAGGCCTCATTTCCTTTTCTCATGCAAAGTTGCTTTCTTAGCCCTCGATGTATGAATCCAGGGTCCCGCTGTCCAGTCACAAGATTTTCTTGCCTTTCCTGTCACAGACCATGTTGAGGAGTTCTATGTCTGTTGCTTTATCATCTGGTCTTCACTTCATGGAGAGTCGGGAGTAGAAAAGTAAAAATGAGTGACTTGAGGAAGCTGAAGAGATTGACCAGTGGTAGCAGCTAGCAGTGGTTCTCCAGAGGACCCCAGTTTAATTCCCAACACCCATGTCGGACACTTCCCACAGCTCCAGCCCCAGGGAGATTTAACACCTCTGGCCTCTGCAGGCACCTGTTCTCATGTGTACACAACCACTCACACATACATGTCATTAGAAACAAATCCCTTAAAAAAATCAGTAACTTAATAAATTGTAGAGGATGGGGGTGTGTGTGTGCAGATAGCACAGTTGATAAAATACTTGCCCTGCAATCAGGAGGACATGAGGTATAAAAAGCCAGATGCCGTGGCTTGTGCTAGTAACCCTTGGATTGGTGTGGTAGACACAGGAGGGTCCCTGGGGCTTGTTGGCCTGCCAGCTTAGCTTGATCAGCAAACCCCTGGTCCAGTGAGAGGCCCTGTTTCAAACAACAGGGTGGAAAACAGGAGAGTTGATTCACCTAGTTAAGAGTACTTACTGGTCTTGCAGAGGACCCGGTTCCATTCCCAGCGCCCACATAGTGCCTCACCACCATCCTAAATTCCAGTTCCAGGAGATCTAGTGCCCTCTTGGCCTCTGATGGCACCAGGTACACACATGTTGAACGTATAGGGGCACACACATGTTAAACATACAGGTAAATCATTCACACACATAAAATAAGAAAATCTGAAACATCCCAGAGTGGAGATGGTTCCTGAGGAACGGCACTTGAGGCTGACCTCTGCACATGTGTGCACACACGTGTCCATGCTCATACACACAGAGAGACACAGAGAGAAAGAGAGATAGAGATAGAGAGAGAATGAGAGAGAGAGAGAATGAATTGTGGAACAGAGTGCTGTGTTTTGAGTGAGGTTTCAAACCACAGTCGTGTGAGTGGTTATTTGTGCTTCTACGCTGTGGGTGATGGTTCTGTGTCATGTTTTGTCTAGAAATGAGAAGAGACAGATGAGCAAGGTCGATGAAAGGACTTAGAGGTACTGTGAATTACAATTGTATCGATGGTGGGGGTGTACTTGCAGTCAGATTCAGGAACTGATGCTCATAACATGGAGTTTTGAACACACACACACTCTCAGGCTCAGGGACAGCAGTGCCATCTGTGTTGCAGTCTCAAAGTCATTACCCTATGAAGTAAGGGGTAGGTTACTCAGGGCAAGATGGGTAGATGTGGTGTGTGCAGTGCCCATTGACCCCTGATCTGGGGAGCACTGGCCCTGGGTCACCAAGGTTCCAAGGCCCTACTTTTCCCACTTGGCAAGGAGAGGCTGTCTGGTTCTTGGTGAGACTGTCTGGTCACGGAGCTCTCCGATTGGCTTAGGGCTGTTTTGGAGACACTTTGCAAATGTAAAAGCTGCTCTGAAACAGCACTGGGGCTTCAGAGCTTTCTATGGGAAAGCCAGTGGTTATGTGTGTGGAACCCTTGAGAAAATCATGTATTGTGAAAGTACAGTCTTTCTGATCTCCAATTCTGGCGTGGGGCAATTCTTTTTCGAAGGGTCTCTTCTGCCTTTCAGAATGACCTTCTCTCTCCTCAGCCCATTTACTAACTCTTAAAATATTGAACAAAGGGAGCAGCCATCCTTCTGTTTTGGAGGGAGCCTGTCCTGGACCCCACATAAGGCTTTATGTGAATGAGTTCATTTCTTCCTGACAGTGAAGGGAGTACTCATTAGTAATCCCATTTTACAGAAGAATATGCACAGGTGGAGGAACCTGAAAGACCCCGAAGATGTGACCTGCACTGGTTATTTTAAGTTTTATTTTTACTTTATGTGTATATGTGTATGGGGCTAGATTTATAGGCAGTTGTGAGTCACATGATGTAGATGCTAGGAACTGAACCCAAGTCCTCTGTAAAAGCAGCGAGCACTCTTTAACCACTTCGTTTATCAAGGCCCATGAGTCCCATTGTACTTTCTACAATAGTTTGTATTTTTCTCAGTAATAGCCTTCATAATAAATGTAGAGCCATAATACAATGAGGGCCTTATCAGCACGCTTAGTAGCTTGGGTACCATTTGTATTGTTTAAAAAATTTAAATTAGTATGATACAGTAAGTGTGTACCTGGGGTCAGGAGGAAGTTGTCCTTGTATTTATGTGGACGTCAGATGACAACTTGTGAGAATCAGTTCTCTCCTTTCACCATGGGTTCTGGGGCCTGGCTTCGGGCTGTTAGGTTTGCTCTGCAAGCACTTTTATAGTTAGAACTCTCTTGCTAGTGTGGCCACTGGTGCTCGTGATGGCCAAGCCCCTTGCTTATGCAGTGCGTCCTTGTGTGCTATGCTCACTTCATGCAGATCCCTCGTTCTGTCATTATTTCTTGTTCTTTTTGTTTGTTAACGACTGTGGCTTGAATGTGAAGTGTTCCCCATAGAATCATGATTGAATCCTTGCTTCCAGCTGACATTGCTGTTTTAGATGTTTGAGTATCTCAAACCCAGGATGGGATGTGCTTATGGCTCCTAGTCATACTCCATACTCCATGTAGCCTAGCTTCCATGGTTCTCAGCTGAGCCCTCCGATTTATCCTACATGGACTCACACATTGGCCTGCCCGATCAAGTCTTGAAGTCACACAACAAAAATTCTGATCATTGGCTGATGGGATTTCCTAATATCATCTATTAAATTACCTGCTATGAAGTGTCCCCCACCCCAGGAGTTTAAACAGAATGCAGAGGTTTGGTATCATTGAGTCCACTCTTTCTTTCTTTCTTTTTTCAGTATTGATGGACTCATCTCTTACCTTTGTTCCTGATGAGAATTAGTGAGTAAAGTCAACCTTCCATTTGGAATGATTCTGGGAAATTGTGCTTTGCCTTCAGGGAGAGGCTTAAACCTCTGGGGCAGTCATCTCTGAGGAGGGTAAATACAATCAGATTGTATCAAGGAACTCTCAACCTGACTTCCAAGGGCAGATAAGACTGGGGGAGGGGCATAAGCAGAAAGGCCTTTGCAGGCACTGTGGCAGGCCTGGCAAAAGGCCATCTTTGTGTGTGACCTGATAGAAGTTTCTAAGACTCTTGGCAATTGTGGGGATGCATTGCTTGGTCTCCAGAGTGTTGAGGTCAGTGTCCTTTGTGGTGACAACCACTATCCTTGAGTTGATTGACAAAGCACTGGGGAAAATATATGGCCAAGCCACTCTCCACTTCTGTTGCACTGATGGGTGTTGGCCTAGCAGCAATGTCCCCAGATGACAGGGGTTCACAAAATGTCATTTCCTACTGGATCCGAAGTTAGGCCACATATGCCCTCAAGGAGGCTGCTGTAAACCTCTCCAGGAAGCCTTGGAGAGTGTCCAGGCTTTTCAGCATCTGTGGAATGTGGAAGTAGGACAGAGCTATCTTACAACCAGATGGCTTTACAAAATTACTGAGAACACCTCTAGTAGGAGCCGGGAGTGAAGCCTGTCATTGCTCTCCTTTCCACTCACCGATAGATCCAGGCCCATTTGAAGTTCTCAGGGAGCCTCGAGGCACATACCAGAGCTGCTGGGCTAGCAAGAAGAGGTCTTTTCCTGTTAGACTGGTGGTTTCTTGGATCTGTCTTCCATAGCTTCTTCCTAACCCCATTCTCCTCTCAGCATACCCTTCTGTGTGCAGACACCAGGTACACAGGAGTCTGGTATGAAAACGGTTGTGGAAAGACTGCTGTCAGCAGCATAGTGACAGACTTCACTCTTCTGTGTGTATTTCCCAAGTTCTCTTTGCCAATGGCTTTGTCATCTTTTGGTATACTGAATAAATAGGCCATGGCACCTAGGCACAGGTAACACTTCAGAAGTGTGCAGGGTGCGTGTATAATGTGTGGTGCGTGTTTGTGTGATGTGTGGACATACGTGTGCTTTTGTGTGCATCTGTAGCATGTGCCCTCATGCTTCTTGTGTCTTCCTCAGTCACCATCTGTATGACGTTTTTAGAGAGGTTCTCTTACTAAACATGGAGCTCACTGATTTGGCTAGACTGGCAGACCAGAAAGCCCCCAGGAGCTGCCTGTCTTTGCCTTCTTGTCATAGGACCACAGGTGTACATCACTGTACCTAGCTTTTTATGTGGGTTCTGGGGGTCTGAATTTGGTGCTGCCCTGATCCATATCCCCAATTTAGTTTTCTTCTGAGAACAAATAGAAGTCAAGGCATTCTTTACCCCTCTATGGTACCTCTGTGGTCTCAGTTCTCTGCTGATGCCTAGAGTCTTAGCCATTAGACTCAGTTTCACTTTATTTATTTGAAATACTTCAGTTTTTGATTTGTTTCTTGATAGCGAAAGCATGCTCATGGTATAATACATAGAAGGAGAAAAGGAGTAAGTAAGGACAGTCATTTCCCTCAATGTTACCTGTTTTGTGAGGTGGCCCGTGCATACTCCGACTTTGTGTTGGTTCATCCAGGAGCATTTTTTCTCTCTGGGAGTTACAGTTAGTCTCTGTTTACAGACTGCGGACTGCAGAAGACTGATTCAAAGGGGCTCCAAACTTGAGTATAGCTTCTCACATGAGGAGCATACCTTTCACAGATCTCAGGCACTGTCACTGAAGAGTGGCTCTAGCCAGGCAGTAAAGACCGCTCCGTTAAGGTATGGTACTCCTCTATTGTAAATTGCTTCCTGATTCCAGAGGTGTTAAAATGAGGAAAGCCTGTTGCCATCATTCATGAAATTTGGCACATTTGCATTCCCATCATCCCATTCATTCATACACTGTTGTCATGAATGTTACAGATGTCACAATACAAGTGATGGGTCTGGTGGTTTGCCGAATGCCTGTCTGTTTACTCTGGAGAGTGGATATGAATGTAGATCTTTGGCCAAGAAACTGTCAACCCCGTGGCCATCTGGGCTGATTTCCATCAAGATCTAATGGCTATCTGTCACTGTGGGATTCCCTGCCACCTCCAGCTGTGGTCTGTCCCTCCTGGGTGGACTGGCTCCGTGTATTTTTCTTTATTTACTCTCTCTGTTGTTAGAGTAGAGCTGTCCTCTAGTAGCTCGAGAGAGGTCGATGAGGAGATATTAATCAAAGATTTACATTTCTAAAAAGTCTTAATTCTACTTTCCCACTTCATCTGTGGCTTAGCTGAGTGTGGAGTTCTAGGTTGTAAATGATTTTCATTGAAGCATCCATCCTTCTATTGCTGTGGTTGTCAACCTGTGGGTCTCGACCTGTGTGACCCCTTTGGAGGCATCAAATGACTCTTTCACAGGGGTCACGTATCAGACAGTTACATTACAATTCATAACAGTGGCAAAATTACAGTTAGAAAGTAGCAGTGAAGGTAATTTTATGGTTGGTGGTCACCACAGCATGAGGAACTGTATTAAAGGGTTGCAGCATTAGGAAGGTTGAAAACTGCTCTCCATTGCTTCTGATGTTCCTCCTTCCCTGTTGAGGAAGCTAAAGCCATTACGATTCATAAGGTTGTGTCATGAGGCAGTGCTATGTTGGGTCATTGTGTGGATACCCGATGGGGTCTTTGGACAATGTTCTATTTTTATTTTTGTCACTGTGATAAAATGCTCCAACCAAAAGCAACTTATAGGAGAAAGGGTTTGTTTTAGCTCAGAATGCCAGGTTGTGGTTCCATCATGGTGGCAAAGTCAAAGTGGCAGAATTAGTCTTATGTCACATCCTCAGTCAAGAACGTAGGGAATGAATGAATGTACACTGAGCACTAGGCAAGACTTCTCTACTCTTTTTTTTAATTATTTTTTAATTTTTAACAGGTCTTGGCCTGAATTGAGCAATCTTAGTCCATCTAAACTAGCTCATAATTCTATTACTCGAATATGACACCATATATTATACATATGTCCTTTTGGACTGCTGTTCTCCACACTGTGCTGATGTTCCAGGTCATGTGGAATGATCTTCTTTCATCTACCCCATTGTATGTCTCCTTCCTGCTTTTGGCTTCTTCTTGTCTTTGAGGCTTCTCTTACCCATAAACCACTCTGCTTCAGAAGCCCGTGCACCTTAGTCTTGCCTACCTCTATCTTTGCCCAATCTCAGGCCTCAGCATTTATTCAACCAATCAGAGACAATAATTAGAAAATAAAATAACAGACAGCAAGCAGGACCAATTAATTAACATTTAGAATGGATAACATCACCCCATCAATTCCTTCCTTTTGTCTAATGAAAAGGCTAAATTTTTTAAACTTATATAGTAAAAACAGTAAGAACAAATATTGAACAATCAAGAAAATCATATATAAAAGTTACACACATAATTTTTAGCCTATTTGTATCAGGCAATCATGAAGAAAAAAAATCATCTATGTGTGTCTAAAGTTCTGAATGTAAATATTTTCTATCATAGCCTAGATTTATAAACCTAAATATTTTATTTAGACTTGAAAATACTGTTTTAAATTCTAAACTCAAGTTCAATTGAAATTTTATATTATGTCTTCAAGCCCGTCAAAGACATAAGAAGGGATAAAGTTATCGTTTGAGTGAGTAGGAAGTATAGGAGAGCAGTTTCAAAAAAGAAAAATGACAGTTTGCTGCCTAGACAGTCCCATATATCTCTCAATACCATTGGAGCATCATCTTCAGCCTTCTGGCCAAGTGTATCTCACAGACTAAATTGTGCAGCAGGAAATAAGATGGATTTGCCAACTCTGTCTTGTTGAATCAGGACATTGACTTACCTGCATTTAAGCTCTGTTCCATCTTTGTACTATAAATAGTCTGTTGAGAGAGTAGGGGCATGTTTGCCCAGTAGGAATTATCTCCTGGTGGAGATATTTGATGCTCATCATCTTTCAAATCCAATGGGAGCTGTCAGGAGCTGATTGTCTTAAGATAAACAATTCTTGAAATAATAACATGAAACCCAACCTTTTTAATTATTATTCACTTTTTTATTAGTAACTATTCACTTATAACAAATATAAACACTTACTAAACTATTATTCATATAAATTCCTACAACCCCTATGACCTAACCACTAAACCTATTGATAACTATTACAACTATTTTCATAACCTTTTAGAAGGATACAGTCTCTGGGGCAGGTCCTCAGTCATCAGGAACACAGTCTCTGGGGTAGACCCTTTAATGCACTTAGCAGTCTTTCTTCGGAATATCTCAGACGTAGATTCATCAGGGTAAATTGGCTATGGTGACTTCACCTTAAATAAGGTTTGAGGCTTTTTTCTCTCTGGGAGACCTCAGCCATCTGTAGGCCAACTTATTTCCTTCGTATCAGCAACTCTGCCGCTCTACCTCAGTCTTTAAAGCCGGCCACAGTTCTGTTCAGGCCACTGTTCAGACAGGTCAAACCACTCTAGGCAAAAGCTGAGCCACAGGGTTTAGTCCTTCCTTTTGCTGTCTTGCTGAGGCTTTCTCTGCTTACTAGCTTCTTTCTGCCGCAGGGAGATCTGGCCATCACTCCACCAGCACTTTCTCCATCAGAGGATGCAAACTACTCATTGTCCTTTCTAGGGTGAGGACTCGCTAGCATAGGAGCTCTGTAGCATGCAACTGTCTAGCATGGGGCCCCTAGCACACCCTCTCCCGGGCTCATCCACTTGTCCTTAAATAGGATCGCTCCTTGTTCCACCTGCTTCAGCGTAATTTGGGCTCTGCCCACTTAGCAGCTGAAAACAATGCCAGGTCATGAAGTCTTTCCTTGTTTCACCTGACTTCAACCTTGTTTTTAGTCCATAGACTCCCCTCGTTTCACATGACTTCATCCATAAGCTGATAAATGAATTGCTCACAGCCAAGTTGATCTTCATGCCCCAGATTAAGAGACTGTATCAGAAACCTAGACATTTACTAAATCTAATTTATATTAATCTAACTTCCTACAATAACATCTTTAAATGCCATTTTCTGTATGCCTCTGAGGGTTTTGAAGACATTATCTATCTATCTATCTATCTATCTATCTATCTATCTATCTATCTAT
>CAJQZJ010032054.1:9632462-9735635 GCA_907164525.1 Lophiomys imhausi | reverse complement strand
CTGCCCTGTTTTCTACCCATCAGGCACTGCCCTGTTTTCTACCCATCAGACACTGCTCCATTTCCCACAACTATAGGTTGTTCGCATTTCCACAATTTTATATAAGTGCAACACTGCACTTAAGTATGTGAGGTCATCCATGTGTTTGTATTGACAGTTCATTTATTTTTTATTTCTAAGTTGTATCTTATTGTGCATCACAGTTTAACCTATCAGGTCACTTAACTGTTGAATGCGTGAATTCTTTCCATCTGCAAATGAAGGTACCAGATGCATTCTTGCATAAATCATGATGGGAAGGATGTTACCATTTCTCTGGGGAAAAATCAAAAATGTGGATTGGAGGAGTTAGACAGTAGACATTTTTGTGGCTAAATGTGCCCGGTGTGCCTGGACTATTTCACATTCTTACCAGCAGTGAACAAGAGCTCCAGTTTCTCTACATCTAATATTTTGTATGGAGAAGTTACTAAGTTTGACCATTTTATATGTGAACCTGACATCTCATTGTTGGTTTAATTGGCATCTCCGTATTGGCTAATGATGCTGAAGATTGTTTCATTCTCTCGTTTGACATTTGTATACCTTCTTTGGTCAAGTGTCTTTTCAATTTAAAACATTTGTTTATTAATTTTTATTGTATGAATGTTTTAGCTGCATGGTTATCTGTTTGTGTGTGTGTGCCTAGTCACTGTGGAGGTCAGAAGGTGGCATCAGATCTGTTGGAACATGAGTTATAGGCAGCCGTGAGCCTGTGTGGGTGCTAGGAATCAAACCCGGGTCCTATGAGCAGCCAGTGCTCTTAACCTCTGAGACATCTCTCCAATCCCATCAAATCTTTTGCCAATTCAAAAATTGGGTTGTTTTTCTATTATTGAGTTTCATGAACTCTTTACTTTAGGAAAAAATCTTTTTTATTAAATAAGTTTGAAACATTTTTTTCCTCAACCCATGTTTTATATTTTCTTTCTCAAAAATTTCTTTAAGAGAGAAGTTCTAACTTATGTAATATAATTTATCTTTTGTTCTATTTCTATAATGTGCTTTTCACTGTCTCTTCTGCAGAGCCTTTGCCCAATTCAAAGTCTGAAAGTTTTTTTATTGTATTTATTTATTTTTATTATAATGTTTATTTTTTACATCAAGTTACATCTCCATCATAGTGCCCTCTTTCCACCCCTCCCAGTTCCACCCTCCCACCCTCTCCTCTCTCTCCCACCCATCCCACTCTTCTGATGTGGAGTGTCCCTACATATCAGCCCCTCTCAGTTCAATAGTCATATGAGGGCTAAGAGCTTCCTTTTGCACTGGGGGCCTACATGGTAGCACCCCTAGGGTAAAGTGTCCCATTCAATTTGTCTGCGTTACAAAGTCTATGTTCCTGATCTTTTTGGTGTTGGTTGTAGGATAGTTATCCTGTACTATATGGCTAAAATCCAATTATAAGTGAGTAGATAGCCATGTGCATCTTTCTGAGTCTGGGTTAGCTCACTCAGGATGAGCTTCTCTAGCTCCATGCATTTGGCTGCGAATTACATGATTTCCTTGTTTCTGACAGCTGAGTAGTATTCCATTGCAAAAATGTACCACAATATTTTTATCCATTCGTCAGTTGAGGGGCGTCTGGGTGATTTCCAGTTTCTAGCTATTACAAATAAGGCTGCTATGAACATAGATGAGGATATGTCCTTGTGGTTTGGTGAGGAATCATTTGGGTGGCTACCCAGAAGTGGTATGGCTGGGTCTTGAGGTAGGACTATTCCAAGTTTTCTAAGATATCACCAGACTGATTTCCATAGTGGTTGTACAAGTTTGCACTCCCACCAGCAATGGAGGAGTGTTCCCCTTTCTCCACGTCCTCACCAATAATCAATGAAAGGGACCTCATGAAACTGAAAAGCTTCTGTATATCAAAGGACACTGTCACTAGAACAAAACAGCAACCTATAGATTGGAAAAAGATCTTTACCAACCCCACTTCCAACAGAGGGCTAATATCCAAAACTTATAAAGAACTCAAGAAATTAAACACCAAGAAACCAAATAATCCAACAAAAAAAAAGGGAAACACAGCTAAACTGAGAATTCACAAAGGAGGAATCTCTAATGGCAGTGAAACATTTGAAGAAATGCTCAGCATCCTTAATCATCAGAGAAATGCAACTCAAGAAGACTCTGAGATTCCATCTCACACCTGTCAGAATGGCTAAGATCAAAAACTCAAATGACAGCACATGCTGGAAAGGCTGTTGTTGTTTTTTTTTTTAATCATCTAGAAATTTTCTAGTTCTACAGGTTTCACATGTAGGTCTGAGATCATTTTGAGCAAATGTATGGACTGGAATTCATTGCATGTTTCAGCGCCTTCTGCTGAAAAATACCATCTTTTGTACTCAACTGATTTTGGTCCTCTGTCAGAATCAGTTGCTGATCAATATGTAGGGGCTATTTCTGGATACTTCATCCAGCCTTTTATTCTCTTGATTTATTGTTACCAGATTATATATATATATTGTTTTGATCACTGCATTTTACAACAAGTCGAAATCAGGAAGGCTTATTAATCTTGCTTCACTCTAAGTTTTGCCATTTCCAATAAGCCTTATGACCAGCCTGTCAGTTCTTATAGAAAAGTCTGCTAGAGTTTGGTTGGAATTACGCCAACCCTATGGAAGAGTTTGGAGAGCTGATATAGTGTTACTGAGTCTGACTTGGGAGCATGGTTCTTGTTCATATAGATCTCAAATACTCTTCATCTATGCATTGTGGGTTTTGTATATAAAGTTTGCATATGTTTTTAAAACCCATTTTCATGTGTGATACATATTTGTTATGCATGTATGTGCGTATGCATGTGTATGCATTTTTGCATGTGTATGAGCATGTGTGTGTGTGCAGATGTGCACTAGGTTCATGTGCACTTCAGTGTGTGTGCATTTGGAGGGCTGAGGTTGATGCTGAGAATCATCCTTTGTTGCTCTTCCACCTTATTCACTTAAGGAAGATCTCTAAGTCAAACCCAGAGTTTGCTGATATGGCTGGTTTCACCCAGCTTGCTGTGCAGACCTCCTGTTTTTACCTTCCAAGGCTGGAATTTGAGGCAGGCTGTCATACACACCTGATATTTATGTGAGTTCTGTGGATTCTAACTCTGGTCCTCACACTTGTGAAGCAATTGTTTTAATCCTTGAACAATCTTTCCAGCCCCATGTTATCAGGTTGATTTATAAGTGCTTTGTATGCGTTGGTGATGTTGTAAGTGAAAATCCTTGTCAAAAGAATCTTAAGGGAGGGAATGGTTATTTTGGCATATTTCAGTTCACCAGGGAAGGGAAGGTGTGTTGGAATGGAGTTTACATCATGGCAGACAGGAAGCAGAATGGAGATCATAGGAAGGGTTCAGAGTAAGATGATAACTCAGAAAGACATGCCTCCCTGACCTACAGTCGTCCAAGCAGGCTGCTCCTCTTACCCTTAGCTGCTGCTGAATGGCATTATTATGTAATGAATTCATCAGGGGTTAGTCCATTCATTAGGCTAGAGTCCTTGCTGTCTGTCCCTGGAAATGCTATCATAGATATCCCAGAGGTGGCTTTTACTCATCTGGGTGTTTCTTAATCCAGTTACACCAACAATCAAGACCAGCACTCAGAAATACAAACTTTGTTAGCTTGACACCCAAACATTATTGTGTAACCTATAAAATGGTATTGTTGGTCTCCCAAAAACTCACATCCATCTCTTGTTGAAAATTGCATTCAGTCTATTTCTGTGAGTCCCCAGACTCTTCAAAGCTCCATTACTCCAAAGCCCAAGTTCAAAGTCTCTTCTGAGATTCCAGGCAGTTGTTCACCATGAATGTCTGTGAAAATCAAATGTAAACTAAAAACTTCCAAGATACAAAGACACTGAGTAAACATTCCCATTCCCAAAGGGAGAATAGAATAACAGCAAGAAGGATTGGATCAAAGCAAGACTGAAACCATGTAGGGCAGTCATTAAATCCTGTAGCTCCAGGTCCATCATCTCACGCACAAGATCATATGATGTGACTGCCAATGAATTTGGACAGCTCCACCCTGTAGCCATGCTGTTTGCAGCCCACATGGTCCTAGGCTGGCTTCGTTGTTACCCGTGTTTATCACTGACAAATGTTCCATGTTCCTGGTATCTACAGTATTCTGATGTCTCCACTTCCTCACTGGCTTCATCCTCACTTTTAAACATTCCTCTCTCAGGAGCTGCCCTTATGACCCCTTACTCTATAACACACTGCCTCCCTTTCATTTCAAATCTGATTGGAAGCCTATAACTTCCATTACATGAAGATGATTCTGTAACTTTCATAGGCATGCCTGAAAAATCAACATCAAATGGACAACTCGTTGTCTGCTACTAGCTCAAGTAACATCCCCTTTGAACCACGTCTGTAATGGCTTCTGAATTCCTGGGCTGTTGAATCCAGGAAAACACTTCCAGGGTCACCCAAAGGCTTTCTCTTCTTAAGGGAAAGTCAACTGAATTTATAATTTTGCACAATGGGCAGTTCCCGAGGTGCCCTCGAGCCATCTTTCCTATTGTCCCAGTACAAAATGTGTAGCTTCGTTGCTTAGTGGCATGCATATCTTCAACAACTACACCTTTCTTCTAGTTTCTTTTGAAGCCTTCAACTTGATATTTTTTTGCATTCTTTTTGGGTTCTCCTGCTATACTTTTGCTCTCAATGGTCAATGTAAATCTGGAAAATAATAATCAGAAATAGCTGTGCCATAGCTTAAACATTATCCTGTCCTGACATTCCCTCTAAGCAGTCAATCATCCCTAAACTCAGCCTTCTTTGAAGCCATAGGAGCAAGACAAAATGTATAAATTTTTCTTCAGAATGTAACATACATGGTTTATAGTCTAAATCTTGAGACGAGTCCATGGTTCTCCCTGAAACCCTAGGAGACTGAATTTTATTGCTTGCATTCTTGTTGGCTTCCTGGACTTGTGCGATCCCACCAGAATAATGGTGCTCAAAGCATTCAATAGTACCTTTAACTCGCATCATCAAACCTTTCCAAATTCCTCCCACAAACCATTTCAAAGGCATAATAAGAATGACATGGTCAGATTCAGTCATGGCCCTGACCCCACTCAGTAGTTCAGTAGTGAGTTTTGTGATCACTGCGACGAAATAAATACCTTCCAGAAACAACTTAAATAAGGTCGAAGGTAGTTTGGCCATCTGCTGACGAGGTTTCAGCCCATTCTGAAGAGGAGGCTATTGCAGTAGACCAGGTTACATTATGGAAAACAGGGAACAGAGCAGAGCACACAGGAAGGAACCAAGGGCAAAATACAGTCCCCAGAATATGCTCCTAAGGACCAACTGCTTTCACTTAAGTCCCCCTACCTTTTACAAACTTCCCGTAATGCCACACGTGAAGAACCATCAGGGGATTATTAATTAATTCATTAGGCCAGAGCCTTCATTATCTAATTGTGTCTGAAAATACCCTCTCAGCTACACCCTGATCCAAGTTTCGCTAATCTCTTAAGCATTTCTCAGTCTAATCTAGTTGACAGTCCAGAGCAATTATCACAGTATCTTTTGAAGTTTCGGATTGTTTGTTATCATCATGTGGGAATGCGACTGATGCTTCTGTGTCCATTGGTCGTGCATCTTGCTAAAGTTAATTACTCCAAAGACTTTGCAAAGGATTCAATCTGATGATCTACATTGATAAACATACCTTCTGGGAATAAAAGCAGTTTTGGTTGTTTGTTTCTAACACACATTTTGTTGTTGCATGATGTTGAACAGGTGGCAAGAGAAGACACCCTATATTGTTCCTAATGTAGGTAGGAAAGCATGCCACCAGTTAAGTGTGATGCTAGCTATAATTTTTTTTGAAGATTCATTTTTTTCAAGTTAAGGAAATTTCCTTCTGATTTTAATTTTACTGATATTTTAAAATAAAAAATGGTTATTGAATTTTATATACCTTAGAATTGTTTGTATGTTTTTTTAAGTTTATTTATTACTTCAAGTTACATCTCCACCACAGTGCCCTCTTTCCACCCCTCCCAGTTCCACCCTCCCACCCTCTCCTCCCTCTCCCACCCATCCCACTCCTACAGAGTGGGGTGTCCCTAAATAACAGCCCCCTCAGTTCATGTATGTTTTGTTTTTAATTGCTTAAAGAGAAAATCCCATTCTTTTTCTTTTGAATGTTACAGCAATTTTGCTTCCTGGAGATAAATTCTACTTGGTTATGAAGTATAGACAATTTCATGTGCTGCTGGATTTGATCTGCTAATTGTAGAGTTTTTGTATTCATATATATGATAGACATTGGTTTGGAATTAGTTTTCATTCCTTTTAATGTCTGTATAATTTTGGTGGTAGAATTTTGTTCTCATAGAACAATTTGGGAAATTTTACCTCAGCCTCTGTTTCCTGGAGTAGTTTTTGTACTATTTTGGTAAATATTTTTCAGTGGAGATTTTCTTATAGAAAGATTTAAACTGTGTATACAACTTATTTAACAGGCACAAGACTGTTGTAGCTGCTTATTCAGGATCTTAGATAAATTGTGTCTTTCCAGGAATGCATTAATTTCATATATTTTATAAAGTTTATTGGCAAATACATGTATAGTAATCTCTGATTAGCATCTTAGTGTTTGTAGGGTCTGTAGTGATGTCTCCTTTTTTGTTCCTTGGTGTCAGGTTTTTGTTCTTTATTCTTCAGGTCAATTAGTAAATGTTTACTAATTTTGATGATTTTTGTCATTGAATCAACCTTTGGTTTAACTGATATTTCTCTTTAAAATGTTTTTCTTTTATTCTTCTTCTGATCACCATTATTTCTTTTCTTTCATGTCTTAATGCTTAATTTTTTTATTAATTTTTTAAGATGGATTCTAAGGTAATTGACTTTTGCTTCTTTGCTACTAGGCAGGTTTTAGTACCATCTTATAAATTTGATACATTGTGTTTAATTTCATTCAAGTTAAATGACTTTCTAATTTCCCTTTGATCTACTCTGAGCTCTTTGGATTGTTTAGAAATACATGGCTTGATTTCCAAATGTCTGGTGATCTACTAGAGATATTTCTGGTATTCATTTTGGTTTAAGAAGTACTCTGTGTGACTTTAGTCCTCTTAAACTTGTTGAGACTTGTTTTACTGTCCTGTGTATAGGTTATATTGACTAATGTTATCTATGCATTTGAAAGGGAAGTTTATTCTACTATTATTTTGTGGAGTATGTCAACTGAATTACTGTGGTCAATAGTGGTTTTCAGATTTTCTTATATTCTAGATTTTCTGTATGTAGTGATTTCCCTAGTATTTGTTCCCTTAAGTTTTGAGAATGGTATACTTAGATAACTTTGATAAAAATTATGGATTTTTCCCCTTTTCACTTCTGTGGGTTTTTGCTGTTTGTGTTTTGCAGCTCTGTTGTCAGGCACATAGATGCTATATTTATGTTTCAGTTGCTTTTCTCTTTTCTGTGCTTGGAAACCAACCCAAGGCTTTGTGTGTTCTGTGCAGGTGCTCATCACTCCGCCAGATCCATGGCTACATTTGTATTCGAAACAAATTGACCATTTTATTATTATGGAAAGACCTTTCTCTTCTCTAGTAATAAATTATGCTATGCAATCTGCCTTTTCTGATATTAAAGTAGTCACTCAGCTTTCTTTTAATTAGCATTAGTGTGGCATATCTTTTCCCATTTAAGTGATTTGTGTCTCTTGACCTAAGTGTTTTATCATTTACTATCAATCTTTTCAAACTGGGTGTTTAGACCATTTGAGTTTGCTATTATTATCTACCTGCATGGACTTAATTCTGTGTTTGTTTGTCCTGAGTTTAGTTGGTTTCTGTACCTGTCACTTTTCTTCTTTGCTTCATCTTAATTAAATATTTAAAAAACTTAAACATTATTTAGAATATTATGTCTGTATTT
The DNA here is from genome assembly GCA_907164525.1 of Lophiomys imhausi. Lineage (NCBI taxonomy): Eukaryota > Metazoa > Chordata > Mammalia > Rodentia > Muridae > Lophiomys > Lophiomys imhausi. Next base: position 9,727,672 of record CAJQZJ010032054.1, on the reverse strand, counting down.
TCTTACAATTTTAGTGGTTGCTCTACAATAAATATTTTTCACTTTTCTTGCATATTTGGCAATGTCTTTATTTTCACCTTCAATTTTACAGTTTACCTTTAAAAATATTATAATCTTGGCCCTTTGACTTGCTGGCAAGTTAGTTCAGTTGTGTATTTTATAATTGCTTGCTTTGGGATGAGTTGATTTTTCTTGCTTCTTGAAGGATTTTTGTCTTCATCTTTCACTTTCAGCATTTCACTGTGTCTGGCTGTGAATATTTTTGCATTTATTGTACTGGGAATTCTGTGAGCTTTCTGAATGTGCAAACGAGGCTTTTCTTTCTTAAAATTTGACATGTTTTCAGCCATGATTTCTTTTAGCATCTCCTTTACCCCTTTCTCTCTCCTCTCCTTCTGGTACCTCTGTTATGCATGGGTTCATGTGCTGTGCTCTGAGTTCCCATGCTTCTCCGGTTGCATAACCACTGTTGACTTACCTTGAAGGTCCCTGATTCTTCCTTATAACAGCTCAAACCTATCAATCTATTGTTATCTTTTGCTAGTAATTTTCTCATTTTGGTTACTGTACATTTCAATTCCAAGATATCCCTAGATTCTTTATTCTATGTGGTATAACAGTCACCTTCTTTTTGTTCATCACTCCCCACCCCATGCTGTGTGTGTCTATGCATGTGCACATGTGTGTTGTGTCTGTGCATGTAGAGGTTGGAGGTCAGCACTGAGTGTCTTCCTCAGTGACTCTCCACCATATATATATATATATATATATATATATATATATATATATACACACACACACATACATATTTTGGAGTAGACATTCAGATTTTACTTTGTTTCATTTTACTTTTTATTACATTTTTTCTTCAAGTTACATCTCTATCGCAGCCCCCTCTCTCCACCCTTCTTGGTCCCACCCACCTACCCTCCCACCCCCTCTACCCCCTCTCCAACCTTCCTACTCCTCTGGTGTGGGGTGCCACCACATCTCAGCCCCCCCTCAGTTCATCAGTCATATGAGGGCTATGAGGGCTGTTGCTCTGGGGTCTTGAATGGTAGCTCCACTAGGACAAAGTGTCCCACTAACAGGTAACAAAGTCCACGTTCCTGTTCATTTTGGTCTGTTGGTTGTAGGGTAGTTATTTTGTACTGTATGGCTAAAATCCAGTTATAAGTTAATACATGCCACATGCATCTTTCTGAGTCTGGGTTAGCTCACTCTGGATGAGCTTTTCTGGTTCCATCCATTTGGTTACAGATAACATGAGTACCTTGTTTCTGATAGTCTAACTGGATGTCAACATGTAGAAGAATGAAAATAGACCCCTATTTACCACCTTGCACAAAACTTAAGTCCAAGACCTCAACATAAGATTGGACACACTAAATCTAATAGAAGAGAAAGTAGGGAGAAGCCTCAAACTCACTGGCACAGGTGACAACTTCCTAAACAGAACACCAATAGTTCAGGCTCTAGGACCAACAATAAATAAATGGGACCTTATTAAATGGAAAAGCTTCTGTAAGGCAAAGGATACTGTTATTAGAACAAAATGGCAGCCTACCGATTGGGAAAAGATCTTCACCAACACATTTCTGACAGAGGGCTAATTTCCAAAATTTATAAAGAACTCAAGAAATTAAATGCCATGAAACCAAATAATCCAATCAAAAAATGGGTTACAGAGTTAAACAGAGAATACATAAAGGAAGAATCAGTAATGGCTGAGAGATACTTGAAGAAATGCTCAACATCTTTAATCATCAGAGAAATGCAACTCAAGACGACTCTGAGATTCCATCTCACACCTGTTAGAACGGCTAAGTTCAAAATCTCAAATGATAGCATATGCTGGCAAGGTTGTGGAGAAAAAGGAAAACTCCTCCATTGCTGGTGGGAGTGCAAACGTATACAGCCACTATGGAAATGGGTCTGGCGATATCTTAGAAAACTGGGAATAGTTCTGCGTCAAGACCCAGCCATGCCACTCCTGGGCATACATCCAGAAGATTCCTCACCAAACCACAAGGACATCTCCTCAACTATGTTCATAGGAGCTTTATTTGTAATAACTAGAAACTGAAAACAATCCAGATGTCCCTCAATATAAGAATGGATTTAAAAAACTGTGGTAAATTTACACAGTGGAATACTACTCAGCTATCAGAAACAAGGAAATCTCTACCATATTTTTGAACCTGAAGCTATATCTAGACTGGCTAGGCAGTGAGCTCCAGAGACCTGCCTCTCACCATCATTTCACACTTGAGTTATAGATTTGCCTCACACCACTCTGCCTGGTTTTGTACATAAGTGCTGGGGATCTGAACTCAGGTCCTCATGCCTGTGCACTTTGCTGAGTTCTCTCTCCAGACCCTCATTCAATTCTTTAAACATGATTTTCTGTAGTTTTTTTTGAAGATGCTTATAATTGTTGTTTGTTGGTCCTTGTTACATTCAGTATTCAGATTCCCTCAATCAGAGTTTACCAGTCTTTAAGACCCAGGTATATTTATCACAAATTTGTGTTTCCTTGCATGTCTTAAACGTTTGGTTCAACACTGTGCATTCTAGAAAATCTACCATAATAAATAAATATGGGTACTGGTTCTGTAATTCTCCTTCCGTCTCTGACTTGCTGCTTTGTTTTGTCATTTGTTAATTTCTTAGGTGAGTCAGACAAAACAGTTCTTTAAAGTATTATTTACTTTATTTCTATATAAAGTATTATTTACTGCCCTGCAGTATAGAATTTTCTGATGTCTCTGCTTAGCTTTTTTCCCCTCTTTTCTTTATTCCCCTTATCCTCTAACTCCACCTCAACTTTGACTTCTCTCTTTTTAAAATAACTGATCAAGTCTAATTTGAGCTGCCCGTATTTTCATGGGCATGGGGGCCACCCACTGGGTTCCTCAACTTTTTGTATTGTTTTTGTATTTTATCTTGGCTTCCTAATAATTCTCTTAGGGTCAACACAGGCTGCCGATTGGCCAAAAGTTGTACTTAATCTCCCTCTTTGGCCAGTTAGATTTTCACTCTTTATCATTGAATTTTGTTGTTTTGGAGAGTAGGGTCAGTGCAGGTTAATGTTTAGTCAGTGGTTGATCATCTAATGAGCTTCAGCCCTGTATTATCTTTCATGTTGTGATGAAGGCAGCTTGAGGGAGAAAGGGTTTACTTTGGCTCCCAGTTCCAGAACACAGTCTGTCATAGGAGCAGGAGGGTGATGCAGCTGATTGCGTCCTGCCTACAATCTGGAAGCAGAGAGTAAAGGACGCTGGATACACAACTCATTTTCTTCTTTTAATTCAGTCCAGAACCCAAGCCCAGGGAATGGCACGACTCATGTTTAGGTTGTGTCTTACCACGTTTGCAGACATCTCCCCAGCCTCCCCACCCCCCCATGGGTATACAGAGGGAGAAATTTCAGCTCTTTTCCTGGTCTAGCTCCGAATGCTTCTTGGTGGGTACTGCCTGGCACATATGTCTAAGCTGATGTGGGACTCTTAGGGATAAGAATGTTCTAGTGCTGTCTCTGGCTTGTCGTTTGTTGGCTCTCGATAACAGTCGTACTTACGCCTTTTCTGCTGTTGTGTGTGTTGCCACTAGTTGCATGGAGTCCCCATGTAACTGTTCAGCCATCAGGCCTCTTTCATTTTTAGTAGTGACTGTAAGAGTGGTTTGATCTATACCCCTATCCCAAGTAAAGGCCAGTGGCCTCTTTCAATTTACAAAGAATGCTCACACCACTGTGTTGAGGATGGGTGGAGGGCCAGAAGCTTGTGTCTCCTAGAGTGACACCTACATTCTGCACATACTCCTGGGGATGCAATATCCCTTGATCTACTGAGCTTGCCCCCATGCATGCTGTGTCCATAGCCCAGACAATCTGGGTTAGGGGAAGTGGTCAAAACCTCAGAGGCTTGTGCCCTTGTGAATCTGTGCCTGTGAATCAGCTGAGCTGTGGACAGAATCTGTAGTTTCTGGACCCACAATTCTGCCACGTGGAGATTTAGGGGAGTGATAATGAAAGTCTTCAGTGACATACTCATGTAGACTAAACTGTAGCTCTAGACTGGGAGTCAGGAAGAAGGAGAATCCTTTATTTTTTATTTTGGCTGTTCCAACTTGACTTGGACTTCCTGCAACAGAGCTGGGCAGGGTGATGGGGCAAGCCATGGGTCAAATGCCACTGTTCCTGTGGAGACTCACTACATGCTATGTTATATGTGCTTCTTCATTTTTATGTGGCAGTTGGGACACTACTAGACCACTAGAAGACATGTCTAGAACACCAGAAGTCTAGCTACTCTTAATCCTTTAAATTAGGTTTCTTTCTCTCCCCCCCCCCCCCCGCTCTGAGCCTGTGTGTGTGTGTGTGTGAATTCTGAGAAGAGCTTTTGGGAATGGTTCTCTACTTCTCTAATGTAGATTGCCCTTACCTGTTACCCAACCAGCCATCTTGTTGTCCCTAGCCTCTTCTTAATCACCCCTTAAACTTAATAGACTTTCATCCTCCAGTTTTAATGTCACCTGTAATAGAGAGGACTTCACTTCTCACTCTGTGTCCCCTGCTGTTAACATTACTTTTATGGTATGTTCAGCAGAGCTGAGGACCCATATCGTTACTTTAATTAAACTCTATACTTCATTAGGATGCTGTTAGATTTTCCATAACATCTTTTTTTTATTGTCCAGTATTTTAGATTCAAGGAATTTGGGGATGGTGGTTAAGGAAGTAGATGACAGAGTGGTTACCTCTGACCCCCAGGCTTATCTGGGTGACCCTCTGGTTTGCTCATGGAAGAAGTTCCTTACAACACGAGACTGCTGAGAGGCTGTGGCACTGGGTCCTAGTTTATGGCAGAAGGACAAAGGTGCTGCTGGGGGAAATGAGGGTGGCAGAGGTGATAGGAATGTAGGGTGACTTCAGCCAGCAACCTATTAAAGAGTCTGTGAATCAGGGTACTTGGAAGAACAAGGTGGTTACAACTTGGAGGTCTTCATTCTTTTAATGTTTATCTTGTCTATGTCTCAGAAAATGAGGTTATTATTGGCTACAGACCACTTGGTTGAAACTTGTGAGTTAAGTGCTATTGGGCTTTAGAAGCCAAGCCTTGGAGGCCATGGCTGGCTCACTTATATAACCCAAGACCCAATACGTAGAATGTGTAGGGTGGCACACTACATGTCAGATTGTCATGACCCCCTACCCTTATCTGGGTCATCATATCAGTTTTTCAGATTTCCTTCATTTCTGGGGTTTCCTGGTTTTCCAGCTGGGTAGGTACTATGGAGGATTTGGGCATGTCTGGTGTTCTGTTCATGGATAGTTTGAGTGTGGGCTTGAAGAAGAAGAAGATAGAAGGAGTCACATCCATCTTCCTCATGTCAAGTCAAGGATACACACTAATGACATGGCTCATCACTGATGTTGCTGGCCTGGGCTACCAGGCTGAGATCGTGCCTGTCCAATGTCCCCCGTGTAACCTCCCTCCTTGTTCCTTTTCTATAGATCACAAGACTCAGTCTTTACTCTTGAGTAGAGAGCCCACTCCACCTTCTCCAGAATGGGGGGTGGTGGATAGCTACATAAATTACCTGCAATTCTGCAGTATGGAAGATTAAGCCTTCCTACCTCAATTAGTTGCTTAATTAATCATTTGCATAATTAGACTTGAGAACTTCATTTTATATTTTGGGGTTTAACCCAGTAATACATTATTTGTTTTGTTCCTCCTCCTGTTCCAGGTCTGCTCATTGGGAGTTTTTTTCAGGTTGACTGTGGCGCTTTGCCATAGTTCCATCCTCTTGAGTATTTTTGATAACTTCATTAGTTTCTAGCATTATAAGGTACTTCATTCAGACTTGTTTTGTGGATTCCATAATTCCTTGGTAGAATTGGCGATCTATTTTAGAAGCCATTATTATTTTTTTTAATGAAAGTAGAACCAAGTTATAAACTCAAGCTGTGTATATATATATATATATATATGTATATTTTATATACACAGTGATATGCAAATTACATATATGCACACATACATATAAACATACAAAAACCTGCACGCACACACATATTACTTAAGCTAAGAAGCATGTGTAGTATATTTGTAAAATAAATGCCTAGCTAATCTTCTTTTTTATGTATTGAATCCCAACTTCTGTACTTGTGGAGAGGTCATGTTTTTACTTATTTGAAACTTGCTTGAAAAAATGAGGACCCAAAGCTGGGTGGGTGGGAAGGTAGGATGTAGGGGAGTAGATTTAGGAGGATTTAGATGGCAAATATGATTAAAGTGCATTGCATGATATTCTCAATGAACTAATTAAAAATTTATTCTAAAAAGAATTTCAGTTTTAAAAACTCATAGTAGTTAAGAGTCCATTCATAATTTAATGTTATTTTAATAAAAAGTTATAATTAAAAGTTTAGGGTAGGATCATACAGTTGTTTCATTAAACTCAATTCTTTTTACAATCTCTTCCAGTCTTAGAAGCAAATTCTTTCTGTTGGGAGGAGATACCTGGATGAATGTCGATTTGAGGCACTAATTGTTGGCCAAATAAAATTTCATTTTTATATGGAAAATTTCATACATACACAAAACAAAAAGCATCTTTTTCTGTAAAGATTCATTTTCTTATTTTTAGTTATGTGTATATGTGTGGGAATGCGCATATGTATATAGGTGCCTAAGGAGGTGTCAGATCTCCCTGAAGCTTGAGTTACAGGTGGTGGTGAGCTACATAATATGGGTGCTAGTTATGTTCTGTGCAAGAACAGTAGATGTTCTTAAGCACTGAGCCATCTCTCAAGTCCCAACAAAGAGCATTTAACAGATAACTCCTGAGAACCCATTATTCCAGCAGTTTGTCTTCATGCATGATCTTTGTCAGGCCCAGTAGGGTTCCCCCCCCCCCACTAGATTAGCAAATCAGTTTGGAACATAAAGTAGATGACACAAATCTTTTGTGACTTAAACATACATAATGAACAAAGCTCAAATTCTAAAGAACATTTAGCAGTTGATCTCTTGAAGGGCAGATGGCCTATTAATTGTCAACTACTTGACAAGACTACTTGTATGTCACAAACTTTGGGATATATGATAATTTGGGTTTTTGGAACAAGTAAGGATTTTTTGAAAACTAGGGGTCTACTCATCTGGGCCACAGAATTTGGAGTGAACTGTTCTTGATGACCAAGGCACTTACTCGTCACTAAATTACATTACTTTCCCTAGGCTTGGCTAAATTTCAGGAGCAAAGTATGCTAACTATTTTTCAGTTCAACCTATACTAAGTTCTCAAGTCAGCCATTTACATCTCTTACCAACGTTTCTTGTGAACCACTAGGCCTTCTGCATCTAGATTAGGCCACTATAGCTGGGGGTGGAACAAAAATGTTCATTTGCAATGTGCGAAAGTTGAGAATTGAAGGTTCAAGTATTTGTGGAGGAATCCTTTCTAAAAAAGATTTATTTATTTATTTACTTTATGTATATGTACATTTGCCTGCATGTATACTGCATGCATGTCATGCCTATGGAGGCCAGAAGAATGTTCAGATCCCCGAGAACTGGACTTACAGATGGTTGTAAATCACCGTGGGTGTGCTAAGTACCAAACCTAGGTCCTTTGCTCTGCAAGAGCAGGAAGTGCCCTGAGCCACCTTTCCAGCCCCAACTGGAGGATTTTTAAACATGTACTGGGGTCAGGGACAAAGAGACACATACTGTATTATATGCTGTGAATGGGTTCCCTGAGGTCAAGAGCAAAAGCAGGTAGCTCCAGAATGCCACCCCAATCATTCATTATGTGTGTGGATATTGGAGTAAAGAGAAAATAGTGCTGTTATACAAAGGGTTAGAGGAGTTAGTAAGGCAAGGCACGTTGTTGTGTACATGTGTGTAGGAATAGGTGTATGTATGGCAGTTGAGAATGTTCCTGCCCAAGGGACAATGCTTTCAAAGCCTTGACCATGAGAAGGGCTGACTGTGGTATAGAAGTCAGAGAAGTCAGCTAGCCTGCAACCGATATAGGAGCAGGCACATGGGTAGGTGAGACCATGCTGATAGCCTGTGATATTGGGGGGGGGGTCTAGTTTTATTCCTAGTGGAATGGGAATTCCCCAAACAACTTGAGGGCAAGACCTTACAGAGTCATCTCTCAAGACTAAAAGATCCCCTGGGCACTGTGTGAAGAGTACCTTGGCCAGTGGTCAGGACAAAAGTCAGGACAAAACAGGAAGAGCTTGTGGGAGGCTGCAGTAGCGGTCTGTGTGAGAGGTGTTGTGTTGTGGTTGTAAAGAAAAGCAGGTAGATTTGAGATCTAGTTCATAGATTGATTGCTGTGCCTCTCAGCTTCTTTCTTTGAGGATGACCTACTGAAAAGAATAAATTTTGTGTCATGGGTCTAGTGCAAAAATGTGTATATGTGTACAACAAATGCCTTGCAAAACAGTCCCCACAGTGTAGGCAAGATATATGTATAGTGTGTGTGTGTGTATGTGGTGTGTATGTGTGTGTAGGTGTGGTGTGTGTATGTGTGTCGTGTGTGTGGTGTATATGTATGTGTGTATATGTGTGTGGTGTGTATGTGTGTGGTGTGTGTATATGTATGTATGTGTATATGTGTGTGTGTAGGTGTGGTGTGTATGTGTGTGTGGTAGTAGACATGGAATACTCCAGAACTTTATGAACCATTGTAAGAAATCTGGACCTGTACCTGCATCTTGCATGAAGCAGACTGGCTCTTAAGTTTAGAGATTTGTCCCATGAGAGAGAGAATGATGACGATATGGAAAAAAGATCTTTGTGACAGACATACTAATAAGAGATAATTACTCTGGATTTTTCTCTCCCCCTTCCCTTCCTTTCCCTTCTTTTCTCTTCCCTTATTTTTTTCCCTTCCCCATTTCTCTTCCCTTTCCTCTTTCAATTCTTCAGCCACAGTTGATAAACATTTTCTGCCAAGAACCAGAGAATATATCTTTTCTGCATATTTTTGGCTTCCTTGGGTCAGTCATAGTTTGTCACTGACACTCAGTTCTGTAGTATACAGCAAATATGGTGATACACACTCTGTTAATAAAAGGTGTGGCTCTGTTATCAATAAAACTTTATTCATAGTAGCAACTAGGAGCTGGAATTGACTTGCAGACTAGGGTTTGCTGTCTAGTTTTAAGGAGCTGAAGGGACGAAGTGGTGGGATAAGGTTCCTGTGATGGGCAGGATCATGTCCCCAGGCTCTGGTGACCCCTGGGAAAACCTGGTACTCAGTGGGCTTGCATTTGGGGAGCATGGGATTCCACTGACACTGACAGAATTAAGGTTTTAACTTAGAAACATTTCGTCTTGTAGCCTTAGATACAGCCACAGAATGCAAACTGTAAATCGAGTGTTTGGCTCAGTTTCTCAGTGCTGCAAGGCCAGCACTGGACTTGGCACTTGGCCAGGGATTAATTAATACAACCCCTTTGGGCACAATTCCCTGCTGAAGGGACCACACACACAGACTGAAGCCTTTGTGCCCAAGAGGAGGCAGTGGCTGACTGGAGATGGCTTCTAGTTGAGTACTCTTCTCTCGAGGAATTCCTGAACCTAAGTGCCCTTGAAGGCATTCAGGTTGGCCTAAGCAGGGGTCTGGAATGAATATGTGGTACCCAGGGAGCACAGAGGAGAGGTGGCAAGTGTGCACAGTGGGAGTGATGGTTACCAGGTCTTCATCTTGCAATAGGACAGGCTGGTGGACTCTTATTCCTCTCCCCACTCTTAAAAACTGCCTTGTTTCTCCCCTGTTGTGTGTGGATAATCTTCCATCCACGACTCCTCTTCTCGGGGGACTGGAGGATCCTCCAGCATATCTTGTATGCTCATCCATACAAGATGATCCATCAAGTCCATCCATCTGGATGTTGGAAGCTTTGGGTGACAGGTGTGACCATGAGTAGTGTACAAGTGTGCCTCCTGGGTGCTTTGCTGTTGTTGTTAATTTAATGTTAGACTGCATGGTCTGTGCTTTATCCATCATTGGAGTGTGTCTCCTCATCCAATCATACCAGAGAGCCATCTTGGTGCTTGGGAAGGGCACAGGGTTTAGATGCCCCTTGATTATTTCTTCTGACACCTTGAGCACGTTCTAAACCCAAACCTCCCCATTTGTAGAAGGGGCTACCCACTCTGATGTGCATTCTGAGGATGACAGATAGAGGACTTGTCATTCTGTTCTGCTGTTGACACTTTTGTTGGTGTTGACTTGATAAAGTTGCATCAAAAAGAGTGGAGATGAGCCTCGGGAAACTTGGCTGCCATCCTGGGTTCAGGCCAAGCACTACGTCTGTTTTCATTGACCCTGGCTATTATATGCTGCCTTATTTTATGTCTCTAATTAGCTGAGCAACCCCAGGAACTTGCAGTGTGTTCATGTCCTGGCCATGTCTCAGACTAATAAGATCAATAATGTGGGGTTTGGATATTAGCTTCCTTCCTTCCTTCACCCATCCAGTCACTTTTTTTAAAATTGACATTAAAATAGAAAACCTCCCCAGGTGATGCTAATGTTGGGGACAATTAAGATCCGTGATAGACGAAATACCACCATCCAGTCCTTGGTGACTCAATGCTTGTCTATTGCTGGAGGCCTTTTGTTCAGTTGTTGTCTAGCGTCCTTTTAGCTAGTAAATGGTCTCCCCACTCACTTCTCTCCTGATGAAACTTTCATAGACTCCAGAAGTGAGCAACACACAGGATTTCTCCCTTTTCCTGCCTGGGGTTCCATTGTTGAGTTTGTAGTACTGGTAGTTTTTGGAGTCAGATTCAGTGGGTATGGGGAAAGGAGGACAGGGAAGAAGAGACTGTGGGGCCTGGATGTCCCCAGCAGGAAGGAGGCATAGCTGTGGCCTCTACTCAGCTGTGATTTGAGAAGTAGAAGGTGGTCTGCTGGACCACAGTGAGCGTCCCTGAGAGTTCATCCCTGATTGCAGAGGTGGCAGAGTGGAACCCGCATCTTGAAATCTCTGGAAAAGAGCGGAATATCCCACATGACAGTCTTCATGGAGGGAATTGGTCAGGAGTGACTTAGTTGAGCTAGACATGCTGCAGCTTGTGGTTACTGTAAGGGACAAGGAAGAAACCATGTCTCAAGAAGCAGTCACAACACACACATCTTCAAATAGCCAAGAATTGAAGAACATTCCCAAAGGTCACCGTTTCTCTATCCAGACTTACTTAACTCAAGCCCTGGGAAGGAGGTCACAGCCTTGTGAATCACTTTGTGATTTTGAACCCAGACCACAGAGTGTGTTGGTTATGTAGCATTGAAGCCAAAGTTAATTTTTTGGAGCCTCAGTGTTCTCCCCTGTCATCTGAGCAAGATCAAAGTAGCCACCTCAGGACTCCTCTAAATCAAAGAAACTGCTTGAAGTGTACAGCTTGTTCCCAGCGTCCAGACAGCAGGCAGCTGCTAGCAGCAGTTCTGCTCTGAGCACCTCTCCTCTGCTCATGTTTGGAATATGCTCCCCAGTTCAGCCAGGCTCTGGGGTCCCCAGCCTCTTGGGAAAAGGTAGCATTTTCTTGGGGGTCTTAGTAGAAATGTGCTTACTGTGTTGAGGGTCCCCTTGGAGTGACACTTACTTTTCTGCGGGGAGAAACTTCCCTGTAACGAAACGACATGGGCTTTCTCTGGTTATTTTAGTCTGCCCTCTAATTCAAGATGTTACCCCACTCATGTCGCTAAAGAAGGCCTCACATTAGCCACACATGTTCAGTTGCTGAAGCAGCCAGGCTCTCTACATTTATTTTTAAGCCAGAACCATTACAAGTGGTAGCCGGGTCCCTGGGCCAGGCCACTGAGGTCCCTAGTCACTAATTCAATGGATGGATTGCAGTGAGGAGAGCAGTTCGGAGCGACTGACTATCTTTAGGTAATCCTGGGCCCAGGAGGACCAACCATCAATCCCGAGGCCCAGGATGTAACACCAGGGAGATCTTTTCCCAACAATAACAGCTCTTTCAAAAACCATGTTGAAGGATGTATAGGGTAGATTCTCTTGGACCTATAAAAGATAAATTTATTTTGAAAATTTTTATTTATTCATCATTTTTCAATTTTATTTGTGTGTATATGATGTCTGTGTGCTGATAGGTGTGTGTCATGGTGCCCATGTGGAGATCAGAGCATAACTTTGGATGTGGTCTTCTACTTTTAGACAAGGTGTCATTGTTACTCACCTTTGCTTATTGTGGGGTAGCTGACTCCAGAGCTTCAGGGCAGCCTCTTGTCTCAGCTCGCATCTCACTGACATGCACTACTCTATCTACTTTACTTGGATTCTGGGCACCAAACTGAGGTCTTCCTACAATAAGCATTTTACCCACTGGACCACCTCCCCAGTCCAACATCCTCAATTTCTAAGAAGTTGTCAGTAGAGAGCAATGGATTGTCTTTGTATATATATATATATATTTTTTTTTTTTTGTAGGAGAACTCAGGTTCATTGCCAGAGTTTTCCCTGTTGGATTAAATTGATTATGATAGTAAGGATCAACTGAGGCACGTGTTTGCCAGGGCTCATTTCGCATGGCCTCCTCCTTGGATATTAAGTAGGGATTCTTCTGTAATCATGGCAGGGCCAGCAGCATCTAGTTTTTGTCCTCCTTGTTGGTGGTGTTGCGTTTAGAATTCAAGTGTCAGTCTTTTCTGGATTGCCATGGAATCTAGACATGTATACATGTATACAGATACAGAGGGGGTGCTTAGATAAGAACTGAAAGTGTGGCTCTCTGAGAAAGCTGGAGACCATTTATCTTGATCTTTGTGGGTCATTACAGTGTCAGGGACTGGGAAAGGGCTCAGATTCCTTCTCTTCTTCTTCATTCTTCATTCTTCAAAGAATCTCTATTCTTCATCTGCCTATTTCTGCCTAAATTCCATTTCCTCTGTCATTAGAGGCCAGTAACCTTACAGTGTCAAGGCATGTGTGAGGAGACATTGCTGGGAAAAAAAAACATAATTATGGAGACTGTCATGAAACTCTTCTTGTACGAACAGGGATTGGATGTGTAGGTGTCCATGGGGAGAGGGAGCGTGGCAGACCTCACGGGTGTCTGCTTCCCTTCCATACCAACAGACGAGCTGTAAACAGGTGCCCCCTGTTATTAGGACTGCATGGAGCTTTGTGGGCCTGGCCTCCTCCCATCCTGTTGCTGTGTTCTCAGGAGAGATGGGAACCCTTGGGTGAGGGTTCAGATTTAGCATCTTGGGATGATCTTGTTTCCCCCAGATAGTCCAAGGTATGGACACATACTCGTCTAGAATTTGAGGTGCTAGTTAGTCTCCATGTTGGAAAACAGGACCTGCACACAGAGCTAAACACAGTCCAGGGATACTCAAGGCCCGGGGTCTGAGAAGATGAAGTCTTGCTTCAAATGAAGCTTCATTTCCATGTGACAGTGCAGACCATGAGATGGTGAAGACCACACACTCCTGACATGTGTTTAGTTTACATTCTCCAATGATTTTATCTTTTCTGTGTATGTGTGGTGTATGTATGTGTTTATGTATATGCGTGCCTGTGTGTGTGTGTGTGTGCTATGGCAGAACTTGGGGGTCACAGCCTATGCCCCAGTCAGATCCAGCCACTCATCCTTAATAAACCAATTAAAAGAGCCAAACTAAAGGTGGAAAGCAGAAAAGAGATTTATTAAATATGGCCACATTGGGAAAAGGGGCAAAGAAGTTCCGTGAACTCCTCAAGTCCATCTTGGTTTCCTGAAGTGAGATTGGTGTTTAAATAGAGGGTCAGATATACACATCGAAGTGGTCCTCATCAGGATGTGGGTCTTGTCCACTACCAAGTCATCACTTTCTGGGCCTCGGTCTCATCCTGTTAGATGGTCTGACAAGTTGTTAGAACTGTGTGAAATCTCTTTCCAGAGGCAAGTTCCTCCTCTGGCTGGGGCCTTTTTCTTCTTCCAGCATGCAGTTCCTAGGGAATTTTCCATTTTTTGGGGGTATATTGTTTTAACAGTCAGATTAAATGGTGTAAATGTATCTAGAACATATTCTGCCAGGGCAACTACTTTTGGAGGCCAGGGGTTGCTGCTGGGAATCTTTTCTATTGCTTCTTCACTGTATTTTTTGAGACAGGATCTCCCACTAAACCTGCAACTCAGAGGTTCAGCTAGGGTGACTGTGTCTGCTTCCACACTACATGGGTTGCAAATGCACACTGCCCCACTTGGCTTTTTGTATGAATGCTGTGGATTGAACCTAGGTCCCCTTACCGCATTTCACTGATGAGTTATCTTTTCAGCCCCCATTCTGATCTTTGAGGACAGCGGCTTATAGACCCAAAGATCAGCGGGGAAACTGAGGCTCTGAGAAGTCACAGGACTCCTTAAGGCTCTGGCCGACCTCCTGTTCTCACCTCAGGGGGTTCCCAGTCTGCTGCATGTGCTTTGGTGCATAGGGGAGGGACAGTGTCTCTTGCTAAGTGCCCTGTCATCAAGGCCTAGTAAAAATCAGGTTTGCTGCATGTGTTTGACAATGCACACTGGCTGAATGAGCACCATCTCTGCATAGGGATCCCCTCAGAATCTCTCCAGCCCTTGCTCAGTTCCCTGGGCACATTAAGTCTTCAGTCTTGAACTTACTTTCCTTTCAGCAGCTCTGATCCTTTTGCCAGGAACAGCTGTGTCCAGTTTCCAGGTTCTGCCCCAAGGACCTCTGCATTGTCCACTGTCCTCAAGTCCCTGACTGCTTGGTGGTCTTACTGTTTCTCTAAACCCCAGGCCATCTGTTTAATTCTCCTCTGTAGCCTTCTTAGGGGCTGGAGTTCTCTCTCTAACACAGGTGAGGTTTCTGGCTCCCTCCTACCTGGGCAGGCTTTTCCCATGTTGCCCTCTTGCCCATGGTTCTGGATTCTTCCTGAAATGAGCTGTGCATCTTTTGGACATCACCTCACACTTGCTGCTGTAGCTTTGAGTGTCAGGTTACACTTTGAGGCTGGACTTGCAGCTTTCTGCTGCATTCTTTTCCATGTGTGCCTAGTACTAGTTCCTGATCCTGGCCTTCACACGCCATGTGAGAAATCTGCCCTAAGAACCATGTTCTACTAGTTAGGGAATTCCTTGTTTGTAGTGGGGATCTTCCTACCAGTCCTTACCTACACGTGCTGTGCTTTGCACACTTCTAATTAAACGTCTGCTTATTTCCACTTTTGCCATGTCCTAGCTAACAGAACACAGGAGTGTTTTCTTGTCTCTTTGACAGTAGAGACCCAAGAAATCATGTGGGTTTATTTCCAGTTTGTCATAGGGAAATTCTTCCTCTTCATAGCTCCTAAACAGGTAAGGAAACCTGGGGGTGCTGCCCTGGTGGAGCCTCAGTCTCTCCTGACCTCCCTTCCCTAAGGTAGTGGCTGAGCTCAAGGCATCGTATGTGGAGAATCTGGTTCCATGTCTGTGAGGAAATCTAGTGCTTCTGGCCTCATTGATGTCTTCTGTTTGTAAGATGGTGTTTACCAAAATAGGGAGGCAAGAAAGAGAACTCGTAATATTCTGAGTTGGGCTCTGGCTAGCCCCTGAAGACAAAACTGGAATAAGTGGGCCTAAAGTTGGATCGTTGGGCTGTTCACACTGATTGCATTATCAGTTTGCCTAGTCTTCCTCCCATTCATATCGCCTTCCTGCCATCTGTCCCTCCTTCCTTCCCTTTCTCTCCCTCTCTTCTTCCTTTCCTTCTTCTTTTCATCATTCATCATCTACCCATCTACCCTGCACACTGCATATCAGGATCTGTGTGAGTACTGACAGAATCAGCCATGTGTCCTTTCCCTGTGACAAGCAGGTAAGACATATACCAATAAACCAGTGACCACTCTCATTAAAGGATCTAGAACTACGATGATGCTGCAAATGCTTTAAAAATTTTAAACTTTATTCATTATTATTGCATGTGTGTGCATGAGATGCGTGAATGGCTTGCACATGTGTGGAAGTCAGAGACTAGTTTTGTGGAGTCGTTTCTCTCTTTCCGACTTTACATGGTGTCTTAGTTAGGTATTATTGTTGTGAAGAGAAATCATGGTCGTGGCAAATCTTTTAAAGGAAAACATTTAATTGGGGCTGGCTTACAGTTTCAGAGGTTTAGTCCATTATTATCATGGTAGGAAGCATGGTGGCATGCAGACAGACATGGTGCTGGAGAGGGAGCTGAGAGTTCTACATCTGGATCCACAGGCAGCAGGAAGAGACAGTGATCGATTAGGCCTGGCTTGAGCTTCCTAAGACCTCAAAGCCCACCACCGCTAGGGACACTTCCTCCAACAAGGCTACACCTACTCCAACAAGGCCACACCTCCTAATAGTGCCAGTCTCTCTCTGTCTCTGTAGGACCTATGAGATCTATTTTTATTCAAACTACCACAACATGGATTCCTAGGATTGAACTCAGGTCATAAGGCTTGCTCATGAAATCCTTTTTTTGGCTGAGCCATCTTGCCAGCCACCAGTCAGTGCTTTGAAGGCAAAAGCATTTGGTGAGGGAATCTCAGTGTAAGAGGGCACATAGGAGACTCTCTGATGAGATGACATTTGAAATGAAATGAACTTAAGGAGCTAACAGGTCCTGAGTGCTTTCTGTGTGCTAAACCTGACCGATTACCTCACCTGATTTATGCATGTTAATTCTTTCACGTTGTGACATCATGCAAGCAGAAGTGATTATCATGCCCATTAGGAAGTAAGTCATGGAGAGATTCAGACCACCCAGGGTTAGAACTGCAAGTGAACGGCAAAGCTAGAATTGGAGCTCACGAAGTCTCACAGAATCTACTTATTCCCTGTAAGGGGTGACCAGAATTACTTAGAGGAAGGGAGGGAAGGAGGGAGGGAGGGAGGGAGGGAGGGAGGGGAAGATGAAAGGACCGTCTAAGGCACCAGAGCCATTGGAGTGAGGGTCAGGGAGTGTGGATGACAGAGCCGAAGGAGGATATGTCAGGGTAACAGCTCCAATACCCAAGCTGTGTGAGGGCCGGAAGACCAAGTTAAAGATTTTACATTTACTTTGGGGAAGGGGTCGTGGGGAGTCACTGAGGAGAAGTTTAGGGAGATGGAGTAGGAGCACAACCAGATTTTTAGTGACAGAATGAGAATGGAGGGAGTGGGCCAGGGAGTGAAGGGCTTCTTTGGGGAGGTGCTGGTGACTGTCACTGGTTCTGCACTGGAAGGACATTCAGGAGGTGAAATCATAGGCCTCATATATGGGGAGAAAAGGACAAAGACTGTCAGAATACCCTTTGCAGATAGGGTGGCTTAGACGAGGGTACCAGGGGATGTTGTGGTCTTCCGGAACATGAAGTGAAGTCACTGTTGGTAATGGTGAGATTCTTGGTCCCACTAGGAGTAGATGCCGAGGACACAGAACCATGCTATGGGGTCCTTCTTTCTTCAGAGCCTGAGCCAGGCTCTTACCTCATGAGCCTTTGGTCCTCAGTCAGTGTATTTCCTGGCCTGGGCTCAGGTCTGAGTTCTGTTAGTCCATCCTATTGCAGTTACACTGTGTCAGATGCTCCTGCAGTTGGGTAAGATGTGTCCATTCATTTTTGTGTGAGCAAAACTCAACCTTCAGTACCTTTGGGTGCCTCTCTCTCAGTGACCTGTCTCTGAACCTGTGCAGTCAAGCAACTGTGGTCATAGTCACTTCCCATTCGTGGGGCAGGTTGCAACACTTTATTGATCCTGGCCCATGAAGTCTGTCTTTCTGTCAGAAGACCCATGTCATGGGAACTTTCTACCTAATCTCTAAACATGGAGCTTTTGTTCATATGTGATAATAGATTATTTTTGGACTGTTTTGCTGCATCATTGAGCAGCTGAGTTTTGGAATTAGTTGGGTTGGGGATTGGGAAGCTGGTTAGTTTTTGTCAACGTGACCCAAACTAGAGACTCCTAGGAAGAGGGACCTCCAGTTGAGGAATTGTCTTCATCAGATTTGCCTGTGGGCATGTCTGTGGGGGCATTTTCTTGATTGGCAGTTGGTGCAGGAGGGTCCAGCCCACTGTGGGTATGTCATCCTTGGACAGTGGGCACAGGTTGTATAGGAAAGCAAACTGAGAAAATCTCAAAGAACCAGCCAGTAGACAGTGTTTTTCAACGGCCTCTGATTCAGTTCCTGCCTCCAGATTCGTGCTTTGAGTTCCAGCCCTGACTTCTCTCAGTGATGACCCACCACCTGGGGTTTGTAATATGAAATTAGCCACACTTCATCCCCAAGCCATTTTGGTCATGCTGGTTATCACAACAACAAAAACAAAGTAGGACAGTGGGATACAGATATGACATTTTATCAGGGCTTCCACATTGGGTTCTCTGTGAAACACTGGCGTTTGATAGGACTGTCATGAAGGTTGAGAGGGAGCGAGGGTTAGGGGCAGAATGGCTGATCCTATGGCTGTGGCTAGAACTTGGTATGAATCTGGAGAAGCCTATCAAATGCATGGGGCATGGGAACAAATGTGTGAATGGTGGGTCTCAAGCCAGGTGCATGGCACCCTCTGCATTGATTTTATTGCTGTTTAGTATAGTGATCTTATAAAGTCTTCAAGAACATGGGGCCCTTGTGTGGTTTAGGAGATAACAGAATGGCTCAAAGCCAAGTGGTCTGGATTCTAACTAATGTTACTTAAAAAACCTACCCTATAAAGTGATACTCTGCGTATCTGGTTTTTTTTGTTCGTTTGTTTGTTTGTTTTTGTTTTTCATTCATAGACTCTGTGGGTCAGGAATTCAGAATTCTGTCTGTTTCTGTCTCATGGTCTCTGGAGACTTTGGAAAGACCTGAAAGTTGGGGCGATGTGAAACTTGGTGGATGGAGCTGAGTTTATGCACATGTCTGTTAGCACATGTTGGCTGGTGGCTGGGACATGAGCAGTTCTGGCAGCTAGAAAATGCACACACGTTCTCTTTGTGTGGCTTCATTTGAGCTTCCTCACAGCATGGCTTCTTACTTCCAGGAATAAGCATCCCAGTGGAAATGAGAGTTTCTTTTTTATGTAGTCATGGAAGCTAGAGGGTCACTTCCACACACTGCTGTCTAGTCAGTCTTAAAGGTTCAAGGACAGATGGAGACAATGCCTCTTGATAGTGAAGCCTAATTGTATAAGATAAGGATGTTACTGTGACCAGCCTTGTAAAATGCCCATACTTAGTGTGCTGGCTAGTTTTATGTCAACTTGATATAAGCTAAAGTCATCTGAGAGGAGGGGACCTTAATTGAGAAATTCCCTACATAAGATTGGGTTGTAAGTAAGCCTATAAGCAATTTTCTTAAGTAGTGATCAACATGGGAGGGGCTAGCCCATTGTGGGTGGTGCCAGCCCTGGGCTGGTAGTGCTGGGCTCTATAAGAAATCAGGCTGAGCAATCCATAAGGATCAAGCTGGTAAGCAGCGCCCTTCCACGGCCTCTGCATCAGCCTCTGCCTCCAGGTTCCTGTCCTGACTTCCTTTGGTGATGGACAGTTACATGGAAGTAAGCAGAATAAGACTTTCCCTTCTCAAGTTGCTCTGGTCATGGTGTTTCATCACAGCAAAAGAAACCCTAACCAAGAGACTTAGTGTACAACACTTATGACTGTGACAAGGTCACATAGAACAGCGAAGACTGCCAAGGTCGTGCCCTTTTCAATATGACCCAGACTCATCAAATGTTCAAAGGGAACTTCTGGATGCTGGACGGAACTTCAGTTTCCAAATGGAACCTTCTGAATATAACCCATGGCCGTGGCTACCAGTTCAGCTGAGTGATCATCTGATTTAGTGCCATGAGATGATTTCAGTCTTCTGGAAGTTTGTCTTCAAATAGCATATGGCACTCTCATTGGAGCCATGTGACTCTTCTGTGCTCACAGCTCCACACAGCTTGTCTCAGAACTTTGTCCATATAGTTCTCCACCCGCACACCTGGTGCCTACGAGGTGCCTTCTGGGTACCAGGCGTTGCATGGAACATTACGAGCATGAGCTCTCCAGGAGAAGTTACTGAGCTCAGTACATCACAAGCCATGCCTACACAGGACATAGTATCTGCAGAGATAGTTTTGTTCAGGCAAATAGAGACACTGGGGCCAGGGAGTAACTCTGCACCTGTAGTAACTACACTCTTTTTTTAACAGAGTCATGGATGCTAAGGGTTGGTTATTAAAGTGTTCAAGCCTGGAAATTTGAGTTCAATCCCCAAAGCCCTCGAAGAAAACCTTGTTATCGCAGGGCTAAGCAGGATAGGAGGATCCCTAAGGCTTGCTTGCCAGCCTTACTAGCTGATTGGTGATCTCCAGGTTCTGTGAGATACCCTGCCTAAAGACAGGGTGGGGAGCAATTGAGGAAAACATAAGGTATCCACCTTTCTCTGGCCTCCAATGACATGCACATATATGTGCATGCACATACACACTTGCATGTGAAACACACACACACACACACCCTGAGTCTGGAATTCACATGGCTTCTGTTATTCACAGGGCTCTCCCTCTGTTAGAAGAAAATGTATATTTGCCACCAAGGAAGCCAACGCCCCTTTGGAGTTGGATGTTCCTGAGTTTGTGAGACCCAGTATTTAGAAAACTGAGACCCAGCCGGGCGGTGGTGCCGCATGCCTTTAATCCCAGCACTTGGGAGGCAGAGGCAGGTGGATCTCTGTGAGTTCCAGGCCAGCCTTGTCTACAAAGTGAGTCCAGGACAGCTAGAGCTGTTATACAGAGAAACCCTGTCTCGAAAAACCAAAAAAAAAGAAAGAAAACTGAGACCCATTTGTACCTCTTTGAATGATTTGGATGAAGACAAACAGACAGGTCTGGTGGCAAATGGGGCATCAGCCTTTCTGTTCATTACATTTTTCCATCCATCCTGGGGCTGTGCATTGCAGCTTGAGGCCACTGTTATGACATGCATCTTTATAGACACTAGGGCATTTCTTTCCTAGTGCCCTGCTCAGACCAACAGAGCCCTTGTCTGGCCTTCTTCCAGCCACCCACTTCCTGTGGGTAGAGGGAGACAACAGCTGCACAGGGTTGCCATTTCTGGGGATGGGATCATTTGTGCCTCTGGCACGTCTACAAATATTCAGTATTCTGCTTTAGTGACAAGGCAACAGAGAGCTGGCAGGGGCCAGCTGACATGTGCAGGAACCAGGAACCAACACTGTTTTGACACTGACAGATGAACCAGAGGGACTTAGGA
Source organism: Lophiomys imhausi (assembly GCA_907164525.1). NCBI lineage: Eukaryota > Metazoa > Chordata > Mammalia > Rodentia > Muridae > Lophiomys > Lophiomys imhausi. The sequence goes on along the minus strand of CAJQZJ010032054.1, from coordinate 9,706,430 downwards.
GGGCACACAGAGGACACAAGGAAGTGATGGTCCTCAGCAGTGGTAGTTCCAGGTGATCAAGTGATTGTTTGTGAGGATATTTCTGGACCATTGTTTTGAAACATAAATTTTATTGCATTTGGTGGATCACAGTGAAAAGTGCTTTGATTTTTTTTCTTTTAAAGGCAAAGTGAATGATTCTTACAACTCATTGTTCCATTACCTTCTAACCTCACTTTTCTTATACTTACAGCTTGGTTAGTGGAATTGGATGAAACTGGTTGCCCTTACCCACTGCTGGTGAGGTAATGGCTAATTAAGGATGTTGTAGGAGTCCTTGTCCCTCAATGCAATGTTGAATATGGTCAGCTAGGACATGTTTCTTTTGGGGACATACAGCAAGGGGTGAAATTTGGCAATATAGGTTGTGATAGTTTTAACTCTCATCTTGGCGTAACATAGAATCACCTGGGGAAAAAAGTTAGTGAGGAATTATATAGACCAGGCTAGCCTGTAGGCATGTCTGGGCAGGAGTCAGGGGTGTTGTCTTGATAGTTATTTGGTGTGGGAAGACCCAGCCCATTGGTGGCATATTTGCCTGGGAAGGAGCTCCTGAGCTGTGTGAGAGTGACGGACGCTAGACAAACGCAAGCAAGCATGGATCTGTGTGTTTATTCTCTTTCGGCTCTTGACTGTGGAATGACGATGCTTTAAGTTCTTGCCTTGACTTCTCCACAAAAATGGACTGTGGTCTAGAATTGTTAGCCAAATGAACCCTTTGTCCCCTAAATTGCTTTTGGTCAAGTATTTATCACAACAACAGAAATGATAATGGAACCCAGGTGTGCAGCGGCTCGGGAAACTCTCGTAGGTTTAATGAGTGATTAGTTATTTAGCCTCTCCCCACTAAGCATATCTATTCTTCAGAGTAACGATCTGGGCGGTGCTATGACCTCTTCCCTGAAGCAGGACTGAAGATCCAGAGGGGCACAGGAATTTGCCAAGGCTCACACAGCAAGTAGCTTTAATGAAAGGCCAGGGCTGCTAGGCTACAAAACTTGGGCTTTCCCTTCCACCCCATCCCTGGTGCTCCAACGGATGTAAAAGGGAGAGAGCTTTTACACATGGGAAAAGCCTGCTCTTTTCATTAGCTTGAAATGTTAGTAAAAACAGGACTTCCATTTAACCACTCAAATAATCCTTCCTTGCTGGCTCCCAGGTGTATCTGCAGGCGTGCCCAGGACCCCCAGCCCCTGCATGAATTGTCAATGTCATCTTCCTCAAGGGGGGTGTGGGTAGAGCTGGGGATTCTGGCAGAATGGTTCAAGATCAGGACTTCATATTTCCCATGAAGACTTTTGGCTGGTTCCATTGAGTTTGTGTGGAAATGCCCACTTCCAATTGGTACCTGGTTTATCTAAGAAGTCATCCTCTTGGTAGTTACCCTGTCTGACAACTACCTTTCTGCTACCTTGTGTCCATTACCATGGGTGTTGTCCAGCTTGCCAGTCACTTAACAGAACCTGATTAACAGACCTTCCTGTGGATGTGTTTTGCCCTTGTGTTTCCATGTTATAAATTACTTTCCATATTTACAGCAATGCCACAGTATTGCAAATGAGCCTTAGTGACAAGCTGAAGATGACCAGCCGCATGTAGTCAGGATTCACATTTGTACTGTGAAAAAACATGTACGCATGAGACTAAAATTCCAAATTACTTTTCTTACATCTCAAAATAAATATGCTGGGTATAGGATATGCAGTGAGAGATTATTTCTGACTTTTAGCAAAACTAGAACTTAGCATATCCCGAGTCCTCCCTGGCGACTTAACTCTTTATAACCTTTAAAATATTGAGGCTAGAGAGATTCCTCAGTGGCTAAGAGTGTGCATGGCTCTTGCAGAAGACCTGAGTTCAGTTTCCAGAATCCACAATAGATAACTCACAATGGTTATTTCCTTGTTATGTCCCCAGAGTCTCTTTATAGGATTGGGTTACTTGATCCAAATACATAGGTATAACTTGACAAATGTTGCCACATGATGACCAGAGAGTGTGTTCCAATTGCTATTGCTATATATTCCCTTTATTAATCAAATGAACAGTAGAAGGACATTCAGTATCTAATTCTCGATATAATATGACTTGGGTGCTCTGAAAAATCACTCTGGTGTCAAAGTCATTTAGCAAGCAACCCTAATACTTATGGAGACATGACAGGCAGGACACAGTATATACATACATATATATATATATATATATATACACACACATACATATATAGTCTATCTATACATATATAGATATACTTAATTTTATTTATACATATAGAATGTATATATATATATATATATATCTGTCTATGTATATGTTGCCTTGGAAGGGAATGTGACCATAGCTTCATCTTGTGGATTATTACAAGGTGGCAAAGATGAGAGACTGTGGCCAGATATGGGAAGGTGAGGCAGCTTCTAGGTGTGATGAGTGTGTATGTGTGAGTGTGTGTGTGTGTTTTGTGTGTCCTTAAGTGGCTTGGTTCAGCTGGTTGGGACTTTCTACATTTACTTACTGTCTCCCAACAACAAAATTCACAAGGGGCTTAGATCAGTCCCTGACCCATCAATCTCATTGTGACAAATTCGTGTTTCAAAACAAGTTTAAGTGATACTCACCGTACTTTTTCTGGTTTGATTTCCTCTTGTTTGACGGGTGCCTTGCATTTCCATTCAGTTTGCAAACAGGGGCTGGGTTGCCAGAAGGCTTTTATTTTCATTTTAAACACAGGAAATAGACAGGTAATTGCCTTGTTTTGCTTTGTAAGAAGCGCATTTTCATTTGCTAGAATATTTTCATGAGGTTGGTATCCACTTTATTTTATACTAAAGATTCCATCATAACTAGACTCATGTTCACTCTGTCCTCATACTATGAACCAGGAACAAGACAAAATGAGCATCTACTTTGTTCCATACATTAAAAAAAGCCCACACCTTCTATTCAGCCACAGACTTTAAAGGGAAGTCTGACCCTGAGGCAACAGTCAGTGATTGGCTGGTGGGTCCGGAGATGGCGTTTTGAAATTTGGAGGGTTAGACTGACTTTTCTTCTGGATGAGATGTTGAGCCTCACACCTCCTGAATGGAACATCACTGGCCCTTTCCCAAGGCAGTTAGTAGGGCCTTACCAGGACAATATTTGGGATATTCCCATTTGTTGTCATTGACATGCATTCACTGTACACAGTACTGGTTTTCATGGACGTGTTTTCATGAAGTATGTGATATGTGTTGACCATGTTTTCCCCTCAGACTTTTCTTCCCTCTGCTTTCTCTCTTCTGCTTCCCACCAGTCCCCTTCATTCCCCTCAGTTGTTTTGTTTCTGTGATGCCATTTTAGTTGCTTGTCTTGTTGATGTGATAAAATACCCTGGAAAAAGCAATGGAGAAGGGTTATATTTTGGTTCCTAGTTCGAGGGTATAGTCCACCTTGGCAGGGAAGATCTGGAGCTTGAGGCAGCTGGTCACTTTGTATCCTTCAGGAAGCAGAGAGAGGTGACTGCTGGTGCTCAGCTCACTTCCTTTTTTTAAAAATTTGTTTTTTATTTCTTCAAGTTACATCTCAATCACAATCCCCTCCCTACTCCCCCCTCCCTTCCCACTCTCCCACCCTCTTCCCCCCCTCAACCCCGCATCCTCTTCCATTTTTTTTTAGTTTAAGGTATTTCTTTTCCCCCCCAACAGCTCCCCCTTTCAGTCCAACAAATGGTTCTTTCTCTTATAACAATAAATACAATACAAAACAACAGAAATAAATAGGCCACAATTATGAGAGTTATATGGCTTAGCAAACATTCCCAATGTCCAGTCCCTATGTATTTGGCACCTGACTTTAACATTCTACTATCTAACCATCTCCATGAGTTTAAAGTTCTATATCTAACTCAGCTTTCATACTGACTTGCATCACAATTTTAAAAACATCTTCTTTGTCATTGAGTAGAATTCAATTGTGTGTATATGCATCACATTTACTCTATCAATCTCTGGGTTGTTTCCATAGCTTAGCTGTTGTGTTGCCGAAAACAGCAATGTGCAATGTGGAAGTATCCGTGATGTGTTGACATGGTGTCTTTTAGGTAAATGCCCCAGATTGGCATAGCTGGGTCATATGGTTGTAGATGAATGCAAGCTTCCTACAATCCTTGTAATAGTTCACTCCTGGGTTTTCCCATCGGTCTAACCTCTGTACCCCTTCACGAGATGTGAAGTAGGGAAGGATGTTGTCCTTGCTTGAGCTTGAGGGTTTGAGTTTTGGAGCTCCTCTATTTGTGTAAGAACCATCCTCCATTACCGTTTGGACAGTCTCGAGTTGATCTTGCTTCAGTAGGTTGAAACCTACTAGACAGAAAGAATCATGTGGTTTAACAGGCAGAAAGAGTGTGGTAATTCACCTAGTAAAAGTACCACCCTGAGTGTGTGTGTGTGTGTGTGTGTGTGTGTGTGTGTGAAATTTCGTGTGTATGTATGTGCACCTGTGTGCATGTGCACGCAGAGGGCAGAGGTTGACATTGGGTGCTTCCCCAGTCTTTCCCACCTTGTGTTTTGAGGCATCATCTCTTACTGAACCTGAAGCTCACCGATTAAGTTACTCTGGCAGCCGGTGAGCTCCAGGAATCCTTTTCTGTCTTCCTTTCCCCAAAGCTGGAATTCTAAGCACATGTTGCTGGGCCTCACTTTTTAAATGTGGGCTCTGGGGTATCAAGCGCACATCCTCACACTTGCACAGCAGACGCTTTATGAGCGAACCCCCTCCTCAGCCCTCACTTGGTAACTATTGGTGAGACATCTGTAACTATTGGTGAGACATCTGTGCCTTTGTATGACAGTCCCCTGAAGTAGTATTCCTAAGCCTGTGAGTGGGCCAGGTAAGCTGTGTCTCCTTAGCACTCTGGGGACTGCTTTTCTGCATGCTGGATCTGGCGATTTGGTTACAAATAAGTATGTGTGTGTCTGTGTGTGTGTCTGTGTGTACAAACACAATAATTCTGCCAAGGATTAGGAATGGACTACGATTTCAACCTTGGGTCTGTGTAGGAGTTAGATAAATTAGATTTAGGAAATATATAGGAGTTTCTGATACTGTCTCTTAATTCGGGGCCTGAAGAGCATTATCAGCATGAAGTCAGCAAAAACAGGAAAGACTCAATAGACTGAAAAACAAGTTTGAAGTCAGCAAAAACAGGAAAGACTCAATAGACTGAAAAACAAGTTTGAAGTCAGGAAAACAGGAAAGACTCAATAGATTTGAAACAAAGTATCTGGCCTGACATTGTTTTCAGCTGCTAAGTGGGTGGAGCCCAAATTAAGCTGAAACAGAGTTCCTCCTATCTGAGGACAGTGCGTGGAGCCCAGAAGAGAAGAGGCCCCTGATGCTAGAGAGCTCCAAGAGTCCTGCTGAAAAAAGGGCTGGCCATTGATGGCCAGCTCTCTCCCTGAAGCAGAAAGAAGCCGGTGAGCAAAGAAAGCCTGAGCAAGACACCAAAAGGCCAAGGACTGGACCCTGTGGCTCAGCTTTTGCCTAGAGGGGTTTGATCTGTCCAAACAGTGGCCTAAAGGAAACGGTGCCTGGCTTTGGGGACTGAGGCAGAGCAGCTGAGTTCCTGATTCAAAAGAAGTAAGTTGGCCTGCAGACGGCTGGGGTCTCCCACAGAGAAGAAAGCATGAAGCCTTATTTAAGGTGAGACTGCAATAACCAACTACCCTGACGAACCTGCATCTGAGAGATCCAGAAAAAGGACTGCTAAGTGCGTTAAAGAATCTACAACAAAGACTGTGTTCCTGATGACTGAGGACCTGCCCCAGAGATTGTATCATTCTAAAAGGTTATGAAAGTGGTTGTTATGATTATCAATAGGTTTAGTGGATAGGTTAAAGGGGTTGTAGGAATTTATAGGATTAATAGTTAAGAAATTGTTGGTGTTTGTTATAAGTGAATTTAGTAATAAATAAATAAATAAATAAATAAATAAATAAATGTTAAATAATAATTTAAAAGTTCGGTTACAGGTCTGTGTACTCTAAATGGCACTGCCATGCCATGCAGAGGTGGGTGAAGCCAACCTTAGGAGGCATCCTAGGCTGGGGCATTTGATGCTGTGACCTTGCCTAGGGCATTTAAAATGATCAGACTGGAAGGAGTCATGAACGAGGATCATCTTGTCTGAGGGTTTCCACACTTAATTTGTTGTCTAAAAATGTTTTATTCTACCCCCTAGTGCTGCTATTAGGCAGAACCTCCAACTAGATCCTACCTAGTCTGTGTGAGGTGGCTCAGGGAGTTGGTCATGGGGAATTCAATGGCTCCTGTTCACAAAGGTGAGTTCCTGCTACACTGATGTCATTTCCTGGGCATTCTCAGAACACAGTTGAGATACCCTGCTTGCCCTCAGACCTCCATTTCATGGCTAGGAGAGACATCTAGGCCTGCTTCATCTGAGACCATTCATCTGTCCCTGCTATGTCACAGGAGGCCTCTCTTCTGCCTTGCTCTGGTGAGATGGTTTGATGTCCAGAATTGGTCCAAGGGGCAGGAAGGGTGCAGCTCCCAACCTGGTTCTCCCCTAATATTTGTCTTCCTGTTTCCTTTGTTGCAGGTGCTCCCTTGCTGCACCCTCTTCTTTATGTTTTCTGCATGTGGTCCAGCATTTCTAAATGCTTGCTCGTTACCCATGCACACCTGGGGTAGTTTCCTTTAGAGCTGTCTGTCATGTCTGGGTAGGTAGTATAATTAAGGTTAGATGTTCCAGTTGTGAATTCTCTCCAAGCACCATCTCATTTAATCCCAGAAATAAGCAATAATATGGCCATCATTCCCAGGCCCTAGGTGGGAGAACTGAAGCTCAGGGAGGGCGAAATGGATGCTCTTGTTCTTTTATGTGTCACAGTAGTGGAGGCTGGATTCAGGCTCAGCTTAATTTGTTTCTGGGCTAGCGATCTTAATCATTTACTTTGAGAGGATCAAACTTTGCCATTTAGGTTCTGAGCTCATCATCTCATGAAATTGTTGAAGAAAAGTTGTGACTTTTAATAACGAAATGTTTTGACAGTCTGTGGGCATGCTATTGTGGGGCAGCTGGTGAGTGGAACTGATCTGTATTTCTTAAAATAATTTTATTATTGGTGTGTACATGCCTGGTATGGAGTGGAGGTCATCAGGCTTGTGGCACCTGCTGAGTCACTGTGCCAGACCTGGATGCTCTTAGTCACTGGGTAGTGGTAGTTGGCTTTATGTCTATTCTTGAAGGAAAGATACACAGAAGAGAAGAATGAAGATGTTCTCATTAATCTCCCCACTGGACACTAAGTTCTGTAGAGCCATAGACCATGCCTTTGATGTACAGTTATCATCCCTCTTCAGTCTTAGCACGGTGTCCAGCATACAGTAGACACTTAATATATGCCTCATATCCAGATATAGACAAGATAACTTGAAGGAAGATATATTTTTGATGTTTATTGTTGAGCAAAGAGGGACTCAATAGCAGAGGTGGCCAAGTACAGCCATGAGCTATTCTTGGGTCACTGTTTGTATGAGTAAAGTTTTATTGGAACACATCTATAGGCATTTCCTTGGTAGCTCTTTCTGCTTGCCTTCTTGCTACAAGGCCATAGCCAAGTGGTTGCAACAGAGGCTGAATGTCCAACAAAGCCTAAAATATTTATCTGTGCTTTTCCAGAAAAAGTTTGCTGAGCTCTGGATTGTAATCATTTGCCAGAGTCAGTCTGATTTAGTAGTTAACAGCGGTTAACTTGGCAGAGATATGGGGGTTGGTAGCAGGAGTCCAGACCTGAGTCTGGGGGAGCAACAATTCCACACACAGTTCTCCATGTTTTATCATTCATCATGTTCCTGTTGTCTCTGTCCTGTGTTGTGGCCATCAGGGTTCTCAACTGGAATCTAGTGTCCATTGTCTAGCTGGGGAGATAAAACTATTTTTAAAGTGTGAGGCACTATTTGTGTGTCTATGGACAAAAGGGCACTTTGTAAGTACAGGGGAGAAAAAGAAGACAATTATTCCTATCCTACCCTCTGGAGATAACATTCCTGTTAACACCTATGGCTATGTGTTTTGCCGAGATGTATGTGTGTGTGTGAGAGAGGGGGGGGGAGGGAGGAAGAGGGAGAGAATTTTGTAAGTAAGTTTTTATATTCCCATTAATCGTTCCTTCTTATCTCCTTCTGTAGAGCACGTGTATTTACTTTCAACATGACCAGCATAATTCTGTATTTAAATGTTACAACACCGTGTATCAGTGATAGGTTTACTGCCTTATGACAGTGGCAGATGGTCATTGCTCATGATTTGGTGTGGGCTGACTGGTTTCTCTCATGGCTTGATCTGGGCTCACTCAGGCAACTGGGACCGAAGGTTCAATAGCACGCTACACAGGATGCTGGTTGGGACTTTGTACCCTCTGGTGTACTAGAATGGCATCCTTCAGTGGTGGTCTTAGGTCAGCAAGAGGAGTTAAGAACAGAAGCTGCCACAGGGATGGTTCTGTCCCAGCTTTTGACACTGTATGACATCTGTCCCACCACATTCCATTTATTAAGGCAAGTCACAAGAGCAGTCTGTATTCAAGGATTGGAAAATACAGTCCATCCCATGTTGGGAAGAGATGCAAAGTGGAATTATCATGGGGTGTAGGTGTTCAAAGGTATGATTCACCATGAAGAACATAGTGTTATATTTGATAGGTGTGTGTGTGTGTGTGTGTGTGTGTGTGTGTGTGTTAAAGAAAGAGAGACAGAGACAGAGACACAGATCAGAGAGACAGAGACACAGGGAGAGTTGCGTGTGTTTGTTGAAATCACCTGGAATTAAGTTTGAAAGCCCACACTGTTTCCTCCATTGTGAAGTGACGGCCCTTGCTCCTCTACTCCCATTTATTCACCCCAGTCCCCTCACCAAGTCCTTCCATCTGACAGGGATCCGGATGTTGCTCTTCTATGGGTTACATTCCCCTAATATTCTGAAGGATGTTCCCAAACTTACTTTCTTTATCAGTTGATTTTTTTTTCTGCCCTAGCGCTACCCACATGATGCTGGTGGCATTTACAATTGTGCTTAATTATGTAATTGGGGAAATGCTTTCCCGCTATGCTTTTTCAAAGACCTCTTGTCTATTTTTGTTTAACTCTCCCAATAGTCCCTGAGAATCATTCTGTAGCGTTCTGGAAATGGACTCATTGGGATTCTGACTGTAATTGCATTAAATTTATTGATCAATTTGTTGCAAACTGGCTGCATTAATATATTAAGACTTTCCACCCAGAAGCACCTTGGGATCACCCCCATTCATGTAAGCTTCAGAAAGATCACTGAGTAGAGTCTTGTGGTTTACCCACTTAGTTTCCCAATATTTCCTGTGACTCTTAAGCTTTGCAGTATAAGTCTAGTCACTTATAGAGAGAGGCATTATGTGTTCCTGAACGATGGGGAACCAGCTAAGTGTGTTCATGGCTGCTGGGTGTTTGCTTCTAGCCATTCTCAGAGTGCAGGTGTAGGAGATGCTATGTGTACACACCAACCAACCCATGGCACATGTAAGCACATTTCTGTATTATAGGTGTGTGTTTGTGTGTGAAAATAAACAAGAGTTTACACTAATGCCTCAAACTCTGATTGATACCAAAGGCTCATCTTAACTTATATGTAACTTCATCTCCTTTGGGGAACTTGGCTCCCAGAGCCTAAAGTTTATTATTCAAACCTAGCATATCTGTACCTCTGTGTGTGTGTGTCCAACTCATTGTTTTTTTTTTTTTTTTGGTTTTTTTTGTATCTGTATGAGAAACAAATTTACCAACTAGAGTCTGGTGTTTGTGCCGTTGCCTATATTTTAATCCAGCTAAAGTCCCTTTTTTTCCCTGAAGTTATGTGGGCAGCTCCCTTCCCTACGCCCTTCATTCAGACTGCACCACATCCTGTGTCACTATGCGACCCAGTTGTCATAGGCACCATTGCACCCTAGGTCCCTCTGTCATTCTGGCTGACGTGTGTGGAGGGGAGAGTTCAATGTCAGATGTCTTCCTCAGTCATGGTACTCATTATTATTATTATTATTATTAAGACAGAATCTCTCACTGAATCTAGCTAGAGCTGACTAGACTTGCAAGCTAGCAAGTCCCAAGGACCCCCTCTCTTCACCTCCCCAGCTCTGTATATGGCTTTACGTGGGTTCTGGGAATTTAGGGTCAGGCCCTTAAACTTGTGTGGTAAGCATTTCACTAAGTTATCCCCACAGCCCACCCCTCAGCTGTTTTTTTTTTTCTCTCTCAAAATATGTATATTGAAAGTCACTTCGTGGCCTGTATATAGTTCAGTGGGCTTTGACACCTGTGTAGAGTCACACGATCACAGCCACCGTCGTGTAAGGCGGTTATATCACATCAAAATCCCCTTGTGCAGCCATGTGGCTTCTGACACCCATGATCTCCCCATCTCTGTGGCCTTAGCTTTTGCAGGATGTCGTACAAATGGAACACCTAAGGGTCCTAGCCTTTTGGGTCTGTCTTCTGCCATTGTGCAGAATGAATTTCAGATTTACTCTGGTGGCTGTGCGAATCAGTGGCTTGCTCCTTTTCATTTCTGAGTGGTAGTGGGTTCTGCAGATTGCCTTGTTTGCTTATCTGCTTCCTTGCTGAAGGACTGCTGTTGATTCCAGATGGGGCAGTTATAAACAATGCAGCTAAGTGCTCACACACAGGGCTGGTTGACTTTTGGTTTGTGTTTTATTTAGTCTCCTCTCTCTTTTCATCATTTAGCATTTTTTTTCCTTTTTGTCTTTCCTTTCTTAATGCTATTTTTTTTAAAGTGGCTTTTGTACCCCAGGCCTTATTTCATCTACTCATTTGATTTAAGATGCTCATTTCATTTTCTCACATCTGTGGGTCTTTATGATCAGCAAACTTGCGCATTTTAAGTGTTTCAGTGACTGTTGACAGATGTCTGGCTCACCACTGTGGTTAAGTTGGGGAGTGCTTCTACATCTCAGAAACTTTGCTAGTGGCTCTTGTCACTCTCTACAGCCTGCTGGCCCACCTGCACCACTCTGTCCTTGGTGGGGACTTTGATCCTAGGGTTGGGTGTTGCGTAGTATGTGATCTCCCAGGTGTACCTCTTGGAATCAACTTAGTGCCTGTGCGCTTGGTTCTAGAAGCCGAACTTCTTGATTTTCTGTCCTTCACCAAGTCAATCTCCTTCATGATATAATTTTTTTAAGTTTCGAAAGTTTATTCACTTTTGAAAATATTTCCTTGTTCAGTTTTCTCTCTGTTCCAAAGAAAATGCCATGACTATTCATGTCATTTTGTGGGTATTATCTGCATTTCCTGAAGGGAGAGACCTGTTTCTTTTTCAAAATCTATGCAGATGTGCTTTTTACATGGAACCCCAGGGCCTTCCACAAGTGAGGCAGGCACACTCCCACTGGGGCACATGGGAGAATATTCTCTAGTGACAGGATGCACAAGTGTTCTCCATGTAAAACCACTTTCTCTGTGTGTGTGTTTATGTGTGCAAGTGTGTATTCATGTGTGTGCACATGAGTGTATATTTGAGTGTACATATATGGGTGTGCATGGATTCGTGTATGCATGTATGTGACCATGTATGTATATACACATATATGCATATGGGTCTGTGCATGTGTGTGTGCATGCATATGGCAGATGCTGGATGTGTCTCCCTCAAACACCTCACCACCCTATTTTTTTGAGACAGGGCCATGGCCACTGAGCCCCAGGGTCCTTCTGTTTCTACCTCCCCCCCACCACCACACACCCCCATGCATGAGAGCACAGGCACATGCCACTGTCCCGGGCTTTTTAGTGGATGCTGGTGATTTGAACTCAGATGCTCATGCTTGCATTTTACTGAGGGAGCTGTGTCCACAGCCTCCTGTAGATCATTTTCTATATTTGCTATCTGAACATGGTTCTAAAATCACATGCTATTCTTTATATTTGTGCATTGTTGTTTAAGCAATCCTTTCAGAGTCATTTCACATCTGTTTTTATTATGCTCCAGACTTATTAGACTGAACTCTAGATTCTTAATCTGGTTGTTTTTCGTCACTCCACAGATATGTATGTATATCTCCTGTGCTCTTTAGTTTTCATCAATTTAACACAAACTAGAGTCATGGGGAAGAGGGAACCCCTGTTGAGAAATTGTCTCCATCAGATTGCCTATAGACCAGTCTATGCAGGAGTTTCTTAATTATTGATTGATCTGGATGGGCCCAGCCCACTGTGGGCGGTGCTATCCCTGGGCAGGTGGCCTTGGGCTATGTAAGAAAGCAGGCAGAGTAAGCCACCTGGAGCAATCCAGGAAGCAGTGTTCCTCTCTGACCTTCAGTTCCTGCCTCCAGGTTTCTGCCCTGACTTCCCTAGGTGAGTTGTGACTTGGGGGTTGTAAGATGAAATAAACCTTTTCTTCCTCTAAAGTGATTTTGGTCATGGCGTTTATCAGAGTGACAGAAAGCACATAAGGACATCTTACTGTACCTTCTTGAGTTTCAATTTACTTTTATTTATTTGTGCGTGAATGCATGCGTGCGTGTGTGCGTTTGTTCGTGCGTGAGTGCATGAGTGCCTGTGTGTGTGTTTGTATGGAAGTGTGTACACATGAGTATGGCTGCCAGGGGTCAATCTTGAGTGTCTTGGTACATCACTCTTCATTTTATTTTTTTGAGACAAGGTTTCTCACTGAATCTGGAGCTTGCCATTTTGGCTGGTCAGGTTGTGTGGTGAGCCCTGGTATTCCTCTGCCTCTCCCCATTTACCTCATAGAACTGGGTTCACAGGCGTGTTCCACTACACCTGGAACCTAGTTCATATGGGTGCTGAGAATCCAAAGCCACATCCTTGAGCTTGCACAACAAATGCTATGTCTACCCAGCCATCTCCCCAGCCCAGTATTTGTGTCTTTATCATATATTATGTTCTAATATTCCCTGAAATTGTTCTTCTGCATGGAGGAGGGTTGTCATGTGGCAGAACAGGGTTTAACTTTTTGAAGATGTTTTGTAAGGTAAGAAACAGAGTCTTCATAGTCCTCCCCATCCCACCACCATCACTGAACGCTCTTCTGGACTCAGGATATAGAGGTTTTTTTTTTTTTTTTTTCCTCCTATGCCTTGATCAGCATTTCTGTCCCATTCCCTCCACTGATGTTTGTTGGATCTCTGTAACTTTTTCTGGATGCCTAGCCTCAGTTTCATTGATACATCCTTTAAAATCAGTGGCTATTCCCTTGCTGTCCTGGGGAGCTGGGTGAGGCTCTGCTTGATAATACCAATTGGTTTACTGCTTGATTCTGTCCCTTCCTGGTTCCCATGGGATTAGATACTGTCTCTGGCTCTCCCTCTCTTAGGCTCCTTATCTTTTCTTCATGTAACTGATTCTTCCTTCATGTCCCTTTCCTTCTCAGTCTGTTGGCTTTTTTTTTTATCATATCACTTTATCATCTGGCTCTTTTGAATACGGATGTCTTATTTTCTACAGAAGTGGAAAACACCACCATGCTTGTTGAAAGCATGCAGTAAGTGCCTCATTAGTGTGGCTTTCTGGAGAGTTTTTGGTAGAGACCATGCTCACGTTGTAGACATTTCTATGACTCTTTGTGTTCCTGATTGATATCAGGCTGCTTTAGGGGTGGAGTTCCCATCAGAGGATTGTGGAGATTCCCGTCTTGATCACCTTAATCACCTGGTTGCCAGGGAATCTCCAGGTCAGACCTCACCTGGAAGCATGTTTGGTTTACCGAGGTCTGGGTCAAGTGTCTTGGTGTGGCAGCCATCTCCAGAGTGGTGTTGCTGGCAGAACACACTCTTCCTGCCTTTCTGGCCGGGACGCCTGACACCCCAGAGTGGGCGACTGTTTCTGGAGTTCTCCCTGTCCTTTCTTTCTTAAAGGGCTCATTCAGTTGCATTTGCACCCCAAGGGAACTGTCCCAGGGTATTGACAGGATTCAAAAAGAGAAGTCCATGTCGAGAAAGAGGAGCCTTTAATCATTGCTGGCAGGAATGGAAATTATTACAACCATATGGAAATCAGTATGTAGATTTCTCAAAAATAAAGGAAAGAAAAAACCAGAACAACCAAATGACCCCCCTGTGCCACTCCTAAGCATACCCCCAGAGGACCCCATGTCCCAGCACAATGACACTTGCACATCCATGTTCATTACCGCTATGTTCATAAGAGATAGGGGTGGAGCCAGTTTAGATGTATACCAGCAGATGGATGGATAATGAAAATGTGGTACATATATGTAATGGACTATTGTGCAGCTGTAAATAAAAACAAACTTTGCTAAAAAAAAAAAAATGGATGGATCTGGAAAGAGTACTAAAGCTGAGGCAACTCTAACTAAAAAAGACAAAACCAGCACATTTTCCATCATATGAAAACCCCAGCCTATGCCATATCCGTGTTTATATGTAATCATGGGTAAGGAAGGAATCATGTGGGGGAAGCCTAAATGTGTAGAAAGCAGACACAGAGGGTGATAAGGAAGTGTGGGAGTGGGCATAGGAACACATGAAACATAGAAGAAGAGAAGGCCCTCAACCTCCAGGAGCCCCATTTAGGCTTCTATAAGAGAGAAAATAAAGAAACCTCATTGAGTCATTTTGAGGATAAAGTTAGTATGTTGGCAACATGTACAGCAATGGCTGACTGAATATATATTAGGCATCACCGTTCTTAATGTACTAGGAGGAGGCTGCGAAGCAGGGGCCGTGGCCCCCCCGTGGGCGTTGCCTGGATGTAACTTCTCACCTCCTTTCAGCGTCTTTTAGCCCTGCCTATCTCGTTCTCAGATATTCATCCGAGACAGCTCCATGTCTCTGCCTTTGTCTGTCCTATCTCTTACCTTCCTCCTCAGAGCAGTTTGCTTATTCCCTCTTACACATCCCCTGGCACTCACTCTCCATGTGGGTCTCTGCTGGTCGCAGTGTGTCTCTGTTCACAGGGATCCATCCAGTGAATGGACCCTCATATCTATGAAGTGGTTTACTTTTTCATGCCTCTCCCTACATACTGGCGGTCCACAGAGTTGATGCTTGTCTGATAGCTTCCTACTGGCTGTGTGTGGCTAGGCAGCTAGGAATTCGAGCTACTGAGTCCAGTGACCATGAGTTCAAATCTTGATTAACTCACCTTCTGGATACGTGGTGCAAAGGAGTCACCCATCTTCTTTGAAACTCAGTTTCCCTACTTGTCATACAATGAAGATAATGCCCCGCTGAAAGACTGGGCACAGAGATGAGCTTGAACACTTTATTAGTGCCTAACATAATTCCTGGGACTGCCATCATTATTATTCCTAATGGGACAGTCATCCTGGGGTCACCGTAACACAGGTAATGATTACATCAGGACCTCTGCCCACACCTGCAGTAAGATTGTCTCAAGTTAGCTGGGATCAGAGGGTGTAAATATTAATTACCAATTTAGTTGAACCCTAAGGAATAGTTCAGCATCTCACATTGCTCATCTAAAAAAAACAAAAGAGGCTTGTGGGATGTGAACATGCCAACTCTTCTAATACCGTTCACATGTTTGTGAGTGCACAAGGAGAGTGAATTGACAATTCTTCCATTTGTGAGGGGTGAGCTCTAGATAACACTGCTGACCTGTGCAGGTAGGTGAAGTGTCAGGAGATGGAATTGACCAGACCAGGGCCACATCTCTGCTCTCAGTGGGTGTGTGGAGTTGGGAGACAGGACAGAGGTGGGAGGTGGGTGTTCCAGAAAAGCGAGATGACTCAGGTAGGAAGTGTTGCAATCACAGGCAAGGCCAAGTGCAGGTAACTTGAACCTCAGCCAGCAGAGAACGAAACATCAAGTTCAATTTGAGGTCCTTCCCAGGAGAGGAGCCAACCCAGGGACATAGGGAAGGAGGGTGAGTCACCAGAGGTGTCGGAGACGGATGCTTGGGGTCATCCTATCTCGGATTTTCCTGGAGGCATTTTGGTCTTTAGGAAAAATTAACTGTTTTTTTTTTTTTTTCAAAACCTGAAAAGTACCTTTCTTGTTTGTTCTAAGCACTGGACAAAGCCTTGTAAAGCAGTTCTGTCTACTGGCTTCATGCATAGGAGAGCAGTCCTCTTTCATCTTGGGGTTCAGTGGGCTCCTGAATATGCTTTCTGCATTGCAAGCCTTCTGCCCTTCCTCACAGTCCTGCTAGTAGCTGATATTGTTAAGTCCAATTTACACATGAGGAAACTGAGGTCTAGAGTGATTGGACAAGTTTTCAGTCATAGGTATAGAGGGTGGCAGAGGTACCAGGTTTCTTTTTTTCTTCCAACAGGGTACTAGGGATGATACCTTCAATTCTGTTTATAGTTGGTATTGAGTTAGTTTGTACATCCAGGGGCTTTGTGGGTGGAACAGAGTTGGAAGCAGTGGTCTGTTGAAACTTCAGTAACTTGAAGTGAACAGAACTGGTTCCCCCTCCAGTGTGGCCTTCAGCGGTCTAGACTGGTGCACCCCTCCTGACAACTTCCGGATTCTGGAGCAGCCCTACTGTGCGCACGCCATCTTCTGTACTTGGAAGGATTTATTCAAGGTGGTAGATACTCTCTTTCCTCTCTTTGGGGGGAGGAGCTGATTGTCATCTGAGGTCATTTTGTGCAAGGTGGGGAAACGTTCTGGTCGTAGACACCAGCAAGAGTGGCGGTCATAGGAGGCTATATAAGATTAAGTAACTTCTGTTGTGGAATGTGAAAACTCCTGGCCTTATATTCTTTAGAGCCACCCGGTGAAATGGGCTAGTTACTTCCTCCTCCATCTTTGCTGGATGAGTCATCAGGGCCCAAAGACAATTATAAATGTGCTCAGGAACACATGCCATGGCTTAATAGGGGATTTAATCAAGATGGTTTTGTTCCAAAGCCTGGGTTCTTAATATAAGAAATTCATTTTAACGTGATTATCATCTGTCCATCTGTTCATTAGTTCACAAGCCCACCCCTCTACCCATTCTTTCACCTGCCAGCTGTCTGTCCACCCATCAGTCAATATGCCATGGATTTACCCACTTACCCATCCTTCCACCCATCCATCTCAACCAGCTATGTCAGCCAGCTACCCATCCATGCATCCATCTGCCCATGCATCCATCTATTCACCATCCATCCATTTAATCATACACTTATCACCTACCCATCCGTCCATGCATTTATCCACCCTTGCATCTGTCTATCTATCCATCTATCCACCATCCATGATCCACTTAGCACCCAAGCACCCACCCACCTGCACATCCACCCGCTGTGCGACATTGTCTTCTGCTTTATCTCGGGGAGGAATCCCTTAACTGTGGGAGCCAAGCCTATACTTTGTAGAGCAGAGATCTCCATGGTATTAAATACCTCTTAGCTCCCAAGAGCTGTGCATTTGCTGCTGACAGTCCAGGCTGGTGTCCTTGGGTGTGTTGCCATTCCAGGCACTACCAGGCTGTTTGTTCCCTTTTCATGTTCTGGCATCTGCATGGTCTTTCCCTACAGTGTCCTCAAAGGAAGCAAAGCTGCAGGCTCTTTAAGAAAACTTCAGCGCTTTCTGAGGTGTTATTGTAACTGATCAGCAGCACCTCTGACCACACAGGTTGGGAGGTAGGATGAGTTGGTTCCAGTTTCATTTACAACAGAAAACTTACTGAGTTTGTGTGATTAATGCAATGCATCTGAAACAGAGTCTTGTAATGAAGGAAACTGAAATAGAAAGAAGTTAATTTAGGTAGAGACAAATCAATTGAGGATTCAGTTTAAATTGTCTGAGAGACAGTGTCATGAAGAGGAAGTGTGACCTAGCTATATTCATATTTATTAAGGCAGAAAAGTAAAGGCCACCCCGTTATTTCCCATAGTTTCTGTTGCATATTAACTACCAGGGAGATGCTGGCAGTTGGCAAAACTTCAAACTGTGACCAAGCAGAGTCCTATAAGGGGCCCCTTATCCCTGTTTCTTTACAACAGTCATCACCCTCACTGCACCCACCTCTCCCTTCTATATGCTGTTTTGTAAGTTTCAGGAGTACAGTCTTTACATGTAGCTTAATGCCAGTGAATCAGACTTTCATTCTGTAAGTATATTGTGTGGTCATGGAAATGCGTGGTTGAATAGTAGAGGCATTACTTCATGACAGAGCATTTAGCTAACAGTCACGAGGTCCTGGATCCTGGGTCCAGTCTCCAGTATCACCAAAGGAAACAAACAAACAAAAAGGAAATATCTTTGGATGCAGTGTATTGTTTAGCTTTTTTTTTCTCACAGAAATTGAGCACTTGGGGAGTTGTAGAACAGAACTCTTTATATAGACTCGGCTGGCCTCAAAGTCACAGAGATCTGCCTACCTCGGCCTTCCAAGTGCCAGGGTTAAAGGCATGCACCAACACATTTTTAAAAAGATTTATTTATTTTTATTAATTCTTGAGAATTTCATCCAATAATAATATCTCTTTGGATCACACTTCCAAGCCTCCCCACTTCCCTAAGTCCTCTAAGATCCACCTTCCATCCTCTCTCCTTCCCAGTTTGTATTTTCTCACTCTCCGTTTTAGAACCCACTGAGTCCAGTTTGTGCTGCCCATATTTAAATGGGTGTGGGCCTTCCACTGGAACTTTGGTGGACCTACCAGGGGCCACACCCTTACAGAAAACCAACTCCATTCTCCTCAAGCCATTAATAGCTCCTCAGCTAGGGAAGGCTTGGGAACCCCCCTCTCTCCGTACTGGAATGTTGATTGGCTTGACCTGATGTCGGTCTTGTACAGGCAGCCACAGCTGCTGAGAGTTCATGAGTACAGTGGTCCCATCTTGTCCAGAGGACACTGTTTCTCTCAAGTTCTCCCCCCAACCTCTGCTCTCAGTTCTGCCCCGCCCTTCCTTGATACTACTTGAGCTTTAGGTGGAGGAAGTGTGATAGAGATGTCTCACTTACAGCTGAGCACTCTGTAGACACTTGATCTTTGCATTTTGACCAGTTACCACTGACAAAAGCAAATTCAAATGCGTAACAAGGTTGAAAGGACAGTAAAAGAACTCATAAAGTGCCCCTGGCTTAGGTTATGTGAGATGAGTCATCAGGGAAAGGCACTTGCACTAAGCCTGATGACTCAAGTTGGTCCCTGGGTCCCACATGTGAAAGAAGAATTCCAGAAAGCTGCCTTCCTACCTCCACAAGTGCACGGTGGCATATGCACCCTCCACATAATTAAGAAATGTTTAAAAATTTAAATCAAAATGACCCTTGGCTTCGCTACATCAGCTATTAGCAAAGACCCAGCATTACCCTGAATGTGTTTGTCCTTGGAATATTAGGGGGCATGTTCCTACATAGTAGCATATGACTTAGACATGGGCAGTAGTAGGTTCACACCTACCTTTACTATAGCCTGGCTTGTGTTCCTGGGCAAGTTGACTCATGCGCTGTGTCCTGGTTGGTTTTTGTCAACTTAACACATATGTAGACATATCTAGGAAGGGCATCTGAATTGAGAAAATGACTCCACAAGATTGGACCGTAGGCAAATCTGTAGGGCTCATTCTTGATTAGTAATTGAGGTGAGAGGGCCCAGCCCACTATGGGTGGTGCCCACACTGGGCAGATGGGTTTGAGTTGTACAAGGAAGCTGAGAGTGAAATTGCTGTCAGTGAGCTGCATTCCTTCATGGCCTCTGCTTCTCAGTTCCTGCCTAACTTCCCTTGGGGTTGGAGTGTGTGTGACCTGAGAGTTGAAATCAGAAACAAAGCACCTCTCTCCCAAGCTGCTTTTGGCTGTGATGTTTTATCACAGTGATAGGAACCCTACCTAATTATACCCAATCTCTTCCCCAGTCAGATAGGAGAATAACACTGCTCCCCATGGCAGTATGCCTGGCCTGTTAGCTTCTCCACAAGTGCTGTGCTCATCTCTCTGCCTCTATGTTGCGCTCCTGTGTGGCAGCTGGGGAGGCTGCATGGGTGGGGGGAGCCCAGTTTGGTTGATGCAACTCCATTTTGTCCAATCTGAAAGATTCTTGCATCCGAGACAGTTGGCCTGGTGTAGCGATTGAGAGACAAAGTTTGGGGTAAGAGTTGTTCCAACCTCAGGTCTTCCCTTACCAACCCTGGGACTTAAGTGACTTGATATCTCTATACACTGGCACCCTCACTGTAACATGGAGACTGTGAAAATGCTTGCTTAGTGGGATGTCAGGAGAAAATGTGATGGGCAGGTCTCAGGCCATCATTCATTACAGTGTCCACCTCAGAAATGCCTAGTGTATGTCACCGGAAGCTGTACATTAGATTTGTTATATAAGAACCGAGGAGATGGCTCAGCAGTTAAGAGCATGTACTGCTCTTGTAGAGGACCCAGAGTTTGGTTCTTAAAACTCAGGTCAGACACCGCACTACCACCTGTGCCTCCAGCTCCAGGTGATCCTCACACCCTCTGCTGGCCTCCACATGTGTTCGATGCATGTGCTAGCCCATCCCAACACACTGAGACACATAAAGGTAGTGACAGTTTTGGAATTTTGATTTCATTAAAAACACAGAAACACTATAAGAACGTGTTTGCCTTTGAATCCCAGGTGTGGGGAATTAAAAGTCATATGGGGATGCTGCAGAGTGTCCACAGCAGCTGACAGTGATTTGCCTCGTGCTCTACAAGAGGCACAGTTAGGCCAGCTGCAGATAGTTCCTGCAATTGTGTGACGTTGGAATTCTGGGAAATTTTAAGATGGTATATAAATGCTAGGACACCAAGAGGCGAGGCTGGTGGTTGTTGTTCATTTATGGAGGTTGGTTGTGGTTTGTTAGTAACTGTGGTCAAAGAAGAAACAAGAGGAAAGAGATTTTCCTTTTTCCTATTTTCCTCTTTCCTCTCTCCTTGTTTCTCTCCTATCTAGTGTTAGGTGGTGAAATGGGTGTGGGGGGGGGGGGAAGGGGGGGGGAAAAAGAAGAACCCACAAGGTAGCAAAGGTCAGTTTCATGTAAATACAAAAATCTTTTAAAAAAGAGATTTATTATGTAAAAATAATGATATTACAATGATAAATTACTATGATGCTATCTGTACCATTGCTCCGCTAATATTATTTACCAGTAGAAGCTCTCGTGAGATGAGTCTGTCAGAGTCCACTTTGCAGCCCTGTAAGTAAGACTCCCTAGAGAAAGCCTCTGGTGTGATTTCAACAAGAGTGTGCATAGACTTCTGGATGCTCCCAGTGGGATAAAGCCTGAGGAGCCACCATGAACATGATTATGGCTGTGAGGTTTCAGTTTTGAGGTTGAGAGGCAGGGCCGCAGAGTCAAGCCCAGGGCATCTCGTCTGCGAGGCACTAAGCTGGAACCTCAGCCCTTTAGCCCGCTCTAAAAACAGCCAGCGCCCCCCCCCCCCACACCCCCAGCACTCCTTGGAGTTTTAATGATGCTCTTAATGCCTGGGGTTGACTAGAAGAAAGAGCCTCAAAGTGACCAGAAATGGAGCCTCAGAGCAGCAAAGGCTGGGCAGTTTATTTTATGACCTAGTGAAGCCGTGTGGCAACCCAGATAAAGTGGCGAGTGTTCTGCAAGAGTGTATGGAATGGTTTTCAAAAACCAGAACACAAGGCTTTCCTTTAATGCCAAGTAGCCAGGGAGGCACAGTCTTACATGTCACCTGCCACTTAACTCTTGTCCATTTCTTACCAAAAACTGCACAGGGCTTTATGTCTACATTTCACACCGCTGTTTATCTTAAAGCTTCTCAAGTGCATGGCCTTGACAAGTCTGTAGGTCATCAGGCAAGCTTGACTGTTAATAAGTTTCCACTCTCAATTTATAGGTTGGGTGTTGGTGGCTAGACTAGCAGATGTTAGTAGGGACCCAGTGTCTGCCTGTCCATCTGTAGCCGGACCTAAGATGGCTGAAGGCTCTTTGGAAGATGGATCGTTTTGTCTTATTTCTCTCTCTCTCTCTCATCTTGCATCCCCAGGTTGAAAGGATTGTGGACAAGAGGAAGAACAAGAAGGGGAAATGGGAGTATCTTATCCGATGGAAGGGCTATGGGAGCACTGAAGACACGTGGGAGCCGGAGCACCACCTCCTGCACTGTGAGGAGTTCATTGATGAGTTCAATGGGCTCCACGTGTCCAAGGACAAGAGGGTGAAGTCAGGGAAGCAGGCTGGAGCCTCCAAGCTCCTTCGTGACACCCGCAGCCCGCCAGTGGAGAGACTCTCCCATCGGCCTCTGGAACCCGGGAAGAGTAAATCCACTTCCCACAAGCGGAAGCGTGTCAACTCTCCCCTGTCCAGGCCCAAGAAGGGGTCTTCGGGAAAGGCCCCTGGTGCTGGAGACAGGGCCACCAAGACTGTGTCCTATAGGACTACTCCCAGTGGCTTACAAATCATGCCCCTGAAGAAGACTCAGAACGGCTTGGAGAATGGAGACGCTGGCCCTGAGAAGGATGAGTCTCACTTTGGAAACGGGTCCCATCAGCCAGATATGGAATTGAACGACCAGGTTGGAGAGCCGGATGCCGGTGATTGTGATGGGACCCACAATGCTCTGGTGGAGAACAGAGTTGGTCTGTAGCTTTTCTTTCTTTTGGGGTTGCCTTTTGGCTGGTGGCCAGCTGTTTTGTTGTTGTTTGAGATAGGATCTTATGTAGTCCAGGTTGGCTTCAAACTCACTAAGTATACTAGGATGGCCTTGACCTCCTTATTTCCTGCCTGTAGTACTCCTGAGTGTTGTGGTTATAGGCAGGCACTATTATATTCTGTCTTAGGTAGAGGTTGAACATGGGCCATTAGGTGTACTAGGCAAGCACTCTACCAACTAAGGCAGCCATCTCTCTAGCTCCTTGGTCTGAATTTTCTTTCAACCTAGGGAAACATGTAAGTTGCCACCCACCTTCTATCTTTGACTCTTAGCTACCTGTTAATGCTGCCTTTGTCTCTCACATCAGGGCCATGTAAACTTGACCTCATGGCTATGCTGGTTATTAGATACCTTCAAGTGTGGAAATATGAAGCCACACATGCTCAGACAAAGCCTGTGGTGGTTTACAAAGACCTAACTACATCCAGGCCTGTCATCTTAGCTATGTGGGAGGCTTCGGCAGAAGGAATGCAAGCTTAAGGTCACTCTGGGCTACAGGTTGAGTTCATAGCCAGCCTGGGCCACTGTAATGAGATCCTGTAATGTGAAAGGGGTATTCAATCCCCCACACTGTTAAATACAGAAAAAGAAAGATTCCCTTACTACACTGCTGGACAACCAAGGCCATGGTCACTACACCAGATCCATATCTCTGAGGGCAGCTCAAGAATCCTCACATCCCAGGATGCAGAAGTTTATCCCCAGAGAACCAGCACCTCCCCTGGGCCTCACGCACAGCCTTTGCTTGCAGTCTTACAGTGCCCAGTGAGGGGTTGCCTGGGCTGCCCTTCCTTCCACTCTATCTACAGGTAGTTCACCAAGCCAGCACATGATGGGAGAAGCCTGCCCTCCCAGTCTCACCAGCATGGGTGCTGGGCTTCATTTCTGTATTATGTCCTGTTTCAGTGTAGTCAGGATGTTATCACAAAATGTCCTAGACCAAGTCACCACAGAAACTTAATTCTCACAGTTCTAGCAACTGGGAAGTCCATGATGGAGGTCGCCACAGAGTCAGGGCTGTTCCTCATAGGTGGGACATGACTTCTCTCTATGTCCTTACTTGGGAGATAGGACAGCACAATCCCTTTCATATATCTTTATTTAATTTCTTTATAAAGTCTCTATGTTTAGACCAGGCTTGCTCTAGACTCACTCTGTTTCCCAGATTGGCCTGGAACTTCCTTAAAAAGTCACTAATCTCATTCAAGATGGCAGAGTTCTCATGAATTCATTGCCTCCTATAGGCTTTGCCTCTTGGTATTGCTACATGGCGAATTAGGTTTCAAGGTATGACTTTCAGAGGAGGGGGGAACCCAAACACAGACTATGGTGGGTCCTAAATGCTGCCCTAGCCTCACCCTGTGCCAGCTGTCTGCTCCTTTCTGCCCTGACTGGGAAGCAATGCAGACTCTGTGCAACTCACATTAGATCATGGACTTACATGTCTTTGGAAGAAGGATTAAAGGAGGAGGCAGTGACCCTGGGCCACTCCAGCTTACCATACTGTGACTTCCTCAGTGGCCAGATTGCTCCTTAGCAGAGACCTCAGTGGTCTTTGTGCAAACTGTGTGTTCCAGTTCCATGTCTCTTTCTTTCTCAAACACCTTTGTATAGACCCCCCCCCCCCCCAGGCATCTTCATCTTTGTTCATCAGATCCCAAGCCTCAGAGGCTTCAGGAAATACTTGATGGGCACACAACAATCCATGCCCAATGCAGGGCCTTCAGATGCCCCTGATGGAATGAGAGAGAACAGGGATGCTGAGAGGCAGGTGGTACAGCTGGCTAGGTCGCGAGTTAAGTGACTATCAGTGATGATGTTGAGTGGGTGGTCTGGACCATTCTGAGCACGCTCCACTGGGGACAGCTTACCATCTTCAGGGGAACTCAAGCAATCATTTAGAGGTTCCTCCTGCTCCAGAGAGAAATTTTTACCCTAACATGATTTATTTGGGTGTCTGCCCCAGTCTGACTCATGTTTCCGTCTGGGGATCCCCAGTGCTGATCTGCCTGTTCCTCAAGCATATGGAAGTGCTGTTTGTTTTAAACATTCATCTCTTGGGGGAGAAAGTAGCTTGTGTAAATGAGGCTTGGCATAAACATCCGTGTTTGATGTTCCCATGACAGCTGCCAGCAGTTGCAGAATCCCCAGTCATTGCAGGAAGGGTGGTAAGGGGAAGCCTCTTAGGCTCATGGGGTACAGACTCAGGAACCTGGGCAGGATCCCAGTAATTGAGCTGCTGACACCCTCTGCCAGATCTGCAGCTTCCCCAAGAGTAAGGAGGAACATAGGGGAGGATGGGATGGTTTGTTGAGTGACTGCAAGACAGCAGTGTGAAGCACAGAGGGAGTGTCTCTCCCTCGTGCTGCCTTCTGAAGTGGAGAAGAGCCACTAGCCTTTTGCTCTGTGCCCAGCTACCTTGAATGATGACCTGCCAGCGGGGCCAGATACCCCATCAACTAGGAAACTAGTGTAACAGACCTGCTAAAGTCTGTGGGGGGGGGGCTTGTAGCCATTCTGGACCATCCTCTTCTTTGGTCTGTTATCTTCCCATCTTCCTCAGATAATGCATATTCACACATCCAAAGGGACTCAGATGAAATGGAGAGGAAGAAGCCGCCCACCTCTATTGTGTCTGTCCCAAACTTTTTGCTTAATTACATCCTTTCATGTTGGCGCCCACAAGCTCCCGTGAGGATAATGCTGTTGGTCTCACATTTCATGTGTGTAATATCCCCTGGATACCTGTGACAAATGTAGGCAGATCCCAGAGCATCTGATGTACTGAATCTTGGGCTGAGTCCAGGAGACCGGCTCCTAACAGGTGCCTCAAGTGGTTTCTGTGTCTCAGACGTTGTACCAGGATGAGAGGGTGGTGCTGTTTCCTATCAGGCACCAGTGCCCTTTAATTCAAGTATGATTTTTGGAGCGCATGTTCAGGACCACTGCTCTGTTAGGTCCTAGAGTAGAGAGACACAAAGAGGAGTAAGGGGTTCATCCTTCACCACTTACCGTCTGTCCTCTGCTAAGCTGGTGGCCCCTGACTGTTAGTTAAAAAGACTCTAGATGTTGGCACCAGTGAACGATGTGTAGCTCATGGAACAGCTCTGCATATTTACATGCAAGTCTTCTGTAGTCACTAATGTGAGAAATGCCCTCAGCCTCAGTCACCCTCTAACGCTTGTTATCCATGTCTGTCAAGAACTTGGGAAAGGGGAGACAGAATCCTTGCCAAACACAGAGTAGTTTGAGATGTAGGAGTGTAGTGAGACCAGATGTTCTTGCTTCTAGCCAGAGGGAAACTTCAAGGAGGGCAGTGCCCACATGTAGGTTGAGCATTGACTGTTTTCCTCCTATACCTTCCCTAACTGAAACCCAAGGATCTAGTGCCCTATGACCAGTGGACTACAGGACCAAGGGGTTCTGGCTACCCCTCATGGCGGTGCTTGGGATGGGGTATTCCTTTTCGTATGTTGTTGTTGTTGTTATTATTATTATTGTTATTACTTTTACCTGTCTTGGTGGTTTAAGTTCTGCACAGAGAAAAGCAACTTATAGAACATACTTTCCATTGACCGCTGACTTTCTAGTGCTATAGAACAAACCAAAACCAGGGCTTCAGTGGGTGGCACATTTTTGGGGTTCACACCATGCCTCCCCCCACTGAAGCTTGCCATGTATTTGCATGGCTCAGTCCCCATCTCTATTCTGATTTTGTAGTGACAAATGACTTTGTGGTCCACGGACCATCTGCCTCAGTATCCCTTTGGGAGCTTGTTAGAATGAGCTCTGCCCCAACCGATGAATGGGGACTGGGGGCAGGTGTGAGTCACTCCTGTCAAAGGATGAGTTTTAATAGCTGAGTGTGGATGGCCGCCCCCACGGACATGTGTGGTTGTGAGCGATGGCTCATAGATGCCTCACTGCTAGATCTGGAGCTGTTCTTTGCATTTTAAGCTTGTAAGAGCGTGGTTTTATAAAGGTCTCTTCCTTGACTCCACACTTCCGGCAAGGATTCTCTGTTTGTCTCTGTCTGTCTCTCTGTCTCTGTCTTTCTCTGTCTTTCTTTCTCTCTCTCTCTCTCTCTCTCTCTCTCTCTCTCTCTCTCTCTTTCTCTCTCTCCCTCCTTCCCTTCCTCCCTCCCTCTCCTGTTTCTTAAAGACAGGCTTCAGTTGTGCTGAGAAGCTGTCCACTTAGGGAGCCCTCCCTTTTATGTTCTGGCTAGGAGAACTCCTCTGTCCTGACTATGTATAGAGGCCACAGCCTGGTTCTTCTTCTTTTTTATTTATTTATTTTTTATTTCTTCAAGTTACATCTCAATCACAATCCCCTCCATTTTCCTCCCCTATTGTCCCACCCTCCCACCCTCTTCCTCCTTAACCTCCCCATCCACTTCCTTTTTTTTAAGTTTAAGGTATATCTTTTCTCCCCAACAGCTCACCCTTTCAGTCCAACAAATGGCTCTTTCTCTTCTAACAACAAGTACAATACAAAACAACAAATAATTAGGCCACAATTATGAGAATTATAAGGCTTAGCATACATTCCCAATGTCCAGTTCATACGTATTCGGCACCTGACTTTAACATTCTACTCTCCAACCATCTCCATGGGTTTAAAGTTCTATATCCAACTCAGCTTTCATACTAACTTGCCTCACAATTTTAAAAACATCTTCTTAGATCCAGAACACCCTCTTGATTCCTAAACAACTCAAACTTTAACTATGAGACTCTAGCTATCCTTCAACCACATCAGAGACCTGAGAGGGATAAATATATCTGGTTATACAGGAAGTGCTGGGCCAGCAGCTTCCAAAACTAAGAAATGACACACCAGTGGCTGCCTGGACAGTTCCCAATTTCTCTCCATACATTACAGCATTGATCTTCAGCTGTTTGGCCCCGTTTCTCTGACAGACATTGATTGTAGAGCAGGAATCATGAAGGACTTGCCTACCCTGTCTTGGCAGAGCTAGACAGCCTGGTTCTTTTACAGACCCACTTGTGCTTTAATCTGTAGGACCCACGCAGGTGTCCTCATTCCCTCTGAGCACTAGAGCAAAAAAAAGCAAGGTGACCCAGTGCTCTCCAGGTGTCCAGGGACTCTCAAACCCCATGCCCACAGTTTTTTGATTTCCATGCACCATTTGCCCCATGTCTTGATGACTGACTGTCTCCCAAGCCTCGCATGATTCACTATTCCTAGCACTGTTCCTACCCTCACATGTCCCCTCCCCCAACAAATGGGAATCATTTGCCATTTTCTGTCCATTGATCTTTTAAAAGGATCCCAGCCTTCTCTTCTAGAATGTTCATTTCAACCGACATGTTCTCTGGGGTGCTTATCACTTTCTTCTTCTGTGGATCAGAACTGAGATGCACGTTTCAAAAGCAACTCACACTGAGTGTCAGCGTGGGGGAGAACTTGGGACTTCTCAAAGGCAGAGCCAGAGTCAGCACCCATGGAGGGTGGGTCAGATCCTGGAGTGGACTGGAACCTGAACATAGTTCAGGTGGTACCAATGGCCCAGGAACCCCATTTTGGGAACCACCACCATTGACTAATACGCTATGGGTGGTGAGATGAGAATGTACGTGGCTGTGAAACTGGTGACCTCATTGAAGAGTAGGCTTGTGCACACTCAGGGCCTTCCTTTTGCCTTTGTGAGACTTTAAAGTTGCGCTAGAACTTGTAATGGGGAGAACTATCCAGAGACTCAGCTTCGGAGTTCGCTCTGTGGTCCTCATGGTGGCCCTGAGACGCAGTTGTTAGACCCACATTTTAAAGTGCAGAAGGAGGTTGCAAGTGTACAGGTTGGGATCAGGAGACAGATCCAGGCAATTTGACCCCAGAGCTGACCTCTGAAGCGCTGACCACCTGGCTTTGGGAGCAGTAAAAAGCAATTTGTAAACTCTGATTACGTACAAACACGCCCTCACCATGGTTGTTGGGGGTGGGATCTACTTCTTTGACTAATTTGCAAACCTTGGTAAAGTGATTAATTTAATATAAAGATACAACTTAAGAATGGTTGTTAGAGCGCTTGCCTGGCATGCATGAACTCTTGAGTTAGAACCTCAGCGTATGTGGTGGTCCTTATCTGTAACTGTAATGCTCTGAACATTGAGGCGGGGGATCAGAAATTCAAGGTCATTCTTGGCTACCTAGCCAGCTCAGGGCCAGCTTGAGATACTCCAGTTTCTCTGTCGCTCTCTCCCTCTCCCTTCTTCCTTCCCTCCCTCTCTCCCTTCTTCCCTTCTTCCATCCTTCTCTCCCTTATCCCTTTCTCCCTTCCCTCTCTCTCCCCCCTCTTTCACACACACACACACACACACACACACACACACACACACACACACACAAAACCTAATAAGACTGAACTCTTAGAAAACACTCAGCAGAAACCAGCAGGAGTACAAGGCCCAAGTAGTTGCATATTCTAGACTTTCTGGAATGGATAATGTAAGTGAGGATTCTAGAATGGGTTGTCCCTGACTCATGAGGACTTTGCAGAGAGCTGGAAAAGAGAACACATTCCAGGTTTCCCTGATGAGTCTCAGACAGTGGATTTCCAAATCAGACAGGGAGAGAAGAAAGGAGAATTGTAAGTTGGTCTCACACTGAGCACAGTAGGGTAGCCATCCTGAATAACCCTTCTGGCTTCTCTCGGTTCCCTCAATGGTTCCTAAAAGCTGTTATAAACACATGTCAGTCTTTGCTCTGATCTTGAGCCCCTGTTCTCTCAGCCACTATTGCTTCACAGAGAACTGGACTCATCCTGGAAGAGGCACAGGGTCATCCGATGGAGGAGGGCTCTGAGCATCTTGACTGATGACCCTAAGCTTCCCTGTAAAACCTGGACCACAGCTGTTCTTTTTACGTTTGTCCAGTACCAGTTACGAATGTGAGACCAGTCTTGTTGGTGTTCAGAGGTGGGGAGTTTTCAAAACCAGTAATACAAAAGTTTAAGGGGTGTATGTCTTTCCCTTCAATGTGTGGCAAGTAGCTGGTGCTAATGGATGCATTTAAGCCCTTTATGTGGTGAATCCTGGTCCAGTTTGGCCACTACACCCCACAGAGGGTGCCAGGCTGAGATGAAAAAAATCTAAAGATCCAACAAGGAGCACCCTAACCACTGGCAAACCCAGGAGGGAAATCGACTTTCTATCTGTCCATCTGTCTGTCCGTCCG
The DNA here is from genome assembly GCA_907164525.1 of Lophiomys imhausi. Lineage (NCBI taxonomy): Eukaryota > Metazoa > Chordata > Mammalia > Rodentia > Muridae > Lophiomys > Lophiomys imhausi. The sequence goes on along the minus strand of CAJQZJ010032054.1, from coordinate 9,676,556 downwards.
TCCGTCTGTCTGTCCATCCATTTATCTAACTTCTATCTATCATCTATATCTATTATCTATCTATATCTATCTACCATCTATCTGTCATCTATCTCTATCATCTATCTGTATGTCTGTCTGCCTATGTATCAATCATCTGTCATCTATCTATAATCTATCATTTATCATATCTATCTATCTATCTATCTATCTATCTATCTATCTATCTATCTATCTATCTATCTATCTACCTAGCTATCATCTTCCTTCCTTCCTTCTTTCCTTCCTTCCTAACTAATATCTATTTACTGTCTGTCATAGTTAGCTTCAGCTGTCAGCTTGACACAAACCTGGAATCATCTGAGAAGAGGGAACCCTGACTGAAGAATTGCTTATATTAGAATAGCCCATAGCTATGTCTGTGGGATATTTTTCTTAATTGCTAATTGATGTAGGAGGGCCCAGCCCACTGGGGGCAGTACCATCCTTTGGCAGGTGGGTCTAGGAGGTATAAGAAAGTTAGTTAAGCAGGATATGGGAACCATGCCAGTAAGCAGCATTCCTCCATGGTCTCTGCTTTAGGTCCTGCCTCCAGGTTCATACTTGTGCCCTACCCTGACTTCTCTCGATGATGGGCTCTGGTTCATAAGCCAAATAAACCCTTATATTCCCAGGCTGCTGTTGGTCAGCATTTTATCACAGCAACTCGGAGGCAAACCAGGACTCACTCCATCCACCCATCCATCCATACACCCATCCATCCACCCACCCACCCACCCACCCACCCATCCATCCATCCACCCATCCATCCATCCATCCATCCATTCATCCATCCATCCATCTATCCATACACCCATACACCCATCTACCCATTCACCTATCTACCCAGCCACCCACCCACCCATCCATCCATCATCACCTTCAAGGCTTCCTGAGGTGACATCTCAGTAGTAACCAGAGGTGGCAGTTGTACCTTGTTCGATCACAAGCTTCCTACTAAACTCGGAGTCGGCCCTGTTTTCCTTTCTGGGTGAGAACATGTAGATCTTCTCTCTCACTTTTAGCCATAGAGGTTTCTACAGTGTGCAGGGACTTCACTGTCCTCTTTGATGACAGGCTGCTACAGAGGTAGAATCTCTTGTCAACCCTGGTCACTGCCAGTCTCTGTAATGCTCTTCCAGTCTTGGTTGTTTAATTTAGTTTGCCGGCCTGAGTGTGTGTTTTTCATGCTCCCATGTCTGTGGCCCCAGGAGCTGCCCAGGCACAGCCACATGCCAACACAGTGTATGCTGGGCAGCCGGCCATTCACCTGATGCCTTAGATAGATTGCCTTGCTTCTCTGGGACCACTGTTAAATACACTCATGCTTCATGATTTGGGGCAAAAAGTAATTGAATTAATTTTTAGAGAGCTGCTTGAATATCACCTGCCATGTGATAGATGTTTAATGATGGCTAACTCTTTTTTTTCAGTGTTCTATTTTTTGTAACTTGATCTTTGCATTTTCCTCATTGTTTTAAAAATCATTTCATATATTGTATATACCAACTCCTTAGGACATGTGTTTAGCTAACAAATATACATCGAGTGCCTTTTCAACAGGTTAGATACACACACACACACACACACATACACACACACACACACACACACACACACACACGTGCGCGCAGCACCTTCCTCATTAAGGGGAACTTGTGTAAGAAATTGTAGGAGTTGTGAGAAGGGACATGAAAGCCAGCTTAGGGGAAGAGGCTTCTTGGAGGAAGTGATATATGAGCTAAAGATGATGATTGAGTGATCAAGGTAGAAGGCAAGGATGGCTGGAGATCCTTGTGACAAGGGCTCAGACCAAGGAACCGCCTCACGTGGCTGAGGGAGACTGTAGTCACCACTGGATTAAGAACCATATTTGTAGACCTACCCATCTTTGCGTTCTGCATGTTTTGTTCCTCCATGCTTCCAATGTGCCAGTCCTCTTTTACATAGTAGCTCCCACTCATCCTGCATGTCTCCCTCAGGGAGTGACTACCATGGGAACCTTTCCTGGGAGCCGGTCTGGATCAGTTTTCATTTATCTGTGCACAGAAACCTCAGTTTCTTCATTGACAACATACACCTCCTTTTGTAATGATTATTTGTATATTAATTACTTTTATGTCAGTGATCCCAAATACATGAGAATAGCACATTAATGGCTCATGATTTCAGAGGGTTTAGCCTGTGGATGATTGGCCCTATGCACGTGGGTAAAAACATCATCTTAGCAACAGAGGCAGGTGACAGAGGAGGTATTCATCTCATGATGGACAAGAAGCTGCAAAAACAGGGGATGGACTGAGGGACCAGGTATAACCTTGAAACGTATAACCAGACCCAACTTCTTCTAACTAGACTTAACCTCCTAAGGTTTCAGAAACCTTCCAGAATAGTGGCACCAGTTTGAGACCATTCAACACAGGAGCTTTTTGGGGGAAATTTCATAGTCAAACCAAAACTGTTTATGTAATTGTGTGATTGTACAATTCCATGTTCAGTATTAACCCCCAAGAAGGCAGAGTGGTAGCCACTTGTCTTATGGTTGGATCTCCAACATCTAGCAGTGTCCTTTGTGTAGCAGGTGTTTAAGAAACATAGCAGACACTGGATGAGATAGAGAAGGAACTAGCCAATGAAAGAAACCCTGAAGCCATTTCTGCTTAATATGTGGGTCTTAGGGTCCTGTCTCTCTATAGTAAGACATGCTAGCATCTGGCAAAACTTTCTAGCGCTTGTTCCCAAATCCTCCTCCATGCTTGAGTGTCTTACATGCTCATGTGGTACTTCCTGTCCATGGTATCATATCATAGAGAGTTAATTTTTTTTTTTTTGGTGAGACTTATAGCAACTGAAATTTCTCTTTCCTTTGTCTACAAATGTTTATGCCATCTTCTATACCAAACCTTCTTCCCCCATCTATACACAGTCATGGCTAACTTCTTAGGAAGCATCAGGCTCCCTCCCCACAGAGGATATGGTGTTCCCTTCCCAACAGAGTGAATTTCTTTTGAGTTGTCATCTCCAACTTTCTATATTCCTCTGTTATAGAAGAAATAAAGGCCTAAGTCATAATTTATAACCTGTCTTAATGGCAAAGCATGATGGGAAATCATTGGGCTTCTAAATCAGAAGTCCCAGGTGCAGAAGAATCTGTAACTTCTGTAAAATGCCTAGAAACTTTGGTGACAGCACGAGGGAGATGCTGGGAAGCTCAAGTGGGAGCTTGGAACACAGGGATCGGATGCAGACTATTCTTCATCAGCATTGCCCTCCTCCTCCTGCTCTCCCCACTTCCCTCTCTTCTACTATTTTGAGACATAGTCTAATGTATCTCAGATTGGTTTCAAACTTACTATGTAGCTGAAGATGACCGTGAATTACTGATCCTCCTGCCTCCACTTCCCACGTGCTGAGATGAGAGCTAAGCCCTACCACATCTTGTTTATGTAGAGCCAGGGATCAAGTCCCAGGCTTTGAGCATGCTAGATGAGGACTCTGCTCACGGGTTATATTCCCAGCCTCTAGGCAAAGCTTCTGAGCTAAAAATCCTGCTAAAGAGGGATGGGATCCAGCACCCCATTAGTACCTGCCGATGCTCTTTTCCCTCTTATTTATTAGGTAGACTATCATGTTTCAGGGAAACTGTACCTCTTTCCTCACCCCAACAAGCCCTGTTGTCACTAGAATACTAACTTCATTCTGTTAATGTCAACAAACATGGAGAAACCAAAAGCTGTACTTGTGTTTAGTGGACATCTGTCACTCTACTCCCATATGGAAAGTCAGTCCTTTTTTTTTTCATATCCAGCAAATTTTATTTTCTTACAGAATTTGTACAATCCACTACCTTTGGGCTCTACATTCTTTTTTTAAAAAAAATGTTTATTTATTCAAGTTACATCTCCATCATAGTACCCTCTTTCCATCCCTCCCAGTTCCACCCTCCCACTCTCTCCTCCCTCTCCCACCAGTCCCACTCTTCCAATGTGGAGTGTCCCTACATATCAGCCCCTCTTAGTTCAACAGTCAAATGAGAGCTAAGAGCTTCCTCTTGCACTGGGGGCCTACATGGCAGCACCCCTAGGACAAATTGTCTCGTTAGTAGGTAACAAAGTCTATGTTCCTGATACTTTTGGTGTGTTGGTGGTAGGATAGCTATCCTGTACTATATAGCTAAAATCCAATTATAAATGAGTAGATGCCATGTGCATCTTTCTGAGTCTGGGTTAGCTCACTCAGGATCAGCTTCTTTAGTTCCATACATTTGGCTGCAAATTGCATGATTTCCTTGTTTCTGATAGTTGAGTAGTATTCCATTATGTAAATCTACCACAATTTTTTTTAATCCATTCATCAGTTGAGGGACATCTGGGTTGTTTCCAGTTTCTAGCTATTACAAATAAGGCTGCTATGAACATAGATGATGATATGTCCTTGTGGTTTGGTGAGGAAATGTTTGGGTGGATACCCAGAAGTGGTATGGCTGGGTCTTGAGGTAGGTTTATTCCAAGTTTTCTAAGATATTGCCAGACCGATTTCCATAGTGGTTGTACAAGTTTGCACTCCCACCAGCAATGGAGGAGTGTTCCCCTTTCTCCACAACCTTGCCAGCATTTGCTATCATTTGAGTTTTTGATCTTAGCCATTCTGACAGGTGTGAGATGGAATCTCAGGGTCGTCTTGAGTTGCATTTCTCTGATGATTAAGGATGTTGAGCATTTCTTCAAATGTCTCACTGCCATTAGAGATTCCTCCTTTGTGAATTCTCAGTTTAGCTCTGTTTCCCATTTTTTGATTGGATTATTTGGTTTCTTGGTGTCAGTCTTGCATGCCCCTGCCCCTTCCTCCTTGGTGACAGTGTCATTGCATTGGAGTTCCTGTCTACAAGCTTGCTCTCTGTTCTTCTGTCCTATAGAACATTGGTGGTTTGTTTCACCCTGAGCCTTGTTTCTGCTTTCCCCCACTTCTGTGCACACTCAGGGAGAGGTCTGAGCCAAGCTCTTGGGAGTTCAGGCAAATGTCCCTGTCACTGGGCTAGCTTCCTCCAGAGATGCCTTGTGTCCTCTGGAGTTGGTAGGAGGGAAGTCACTAGTCCTGTTGTTCACTGAGCACAAATGTGGGAGTTCACCCATGTGGCTGGAAGCCTCTAGAAAGAGGAGATTGTAGGAGTGACTTCCACTTCATAGTGAATATAGTGGCTCACCTGAGCTCTGAAGGTTTCCCAGAGCTCCGACAGGTAAAGAGGAAAGGGAAGATTACACTGTATGGTGGAAATGATCTTTTATTGAGATTTGTGGAAAGTAAGTAACATAGAGCTCAAACGCCATCAATACATTCCACTTAATCTTTCTTCCTTGGGGATTCCTTAAGTGGCTGGTATGGGTCAAGCACCTGGCAGCTGGTGGCACTGTAACCCTTCTGACTATGGCGATGGACACGGCAGTGTGTTCCAAGTTCAGGGAAGAAAGCAAACAACGGGAAACAGCACGTCAGAAGGCATGTCAGGAGGCAGTCTCCATGTCCAGATATCCAGTGCTACTGAGCCCAGCCCAAGAGCCATTTTCTTTTTCTGATCCCAGCAGATGTGCAGGCAGTACCCATTTACAATGCAGGGAGACTGAGGCCAATGCGTGTGAACAGAAAAGGCATTCCTGGGGCGGGGCGGGGGGGACGACACACACACACAACTGAAACAGTGTCCGAGGGTCAGGAAAATGTGTCTTGTCCGAGAGCTTGGAATAGTCCTGAGAATTGGGCCACTTAAGAGTGGAAGGTTGGCTAGAGAACAGCCTACAAGTTGTTTTTAATAGAGCAGCAGGGCAGGGGAATACAACGAGTTTCAAAGGGTTGTCATAAGCATTGGATGCCTTAGGGAATATTTTACCAAGGGCCAGGCTTCTGGTACAATGGTGCTTATGGGGACAGCCTCAGGGGTTCCTTATAGGAGAAATGACTTGACCTGTAGACATAGTTCCTTTGCAGAGGGTAGGGGAGGAGAGGAGTTGGAGCTAGAAAACCTCTCTAATGGCCACACCAACCATACCATACTATGGTATCAGGTTTTTTTTTGATCAGACTGTTTGCATTTCGAATTCATGTTTTGCTGGCTGGTTAAGGTGTTTAGACATCTGACAGTAAACATTCCATGATGTCTATAATCATCACTCCTGGCAGTTCAGTTCTAACGAATCTCAAGCCTCAACTTCCTCAAAATCCACTGTAGATTTCTCCAGGCATGATTACAGCATGCCAGATGATGGCTGGTGCCACTAAGAAGATTTCAGTATACCTGTGGATTTGAGTTCTACAGTTCCTCAGACCCTGAGGTCAGAGATTCTGCACATGGAGACAGTTAGCTGCTGTAGTGAACAGCTGTGAGATTATGATACAAGTACAGGGCTGTGGGTGGACACTGAGCTCTCCAGCCCTACACCCAGAACTCCCATGATATGGTGGGTGGAGCCATCATAGGGCTTTTCCAGCTTCCCTGTCCTCTTCCCTGCCTTCTGCAAAGACCTGCTGGTCCCCACAATACTGAAGAAGCTGCCAAGCCTGCATTGTGTCCTGATGTATTTTCTCAACGAGATCTGGGTCCTCTGACTTTACTCCATTGTCCTTCTCTTCCCCAACATCTCAGCTTAGCCCTGTGTACTCACCAAGTCTCCCGAGGGCCAGCCACAGACCTGGAAACACTTTCCCTCTGTAACTTGTACTTGATTTTACTAAGAAGTGCAGCTGGAAATCTCTTGGCTCCTCCATCCATAGAGCAGTGGTTTTCTTCAGCTGTGGGACCATATGGGCCTCTTTTGCTTTTCAAACTGTACACTCTCCATTCCACGCTGCCTGAGTTCATCACCAAAGAGGATCAGATTGTAGCTCCTCTTGGACAGGTGCTCTCTCCTTCTGTGAGTTGAACCTGTCTCCTGAGGTGATGCTGGAGGAAGAATGGATAGGAAGGAGCCAGCCTGGTGCTGGCATCTTTATATTTGTCCAGAAGAGACACATCACATGTATTTCTGGTCTCTGGCTGATGCTCTCGTGTGCTGTGTTCCCTTTGTGTGTGCATGTGTGGGTGTACATGTATGTAGAGGCCAGAAGTTGACATTGGGAATCTTCCTTCATCATTCTCTACCTTATTTTTCTTTTGAGGCAAGGCCTCTCACTGAACCTTAAACTCACCAATTCTGCTAGACTGGCTGGCCATAAGGCCTCAGGCATCCTTCTGGTTCCACAGCCCTAGCGCTGGGATAACAGGCATGCACCACCATACCCCACTTTTTAAATGGGCGCCAGGGGTCTGAACTCATGGCCTCATGCTTGCTAGGCAAGCACTTTACCAATTAGCCTTTCTCTCTTTTGAGAGGTAGGAGCTTCCACAGGCCTTCCATTTTACTTCAACATTAGTTTATTTACCAGAGAAATATCTATGCCCTTCTCTGTTCTGGGCTCTGCTGGTTCTAAAAACATGGGTTACCTATGGTAGCTCTTGCCTTTAGGACATTATCTGGGGGCAAGTGGGCAGACAGACATTCAAAAGATCTACGCCAAGATAAGGAGAGTGTGCATGAAGATTATTCCTCGGTGTTATGCCTGTAACACCGTCCCGCAGGATATCCACCAGACACATCTGTCTGCAGTTGTTTCAATTAATTAGAATTAAAGAATTAAATTTTTTTTTCAATGAACTACTGGCCAGAAGCTACCATCTGGCCCTGCCCATCAGTGTACTTGAGGTGCCAAGAATAATATAGGTTCCTACTAAATATGTGCTGAATAGACAGAGGGCAGTGAAGGCAGGATGGACAAACTGCTAGAAGAGGGAGGGACATGCAACATGGATGTCACTGTGGGGTCCCATAAAGATGAGGGCTCTAACAGGAGCAGGAGGGCGGCATGTATTCCACAGGTGGTCTCGTCCCTCTTCCTAGCTTCATTCATTGTCGCAATGACTGAAGCCCCACAATGTGCTACTATCATCTTCATGAGGGACAGGATATGAGTAGCATCCACACCACACCTTGCTCTCTCTTCAGATATCTGGGAGAGGTGAGATCTCACATGGCTTGTGGGAGGCAGAGAGCCAGATGTAGCCAAGTACGAGAGAGCGATCAGGGTGAGGAATCTACCTGATTGTAGAAAACACCTTTACATTTTGACATTTGGGAATGAGACTCATGTTTCATGAGGCTGGGCTTTGTGATCAGTGAGGGAGGCAGATGTGGTATGTAGCCATCAGGGATACTGTTGCTTTATGAATTTGGCCCATGGTGGTATTTGGGGAATTGCTCAAGTTGGTTTTCTGGGCTTGCTGGCTTTGTTCACTCATGGTTGTGGTGAACACTGATGAACATTTGGTGTCTTCTGGAGCCTGCACTCAACACTGCAGGCAAAGCTGAATAAAACTAGGGCTTGTCCTCAAAGATCCCAGAGTGGAGAGGAGTAACAGCATTGTAGAACCTGCAGAGCAAAGCTTGAGCTACTGGGCAGAAACGTAGCTTATCCCATTGAGCCCATGCCAGCAGGAGAGCCCAGGACAGGTCTCAGAGCCTGGATATATGTCTGTCTTCCATTCAGCTTGGATCCTTGCAGTGGTATGGCCTTGGTGTGATGGTTGGTTTTGTCAACTTGTCACAACCTATAATTACCTGAGAAGAGGGTTTCAATGAGGTATTGTCTCCTTTGACTGGTGGGCATATCTGTTGGTGATTGTCGTAATTAACTTAATTAGCTCTGATGTGGAAAGGCCCAGCCCACTCTGGGTGGCACCATTCCCCAGGCAGGTGGTCTTGAACTATATGAGAGTAGAGAAATCTAGCTGAGCACCAGAAGCCAGTGAGCACACATGCATTTGTGTTTCTCTGTTCACGACTGTGGATGTGATGTGACTATTTGAAGTTCCTGCCTTGACTCCCTTACAATAATGGACTGTAACTTGGAGTTTTAATATGAAATATACATTATCCATTTAGTTGCTTTTTGTTGGAGTATTTTATCTCCACAGCAGGAATGAAACTAGGACACTTGGATTTGGCTTTTTCTTCTGTAAATTAAAGGTGAGAACACTATCTTCCAGGATTGCAATGAGGGTTAAATGGGGCAAGTTATATAGATCACACAGTAAATACTCAGAATCTCATGAGTAACTTCATTGTAGTGAGGTACTGAGCAAAGACCCAAAGTGACACAAGTCTCTGAAGGGAGTATAAATTATTCCTGGTCCAGCTACCATAACCATCAGAGTACTGCCCTAGAACCCAAGGATGCCTGTGTTAGCAATGGGGATGGCATGGCCCATTCATCCATCTCTTGGAAGAAGCATCTCTCAGTGATGTGTAAACTTGTCCCTTCTCCCTGCACAGAGGGATGTTGGTACTCCACTGGAGTTGGTGGAGCACTTGAGCATGGATCCCAAGCCCTGCCAGAATCCATGTTTCTGAGAACTGATATTGCATGGAAGAAGCACTCTGTCATTGATTCCTAGCTTCTTAACTCCTTTCCCCCTGTCAATGCCCCCAAGCTGTTTCCCTTTGTCCTCCCGACAGCTAAAGCTAGGTCTAGAAAAGATGCCCCCTTGTCTGTCATATGCCAAGTGTCTGTCTCTCTTTGTGTTACCTGAAAATTGATAGGATAGCCTGGCTTCTTTTAGCATTTTCCATCCCTTGAGCATCACACCTTCCCTGGTAAAGAGCTGAGTTGTGGTTCCTTTTTGTGTGTCTCCTTTGAGAATATTATATAGACAATATTTATCTCACCTTATGATCTCTAGATTATCTGAGTTTAATCTGCTCACTGATTTTGTGTCATTATTTCTACATCATGTTGTTTTTCTTATTTTATTTTGCACTTAATTTTACAATCATTTTATATGCCCCCTCTCTCACTCTTATCCTCTGATGAGTGATTTTTATTGCAGATACGTTTTTCACTGTCATTCCCCCTCCTGGAGCTGATTTGGAAGGGAGCTCTGGATTGTATTTAGTGCATGGATGTCACTACAGTCCTTCCCACTGTGACTTTGTATAGCAAGGCACCTCTGTTTATCTTTAAATTGTCATTGGACTTACCCTTCCCACATTTTGTTATTGCTTTGTATGCTCAATGTTGTTAAACACTGAAGTTTACATTTATAGTCAATGATTACATTTAATGGAAATGTTTTTATCTTACTTTCTTTTTAACTCCCATGTTTTCTTCTCAGCGGACCTTTTGATTTTTCTGAAGCCTCACTGAATATTTCTTATAGAATCTACAATAGACAATGTGTCTTACCGTGGAACATAAATGCCCATGTACATGGTACTTTAAGTAATTTTAATTGGGTATAAAATTCCATGTTGGTATTTAGTCTTGGCATTTTGATAATAGCAGATCATTTTCTTTAACCAATTAGTTTTTTTTAAACCATCTTGACAATGTTTTTTTTTCCTTTTTTAAATTGAAGGTGTATCTTTTTCCTCCCAACATATCTTACTTTTAAAGTCCAATGAAAGGCTATTTTTCTTAAAACAATAAATACAATATAAAACAATAAGAGCAATTAGGGAACAATTATGAAAATTATATAGTATAACACACATTCCAAATGTCCGATCCATATTTATTTGGCAACTAATAATAATACTCTATTATCTATCTCAATGAATTTAAAGTTCTATACCTAATTCAGTTTCCATCCTAACTTGCGTCACCAACTTAAAAACATCTTCTTAGATTTAGAACATCCTTTTAATTCCTAAACAACTTAAAACTTAACTGTGAGACTATAGCTGTCTAGTCTTCAGCCACATTAGAGACCTGAAAAAGGATAAATACATCTGAATAAACAGGAAGTGCAGAGCCAGCAGCTTCCAAAACTAAGAAATAACAGACAACTGGCTGCCTGGACAGTGCCCATTTTCTCTCTATAACATTGGAGCACCTATCTTCAGCCTTTTAGCCTAGTATCTCTAACAGACATTAACTGTAAAGCAGAAATTATGAAGGACTTACCTGCTTCCAAGTTTTGTCCTTTTTGGACAGCATTCTTGACAATGTTTTTTTTTCAACATGCTATATTTTAAGAACTTTTTTAACCTATTGCATTCTTTAGTTTCTCACTTTTGTCTGTTTATCCTTCTTGGCACTCTAAAACAGAGTGCACACTTTCACAGAGTGTTCTGTAAAAGTAAGATCTTTTTCTAGACAATAGGACTCTTAGGACTATTCCTTCCTTAGCATCATTCCTTGGGTAAGGTTGTAATTTGTTCTTATGTGTAGGATAGTTATGCTGAGAAACTCATTTAATTTTATTTCAAAGTGATTTCAAATTTACAGAAAATATTATGAAGGACCCTTTTCAGATCCACAGCTTCCAGCATTTTGAAATGGTTACTCTCCTGTGTGCATGCGGGCATTCATATGTTTTTTTTTTCTGTGGACCACTCTCCATCAGTCAGTCATCTCTGTTTTCACTTACAGACTTTTCTTATTTTGTGCTGAGGATTAGATTAGCTTGATGTTCACATTGTTACAAACTTGGAGTCCCTTCAAACACCCTCTTACAACCTTTTGACATGTCTGGCTATTTAATTAATTAAAATTTTGAATCTTCCTTCCTTTCTGGTATGGTAAGATTTTCTAGTCCATTTATATAGATCTCCTGGTCAAGCCTCAGAGGTGGTCTTCTCTTCAGACACCCTGGTTTATCTTAGTGAGAATCATTACTTAGCAACCAGCATGTTGAGTCTAGGCATGCACATTGATGTGTTTTGATTTCATCTGCTTTAAGCCCTTTCAGCTGTCAGAGTTAGGGAGAAGGCGCAATTTTTAAAAGCAAACTTCAAAAATTAGTGATTTGTTTGTTTTCTGTGAGTGGATGTTTTGCCTGCATCTGTGTGTGTCACGTGACTGCCTGGTACCCTCAGAGGTCAGATTCTTGAAACAGGAGTTATGGACCGTTGTGTACTACCATGTGTGTGCTGGCAACTGAACCCAGGTCCTCTGCAAAAACAGAGCCATCTCTCCAGCCCTCAAGCACATATCATCTTTAAAATAATTGTATGCTGAGTCCCCCATTCCATTCTCAGCTAGTATACTCTTCCTTGTCTTGCCCTCATTCCACGACTATCTGCCCAGGCTTCTGTTCCTACAGAGCATCAAACATCATCTTTCTCTCAGCCTGAACTCTTCCTGTTAGGGGTAATCATGCTGATCTCTATGCAAAGCAAACTCATGAAGAATTAGCAATATACCAAAGGGGACAGAGTCACAGTATTGGGTCCAAGCCCCATTTTTGTTTGTTCTGTCATTCCTCTTTCAAGCAGTTATGTGATTGATTTTAAATACCACACAGCTCATTTCTTAGTATTTGTATTTAGTCTATTTGTCTCCTTATTGGTAGATTTTATTTTGTATCCTAACATGCTTTAACACACCCAAAAGTTAAACACACACTCAGAGAGGTATCACTCCTTTTTTATCATCCCTTCTTCCTGCCAACAGCACAAGAATAGTCAATTTTGTTGTTCTCTGGTTTATACTTCCCATGTTCCTTTCACAGAAACATGTAAGTTTATTTATTTATTTTTAGTTACAGCTTTATTTTTGAGATTTTTCACACAGGTATACAATGAAATGTGATTATATCTCTCCCTCTGTTTCTTACTCCACTCATATCTCCCCACTACGTACGTGCCCCCTCCAAATTTCATTTCTTCTTCTTCTTCCTCTTCCTTCTTCTTCTTCCTTCTTCTTCTTTCTTCTTCTTCCTCCTCCTCCTTTTTCCTTCTTCCCTCTTCTTCTTCCTCCTCCTCCTTCCTTCTTCCTTCTTCTTCTTCCTTCCTCCTCCTCCTCCTCCTCCTCCTCCTCCTCCTCCTCCTCCTCCTCCTCCTCTTCTTCTTCTTCTTCTTCTTCTTGATAACCATTAAGTCTAATTAGTGCTGCTCATATGTGCATGGGTATGGGACATTCGCTGGAACCTGGGCAACCTACTAGTGGGAACACCCTCATAAAACAACAACTCTCCCTCCCCAGCCACCATCTATTGCTGATAGCTCCCCTTTAGGGGGTGTGCCAGACTTACCTATATTTTTCATCTTTCTTATGCTAAAGGTAACTCAAGCCTTTTCTTTGTTCAATTGAATTTTTTAATCATTATATATGTTTATATAGACTATGTTCTTTATTCTTACAGATGCTGCATGCTATTCCATCATGTATTTGTTCTTTAGCTTGCTTAACTATGGATATCCGTCAGAGAGAGAGGAGAGAGAGAAAGTGAGAGACAGATTTTCTTTTATAGTTGTATGATACTGTGATATTCCTTCATGTGAATGCCCCTCACTTTATTCCACTGTTTACTCCACTAGCTTATATGTCATTGTTTAGTTGGTTTCTGTTATTTCCAAGAATAAATGATGCCATGGAACAGCATTACATGTGTGTATTTTGTACCGTCGGAGGTACATTTCCATGTCAGTTTCTAGAAGTAGAATTGAGAGTGGGTGCAGAATCAGTTTTGTCAGAGAGCACAAAATCCTCTCTCATAATGGTGATTCTTCTTGTAGTCCCTCCCTGAAACGAAGAGAAATCCCAACTCCCATCATTCTCTATAGCAGAGTATATTATCCAAAGGGTGGTTTTCCACAAGCCAAGGGGAAAGAAGTGAATGATATTTCAGTGCAGTTCTAATTTTCATTTCCCAGATTATGAATTTTAATTTGTGCTATTCTTCAGAATGAAAGTTATTTTTTCTGCTTAAAAGCTACTCTGTGTAATGTTTGTAGAGAGTGTCTTGTTTTCTTTGTCCTTGGTGTTTCAAAGCTCTTAACAACTTGGAGGTATTAGTCCTTTATCTGTGACTCACAAATATTTGACACTTGCTTCTTAATTAGCTCATTATTCTGATTATTGCACCATCCGTGTTTCTTCTGCTTTTGTCTGAAGTTTTTTGTTTGTTTTAAATGTGAATTTTAATTTAATTTAATTATGAATTTTAATTTGTGCTATTCTTCAAAGTGAAAGTGGTTTTTTCTGCTTAAAAGCTACTCTGATGTAATGTTTGTAGTTTGTGTCTTTTGTTCGTTTTCTTGTAGAGGGTGTCTTATTTTCTTTTTTTTTTTTTTAATGTTTATTTATTACTTCAGGTTGCATCTCCATCACAGTCTCCTCCCTCCACCGCTCCCGGCATCCTCCCATCCTCTCCCCCTTCTCCCAGAACTCATAATTCTTTTTTTTTAATAATTAGGCCACAATTACGAAAATTGTAAGGTATAACATACTTTCCCAATGTCCAGTCCATACATTTTTGGCAACTGATATTAACATTCTACTATCTATCTATCTGAATGAGTTTAAACTTCTATACTTAACTCAGTTTACACCCTAACTTGCATTACTAACTTAAAAACATCTTCTTAGACCTAGAACATCCTTCTAATTCCTAAACAACTTAAAATTTAATTGTGAGACTATAACCAGCTAGTCTTCAATCACATCAGAGACCTGAGAAGGATAAATATATTGGATTATACAGGAAGTGCAGGGCCTTGGTGTTTCAAAGCTCTTTACAACTTGGAGGTATTAGTCCTTTATCTGTGACTCACAAATATTTTACACTTGCTTTTTAATTAGCTCATTATTCTGATTATTACACCATCCATGTTTCTTCTGCTTTTGTCTAAAGTTTTCTAGTTTGTTTTAAATGTGTATTTTTTTTCCTGTATCTCTCACTTGGAGCCTTTGAAATACTACTCTCTTAAAGTCCTTGTCAAATTGTCTCATGATAATGATTTTATATTTGGCATAATTCATGTTTCCAGCCTGAACTCTTTGGAATTTTGGTTTGCTGGCTCATTTGGGCAGGGAAGGTTGTATTTGCTTTTTCTTTGCCTTTTCCCTGACCATACCTCCCCCCCACCCCCCGTCCCCATATCTCCAATCATTTTGTGTTTGCCTCCAATTAGACCAGAGTTCTCACAGCACAGCCTGTCCTTTTGCTACTGGCCTTTGTTCTGCCTTCATGAGGAGGGGAGGAAGCCACCCTCCCTCCATGGCTGGTGGCCCAAGACTGAGGTCTCCTCTCCTATCTTGCAGAGAAGGCTTTGAGTCCTGTCGCCTGAAAGAGGCCCCTTCCGAAGGTCCCCTCCCCTGAGCCCTGCTTGAGTCCTGCTTGCTGCTCCCTGTGGACTTCCTGCTTCTCTTACTCAGAGACCATTATCATGTTTGTGAACTGAGCTTCATCTTACTGAATCTTCCTTTTGTGTTTTCTCTGCCACTTCTCAACATTTGGTGCAGGGATATTGTCCCAGTTTTCCTAGCCGTCTTACTGGGAATTATTCCTTCGTACTTCAAAAGAAGACTTGGTAGGTGTAGATGGAAGGTGGCTAGTGTGATGGGTGGTTCCCTTTGTTCAATACATGGAGTAGGCATCACTTCCTATACTTGCTCATAGTTCTGTGAGGCAGGAGATGGTGTCACCCACTTCCTTGTGTGACAATGAAGCCACAGAGCAGATGAACAAACTATCCACCTTTGCATTCATGAGAAGTCAGGTGAGGTTTAGAAGTGAGTGGTGACCTCCCTTGATTGCTGAGCTCAGCATGGTGTTTCCTGCCCTCTGGACCTGGAGTGCCTTGGCTTTGGTCTGGTCTAGAGGTGGAGGTGAGAGTGGGAAGGGGTGGTATTGAGGACTTAGCTGCTCCTTCCTTGGTTCTGAACGAACATCTTGGCGTGGCTGAAGGTTAATTTTGATTGTCAGCTTGGTTGGATAAGTGTCTGGATGGTCACTGAGGCCCACCTCCAGGTGTGTCTGTCCAGAGAGGTCCCACTGGGGAGGGCAGCACCATCACTTGAGCTGGTAGCCTAGAATGAATAAAAAAAGAGTAAAGGAGGAAGCCAGCTGAGTGCTGCCATGTCCCTTACCCAGTTCCCGATCTACCAAGATGTGAACAAGGAGCCTCCTGCTACTAGAGACAGGAGCTGGCGCCACCATGGTAGATGGCCTTGTCTACTACAATGGACTGTATACTTCATATCATGGACCCCAGTAAATATTTGGTCCTTAAGGTTACTTTGTGCATGTACAGATGGGGTGCCCATGCATCTATGATCATCTCCATGTGGAGGACAGAGGGCATCATTCCTCAGGAACTATTCACCTTGTTTTATGAGATGGAGTCTCTTACTGGGACCTGCTGATTAGGCTAATGTGAGTTCCTGGGATTGAATTCAAGTCCTTGTGTTTGTGGGAGAAGCATGCATTTGGTCACAGGAAGGAGAAAGATAATGAATAAGGTGTCCTACAGTTAACACAAGGGAAGAGCTTAGACTATCCTGGGAACTTTGGGGTCTGCTCCTTGATTCACGATTGAGAACAACCCTAGAGAACATGTCTTGTTACACTTATTCTAGAAACAGGAGCAGATGGTCCTGTAGAATTCCCCCAGTTAACAGACTCAGGCTTGATATTTTCCTGCCGTCTAACTGCGGAGTCCTGTGCTTCCGAGTATCCCAAAGGCTCTTTCCTTGACAGCTTGTTGCCATCTCTCTGGAGGGAGTTGAAATGCCTGAGAGGAAGAGAGCCTTGAAAGCATTTCCTTGAGACTCAGAGAAAAGCGCTAGAGTGAGGGAGCAGCTTCCTGCCCCATCTTCTGAGGTGGGGGAGACTCTGAATGGTGTAGCCACTGGGATGTGTACCAGGTTCTGACAGAGGCTCCTGTCCTTTCCTGGGCCAACAGTGCTGTGTCTTCCCAAGTCAGCATCAGCCACATGCACACAGCATCATGAGAGATTGGTCAGTGCAGTCTCTATCTGGGCTCAAACAGGAGGCATGACCTTGGAGCCCAGAGACATCCGCATCATCCTTTAACACATTTCCTCTTACCTTCCGATCTGCAATTACTCTAAGAGTTAATTATCATGTTAACTTTTCATTACCCCCTCCGAGGCTGCAAGAGCAGGGACTTGATTCCTTCTATTTTGGAGCCCTGTCACCTCCGTGAACACCTTGTCCATCATTAGATTCAGAAGAAATGAATGCAAAAAAAAAAAAAAAAATAAGAGACAGCTGAGTTCAATCCAGCTTCTATTATATAAAATTCATGTGGCATCTGGCAAGTTACTTTGTCTGTAAGATGGGCCCACCGTCTTGGCTCTGCAGAACTGGTAAGTCAGGGTTGCTCAGAACAGGGTTATGGGTTGCTGGGAAATAGAGCAACATTCCACCCTTGCTGTCCTAGAAGCATGGGCACACTCAATGTGTTCAGTGTCTATCTTTTCTCTTGGTGGGAGCTAGAGCCCACTGGATGTAGCACCCATACCAGAACTTTTTGTTATCAGCCTGGTGTAGGATGAATGGGCATTTTCTGCAGAAACTGTTGCCATCTCAGTTGTCAAGTGTTCAGGATTAACCCTGGAGAAATAGCTCCCTTAGCTCCAGCCTTTTAATTAAATACTTGCATATCCTTTCTGAAGTTCATTAAGTGATTGTGCTGGTGTCGGGAGCTGCATCTTGATAGCTGACAAGCTGGGTTGCTTTGAGTAATAGAAAATTACCAAATGATATGGCTTCACAGAAGCTGTGGGATGATATTGGCACATCTGTGCCTGGTTGTGCTGGTACCCACAGCATCTCCTGTACCTATAGCCCACCTCCTGAGGACCCAGCAGAGCACTTCTTGGAAGCCTTTGGCTTCTAGCTTGAGATTCCAAGAGTTTTTGATTAAGGGCCTGAGCCATGTTGCTTCTCAGCCTTTTGGGTGGGGTCAAATGGAAAGTCTGGTGCCATCAAGAGATGGACTTAAGAGCTGTTGGTGCTGATGAACAAGTCCTCGGGCTTCTGGGCATGCCTTGTATTGCATTAGGCAGGATGCTAAGCCTGCCTTGCTGTCTGTGCTCAGAGAGTCAAGACTCAGTGCTGGTGTTGCCAGAATATCCAGTGCAAAGCTGCACTGTGATGATTTATTATTTTGAGTTACATATATATGTGTGTATGTTTGTAACTGTGTACATGTGTGAGTGCAGGAGCTCATGGTGTCCAGAAGAGGGCACCACATTCCCTGGAACTAGAGTTACAGGCAGCAGTGAAGCTCCCTGATACAGGTGCTGAGAACTGATTCCAGGGTTTCTAAAAGAATAGTATATGCTCTTCACTGTTGGGTTTCTCTCCAGACTAACATAGACTCTAAAATAAGCTTCACTTTTACTACAGTTTTAGAACTACAGGAAAATTGGAACACTAACACAAACACTCTGTACAGCCCCCACTTAATTTCACATCTTGTTATTTTAGTGTAGTGCCTTGGTCAAAATTGATGAAGCCATGTTAATACATAGTTAAGAACTAAAGTCTATACTTACACATTTTCTTCATTGTTTTTAAAACCTAGTGCCATGCCAGAGTCTCATTCAGGATGCTGTATTTAGTCATCATTTGTGCCTTTGGTCTCCTCCTGGCTACGGAAGTCTCACAGACTTACCTTCTTTTTAGTGAATGTCTGAGGTTAGGGCGGCCAAGATGTCTCCACTTGGATTTTCTTAATGGTTTTTCTTGGACATGCTGGGGTTGTAAGTTTTTTGGGGGTAGACCCCAGAGGACAGGTATGTTTCATCATATCATAACAAAGGGCCATGCTGTGGGTGTGACACACCTCTGCTGATGTTGACTGTCCAAGGTGTATTGTTGGGCTTATCCATGTTATGGCCACAACTCCCTTCTCTTTGCCACACTGCCCTCTGCCCCACAAAATAAGTCACTATGCATGCCTCACATCTAGGAAATAAGGTTATATTCCATTTCCTTGAGGTTAGAGTATTTTTAATGTTTATTCTTGAAATAGAATTACATCACTTTCCCCTTTTATCCCTCCAGCCCCTTCCAGCTCCAATGCCCCCCAACTCCCAAGTTAATAACCTCTTTTTCTTTAATTTTATTTGTGTATACATATGTGTGTATGGTTATGCATGCGCACATACACATACACATGTATAACCTGCTGAAGATGTTCTATCTCTGTATGTCTATCTGTCTATTTATCTCTGTCTGTCTGTGTGTCCCATATTTGTGTATAGGTGATTTCAAGGATGACCACTGCACTGGAAAGCCCATTCTTCTCCCAGAAGTCAATAATTGCCTATAGTTCTTCGTCTAGGAGTCAAAAGTTCCATGCTAACATGCCCATTAGTATTACCATTGTTTCAGTTTTGTTTATGCAGCCATTTTCTAGGAGGGACTATTTTATAGCAGGCTTCCTTGTATTCTGGCTCCTACAGTCTTTCTGCCCCTTTTCTGAGATGTTCCCTGAGCCGAAGAGCCATGAGCAACGATGTAGGTGTAATCATTGGAACTGGGCTCCCCACAATCCACTGATACCTCCATTGTGTCTGTTGTGTTTCTGGGATGGTCTCCATCAGCTGTAAAGAGAGGCTTCTTTGATGAAAAGTGGTAGCTACACTTACCTGTGCGTATAAGGATAAGATTTAGAACAGTGGCTCTCAAACTGTGGGCCGTGACCCCTTTGACGATCAATTGAACCTGTCACAGGGGTCACCTAAGCCCATCAGAAGACATAGATATTTATATTATGATTCATAACAGTAGCAAAATCATAGTTATGAAGCAATGAAAGTAATTTTATGGTTGGGGTCACCACAGCATGAGCAACTGTATTAAAATGTCCCAGGGTTAGGATGGTTGAGAACCACTGATTTAGAATGTAGTGAGAGTTTTTGCTGAGCTTGCAAAGTGCCAGTAGAAGATTCTTTTCTGAGGTCTATGGAAGACTATATTTATAGGCTTTACTTTTTAATTATGTGTATATGTGTGTCTACGTGTAGGTGTGTGCACATGAGTACAGTGCCCATGGAGGCCAGCAGATGGTGTCAGATCCATGGAATTGGAGTTACAGGCAGTGGTGAGCCGCCATGTGGGTGCTGGGAACTTGGTCCTCTGCAAGAACAGCCATTGCTCTTAGCCCCAGAGCCACTCCTCCAGGTCTGAGAATTTGGCGCGTTTACACTAAATAGTTGGAATCCTACATGGGAAGCGCATCTGCTCCACCTTTATCTATTCATTCCGTCATTTATTTACACCCCTATCAACTCATCAATGTTTATTATTTTTTCTATAACCCCACACTATTTGCTGCTCATATTGTTGAAGCTATGGTCATGGGAGGTTTCCATCTGGTTCATGTATCCTCTAGACAAACCCTGTCATTGTTGGGTCCTGTTTCATTTCAGCACTTCATCCCATTCTGGCCCTGTAAGCTTATCTTGGGTGATTCTTGCTGCAGTGCTGGAGTCATCCCCAGAGTTATGGGCTCCAAGATATGGGCTCCAGGAGTACTTCTTCCTTTTAGGGTACTATTGATTCCTGCCTCCCTCAGTCACAGTGAAAGAAACTCACATTTGTACTAATCTATGTGTGCACAGCTGTGCACAGACTCTTCTGTAGGCAGTGTCTGCACTTGCTTGTGATGTCTTCAAATCTGAGCCATCACTCTTGGGTGACACTAGCCCCTTTGCCTTGTTATTCTGTAAATTCCCTGCCCCTCCCACCTGTCACCGCACTGCCAAGTCACTGGATTCTGGTTGTGTGTGTACAGGAGCAGCAGAATTTCCGGGCCTTCCCTGGATGGGAACTAGTTTTTTTTCTGAGGTATGCAGCCTGACTGTTCCTCTTTCAGTTTTTAGGTTCTTCACATTTCCCAGGCTGCTGGAGTCTTCACCTTCAGGGAAGTTATTTCTTCCATATTTAACATCTTCAGATTCCATCTGACATTCTGCATACTTCATCCTGGGATCCCAGGACCTCTTAGCAAGGCTCCTAAATTTGCATACTTAAGTTTCTTTATGCTGTGAAGTTCTTTAGGTTTAGACAAGTGCTTAATGTCTTCCATCCTCCATTCCACAATGGAGAATATACACTATACACACACACACACACACACACACACACACACACACACACACACATATACATACATACATACATACATACATACATACATACATACACACATATCATATAGAATCAGTCAAAAATCAGCCTCTGCTTCACCTTCGGCACCTTTCTCCTTTTCGGATCCCCTGGCAACCAATGATATTTACTGTTGTTATGGCTTCCCCTTCTCTAGAATGTCATTTAATTGGAATCATATAATATACCAGTTGGCTTCTTGTACTATGTGACATGTGTTTAATATCCACTCTTTGGCTCAGTAGCCATGCTGGTTAGTTTCACTTGTAAATTTGACTCAACCTAGAATTACCTGGGAAGAAATGTTCAGTCAAGGAATTGTCTAGCTAGGGTTGTTCCGTGTCTGTTGGGGATGATCTTGATGGATAATTGATGAAGGAAGACCCAGCCCTTTGTGGGCACCACCATTTCCTGGTTTTGGACCCTGGATTATGTAAGAATAGAAAGACAAGCAAACAAGGATCCATGAATTTATTCTCTTGCTGCTTTTGACCTTGGACATGATACTTTAAGTTCCTGCTTTGTCGTCCCTATAATAATGGACTATTATCTGGAGTTGTAAACCAAATAAACCCTTTCTTCTCTAAGTTGCTTTTGGTCAGGGTTATTTGTCACAGAAACAGAAATAAAGAGAGAACAGTAGCTAATTTATTTTTTATCGCTGAATAATATTCCATTCTGTGGATGTATCATTTTGTTTATCCATTTGCCCATGAAAGGTTGTAGCGATTGGTTCCATGAGTGTTTGGGGGAAAAGCCACAGTGTTTTTGTTTTCATATTATTTCACAGCTGTAAGATTTCCAGAAAGACTTTGCTTATAAATACCTAGAAATGATGAATCCTTATATGCATTGTTTAGCTTTTTGCTTTTATTTTCAAAAATATGGTAGCTGGGCAGATCTTGTCCAGGTTCCTTTCCTTATTGATGAGCTATTGGAAGGTGCTGGCTACCAGGAGAGGGAGAATCCTGCTTCGCTTCTCTTCTCTTCTCTCTCTTCTCCCTCCTCTTCTCTTTCCTTCTCTTCTTCCTACTCCTCTCTTCTTCTGTATTATAATGAGATGTTTTTAATGGAAGAAACTTAGGAAGAGAACTTATATAGGAACTCTCTCTGCTTTACTGTACAGAAGCTGCTCATCAAAACCTATGAGAACAACTCATAACAAAACATGCCCATTACAACAAAATCATTCCCTAGGTATCTGTCTAAGTATTTAATAAGTCCAACTCGAGGCATCAGGAGACACTAATGACAGTGGGGATTCAATATGCTCCTATCAGGTGTCTGTAGATGTTCTGACATTTGTCCTGATAGAAAGAGGAAGAGGTACTTCTGGAGACTGAGTGTTTAGAGTTTTTGTTTTTACATCATTATAGAGAATGCAGGCTGTCTCTCTTTGCTTCTTCTCAATTTGCCTTCAGATCAAGATCAGCCTTGACATTGGCTCAGGTGGTATATTGTGGGTAGTATATTGGGGTCTTCTGTAGTGTTTCGTCTGTGACAGTTAATTCTTTCATGATCTTCTTATTCCTTTGAACACATTCAGGGCATAGCATATTATCTTGGATTCCTGGAAATGATGGGAAAATACAAGATGGTAACAGAGTGAAACCATCCTCTGGGGAAAGTCTAGGAACCAATTCTGACCTCCGTGAAACCTTAGGCCAACCAGACCTGTCATGTCTGCAGAGGACAGTCTGCCATGGACCACCCACCACCTGACACTAGAAACTTACAACAAAAAAGTCCTCCCCAGAAATAGGAAAAGGACAGCCATTTACAGTCCTAGGCCAAAGGGCTCTTGCAGTAATTCTTCTCCAACCAGCAACCACAGATGCCTCAGATGAAGTTACAACTTCAATATTAGTTATTAATATTAATATTAGAGAGAGGGTCTCCTCTTTCTTACACCTGTTGCTTCTTAAGGCTTTGGTCCCTTGCTCACTCCCAGGCATTTTCTGGAACAGGGCTTCACCCTGACCTCATGTGATGTGTTATGAATAAATAGCATATATTTGTCGAAGGTACACATGTCTTTGGAGGCTCTACTACATCTCTGTTTTCTTTCCATCTACATTCAGGTTAAATGGTTGATAACAATCCCACAGGGTTGTTCCAAACACAGTTTTAATAGGAGGCAGGCTGGCCAGCATGGAAAGGGTTGTTACCTTATGCCTGGGTTTTTGAAAAGGTTTGATTAGCTTGCCGTTGGCAGAAAGTCAACTGGATATTTATTGTACCCTGTTGAAGAAGTGTTGGAATCCATTAGATGTTCTGTGACAGGTGCCTCTATTATTGAGACCAGTATTAAAAATCACATTTCCCCATCATATCCCTGTTAAGGTAACTCTTAGTGTAGTGAGTGGAGCCTGCCATGTTTTAGGATGACCTGGGAGAACACAAAGCAAAGCAGAGATGGGGGTGTCTGCAGGTCACTGCGGAACTCTCTTTTAAGTGTGGCCATTGGTAGGTTCCCTGTGTTCTGGTAGGTGGTTCCACACCACTGTGCATTCTACCAGTAGTGAGTGAGTGGACTCAGTGGGTATTTAAAAACCACCTGGAAGCCAGGCAGTGGTGGCACACTCCTTTGATCCCGGCACTTGGGAGGCAGAGGCAGGCAGATCTCTAAGTTCCAGGATAGCCAGGGCTACACAGAGAAATTCCGTCTTGAAAGACCAAAAACCAAAACCAAGACATAACCACATGGAAGGGAAAAGTGGTAATATAGTGGAAATATTCCCAAACTGGAACATAGGCGAGCAATTAGAGGGGAGGGAATGGAGATGGGGGTCTATCAAAGCACGTTATATTCATGTATGGAATTCTCAAACAATAAAAAAGCAAAAATAATTTTAAAAGGGATAGAAGTTGGGAGGAGGAATGTTGCAGGGGTGTAGGAGAAGATGGAGGGGTGAAGTGAGTGATGGATATGACCATATTTCATTGTATATATGTATGACATTCTCAAGAATAAAGAAAAGATATTTAAGAGAAAATAGATTTGTTTAGAGGAGAAAGAAAAGACTAGCCTGAACCTCTCACCCACAGTGCTGTGCCGCTGTGTGGCTGTCAACTGTGAGCATGGCTGTGGGCTCTCTGTCCTCACCACTGGTCCCTCCATCTCATTGTTGCACTGTAAGTTAGTGGATCCACCCTGAGTGCCCTGGTGTCTCCTAGATTTTCCCTCCTGAGTCAAAAAGGATGCTTTGGCTCCTTAGATCTCCTGCCCACTTTTAAGTTGGATTGTTTGTTTTCTTAGTGCTGCTTTGTTTATTTTGGACACAAAATCCCTCAGATATTTATTAGACAAACTGTTTTCATGCAGAGTGTGGCTTGTCTCTCAGAGATCTCCCCCAGAAAGCAGAAGTCTCTAAGTTTTATAATGTTTAGCTTGCCCATTTTTTTAATATCATGGAACTTGATTTTTTTCTTTTGATGCTGCATGTGGAAATTTACTGTCAAGCTCAGGACAAATTTATTGTCCATCCTCGTGCTTTATCTGGTTGCCTTTTAGACATTTTGCCATTTTGCATTTAGGTCTGCCATCTCTTCTACAATAAATTGCGTGTATGTGTGTGTGCGTGCGTATGTGACAGAGAGAAAGATGTCCTAGTTTGGTTTCTCTTGCAGTGATAAACACCATGACCAGAAGGAACCTGGAGAAAAAGATGGTTTCTATTTCATCTTAAGCATACAAGTCATTGTTGAGGGATGTCAGGGCAGGAAAGTGAAGCAGAAATTCTGGAGGACCTCTACTTACTAGGTTATTTAGCTAACTTTCTTATATAGCCACGTTCCATCTGCCTGGGGATGGTACCGCTCACAGAGGACTGGGACTCCTACATAAATTATCGGTCAGGAAAATGTTTTTTAGACTTGGCCACAGGTCAGTGTGCTCTGAGCAGTTTTTCAATTGAGATTCCCTCTTCACAGATAACTATGGCTGTATATCAGGTTGACAGCTAGCTACAACATATGTGATGTGTCTAGGCTCACTTTTTTTCCCTTCTACAAATGGGCACCTGTTGTTTCAGTACCACTTGCTGGAAAAGACTCTTGTTTTCCCCCATTGAACTGTCCTGAAACTGTATTTGTGAGCATCTGTTTACGTGTTCTCTGTTGGTCTAAGTCTCTAGACTGGATCACTGTGGCTTTTTATTAAATCTTGGGTCTGGGTGAGCACCAGCTCTCTTCTTATCTTTAAGCATTGTTTGGCTTTTCTACATCTTTTCCTAATGAAAGTTCAGAACTACTTTGACACTATGTACAAAATAGCTTGCTGGGATTTTTGCCTGGGGTTACATTGAATTCATAGATCAGTTGGGGAAGAGTTGACATCTTACAAATGTTAAGTGGTCTGTTTCATGGACACAGCATTCTTAGATTAGTTACTTTTTATCCCTGTGATAAAATTCCATGATCAAAACCAGGTTATCAAAAGGAGAGTTTATTTTGGCTTCAGGTTCTAGAGGGAGGCATTGGTAAGGAAGGCATGGCAACAAGCATTGGGCCACGCATGACAAGAGGCTGAGCTAGCCAACTCGAAGTGGCTTAAAGTTATAAATTCTCAAAGCCCACCCGTAGTGGTACAGTTCCTCCAGCAAGGCCCCATCTCCTAAAGGTCCCACCTACCCAAACAATGCCACCAACGGGAGAGCAAATATTCAAACACATGAGCCTATGGAGGGTATTTCACAGTGAAGCCATGCTACCTCTCCGTGTACTTAGAAGTACTTCGGCGTCTTTCATCAGAGTTCTGTAGTTTTCTACATACAGATCACATACATGTTTTATTAGAGTTATATACAGTTCATATTTTGGGTGCTGCTGTTTTTTAAGTATCAAATTCCATTTGTTCATTACTGGTGTATTGTACAGTAACTAACAGGTGTATTAACCTTGTATCTTACAACCTTATTGAATTTGCTCATTAGTTCCAGGAATGGTTGAGGTCTTTGTCCTTCATTTTTTTTGTTTGTTTGGGTTTTTTTTTTGGTACTTTCTGTATAAGCAATCTGTAAATAGTCATTTTTTCCCTCTTCCCTCCCATGTAAAAATTATAAAATTCTTATTGCCTTTTCTTTTTTTAAATAATTTATTTTTTATTTCTTCAAGTTACATCTCAATCACAATCCCCTCCCTACTCCCCCCTCCAGTCCCACCCTTCCACCCTCCTCCCTTCAACTCCCCCCCATCCTCTTCCCTTCTTTTTTTTTTTTTAGTTTAAGGTATTTCCTTTCCCCCCCAACAGCTCTCCCTTTCAGTCCAAAAAATGGTTCTTTTTCTTATAACTATAAATACAAAACAACAGAAATAAATAGGCCAACATTATAAGAGTTATATGGCTTAGCATACATTCCCAATGTCCAGTCCATATGTATTTGGCACCTGACTTTAACATTCTACTATCTAACCATCTCAGAGACCTGAGAGGGATAAATATATCTGATTATATAGGAAGTGCAGGGCCTGCAGCTTCCAAAACTAAGAAATGACATACCAGTGGCTGCCTGGACACTTCCCATTTTCTCTCCATACATTACAGCATCAATCTTCAGCCATTTGGCCCCATTTCTCTGACAGACATTGATTGTAGAGCAGGAATTATGAAGGACTTACCTACCCTGTCTTGGCAGAGCTAGGCTGTCAACTTATCTGCTTCCAAGTTTTGTCCTTTTTGGACAGAAGTCTGTCTACAGTTGAAGCAAGGGGTTTTTCTTGCCAAGAGAAAGGCTTACCACCAATTCAATCATCTCCCACTAGAGATTCTTCGATGCTCATCTTCTACTTGGAGTAGAATAGGGGGTGCTGTCAGGAGCTGACATGTCTCAATATCAAAAAATCTTAAGTTAAGAAAACATCTTTGAATGCCATATTCTGCAGATCTCTTGAGGTTTTTGAAGATGCCCTATCTATCTCTTATATTTAGATAAGCAAATATTGCTTGTCTCTTAGCAACTTGATTTCTGAGTAGGTTAGAAAATAACTGTGATAGACTGTCATAGTAACTAACAAAATGACACGTTTTCATGACTATTAGTTTCCGTTTCTTAATTATCCTAAACAGTTTATGTTGGTTGGTAGCAAGAGGTCAAAACTTGACATTTCATTTTTAAGTATTACTACGAACAATACCTTTAAGAAGCGTTACCCTTAATTTTGTATCAATATACAAAGATCAATACCGATGTAGCCCAATACAATCTTAATTTTACATCAATATACAAGGGTCAATACCATTGTGACCAAATATAATCTTAATTTTGTATCAATATACAAAGGTCAATACCGATGTAGCCCTGTACAATCTTAATTTTGCATTAATATACAACGATCAATACCAATTTAGCCAAATATAATATTAATTTTGTATCAGTATACAAAGGTATAAGGCCATATTCAATAATCTGTCCTTTTTTCTTGATCTTTCCTATACTATGTCTATGTCCCATTTTTCTCAAGTCTGTTCACTCCTATATAGGAGAGAAAGAAGGATACAGAAAAGAAAAAGAGAGAAAGAGAGAAGTCCCTGGGTCTAACCTCCAAAACCCATTTAACAAGACCATTTAACAGCTTGTAGTCTTTTCCCCTAAATAACAAAATTTTCTATTATCTATCAAATAACCAAAGTGGGGGGAACACCCTCCCCACCTTCTGGGGATGGGACGTTGTTCTCTTAAAATGATTTCCTGCTGATTTGGGACATAGTAAACCTGTTTGGGGCCAAAATAAGAATGGAAAAATGGTTAAAAATGTTAATAGAATCATTTGATTTTCAGTCTTTTTGTGCTCAGCTATTTAGATGTCCTAAGAAGTTTGTAGACAGAAGCTGATCTTCAGAGCTTTACTGAAGATCTGGTTGGAGTAGTCTGTGGAGCTGAACGATATTAGCGATTTTGAGTTGTTGTGGTTGTAGACTTTTGAGGAAACTGCTATTGAGGAAGTCTGCAAGGCTGGATCATCTGGGCCACTCGTCTTCTTTGGTGTCTGATCTGTTTTCTGCTGAGGTTTCTGTTATCCAGTTGTCCCTGGATTCCTTGAATGGATGCTTTAAATCTCCTGGAAAGATAAGAACAGAGCCCTGCCCTAATCCTAACTCTGGGACAATTACCTTTTTTTTTGGAGGGGGGGGTTCAGGTAATATTTTTCCTGGAGCAAATTTGTTTTTTTGACAATATATAAAGTATTACCTTTCAATCCAGATTAAAGAAGAAATTATTTTGATATTTTGGAGCTAAACAAACCTTTAGTGTATATATTTTGAGATCTCAAAGGACAATTTGTTTGAATTGCAGCCTGCCTTTTGTAAGTAGCTTTTAAACTTAAATCCTTCCAAATCCTATGTGCCTGTCTCTGCATTCTAAGTTTTGGGATCAAAGACATGTGGTTCTCAACTGATGGGATTAAAGATGTGCTCCTCCACCCCTGGATCAAAGTTTTTCTCTGTTTAGAGCTTGTTTTGTATCAGGCTGACCTTGAGCTCTGAGATCTGCCTGTTTCTGTCTCTAGTGTGTTGGGATTAAGGGTGTATTCTTCCCCAATGATGGGACTAAGGGTGTGCACCATCACCACCCTGTTTCTTGTAACTCTAGAATTTATAAGACAACTAACTCTATAGTGATCCTCTTGTCTCTACTGGAGGTAAAGGCATGGGCTAACACCATGCATTATTTTACCTTAGCTCTAAGTTTTTTCAACTCTTGGAGGTTTGTAAAACCAGGTTGAACAGCTGTCACCTTTAATTTATTTACAGTGTTTTAAACCTGTTACCTGCTTTTTAATGCCAAACCATGGAAATAGCCTATACCTCTACAAAAAAAAAAAAAAAAAAAACTTTTAAGCTCCTATCAAGTTTGTGTAATCTCTGTAGCCACCTGCAGTCTAACATTCTAATCTGAAATTAAGGCCATTTTCCTTTCATGCCAGTAAGTCAATTATACCTTTGGTAAATTATAGTTTGAAAATTTTATATTATATTTGTATTATATTTTTAAGCTTATTAACTCTTTTCTTAAATAAGTATTATTTACTTCTAGAACATAGTTTCCTCCCTCCTCCCCTCTTAGCCCCTCCCTTCCTCTCTCCTTCCCTCCCTCCCTCCCTCCTCCCTCCTTGTTCCTCTACTTGGTACTCTCCTTCTCCTCAGATGAGGTGGGCCCTCACATATCATACTCCCTCAGATCTTGCGTCATGTGAGGCCCAAGAGCTTCCACCCATACTGGAGCTTGATAAGGCAAACCATCTAGGGTGTGGGGTTCCACTAACCTGCAGCAGATTCCATGACTTACTGGTGAGTAGAATTTTTCCTAGGATAGATATGCTAGGTTCCTATCTATTTGGGTGTGTGGGTTGTAGGATAGTTATCCTCTGATGTATGGTTAATATCCATTTGTAAGGGAATACATACCATGTTTATCTTTCTGGGACTGCGTCAGCTCACTTAGGATGAGCTTTTCTAGTTCCATCCATTTGGTTTCGAATTGCATGATTTCCTCATTTCTGATAGCTGTGTAGTATTCCATTGTGTAAATGTACCACAGTTTTTTTATCCATTCTTCAGTTGAAGGACATCTGGGTTGTTTCCAGTTTCTGGCTATTACAAGTAAAGCTGCTATGAACATTGTTGAGGCAATGTCCTTGTGGTTTCATTTCGAACGTTTTGGATATATGCCCAAGAGGGGTATGGCTGGGTCTTGAGGTAGATTTATTCCCAATTTTCTAAGATATCTCCAGATTGATTTCCAAAGTGGTTGCACAAGTTTGCAGTCCCACCAGCAATGGGGGAGTGTTCCCTTTTCTCCACATCCTCGCCAGCATGTGCTATCATTTGAGTTTTTGATCTTAGCCATTCTGACAGGTGTGAGATGGAATCTCAGAGTTGTTTTAAGTTGCATTTCCCTGATAACCAAAGATGTTGAACATTTCCTCAAATGCCTCTCAGCCTTTAGAGATTCCTCTTCTGTGAATTCTCGGTTTAGCTCTGTACCCCATTTATTGATGGGGTTATTTGATTTTTTGGTGTTTAATTTCTTCAATTCTTTATATATTTTGGATATTAGCCCTCTGTCAGATGTTGGGTGGGTGAAGATCCTTTCCCAGTCTGTAGGCTGCCGTTTTGTTCTAAGGACAGTGTCCTTTGCCTTATAAAAGCTTTTCAATTTTATAAGGCCCCATTTATTGATTGTTTGTTTTAGTGCCTGAGCTATTGGTGTTCTATTCAGGAAGTTGCTACCAGTGCCAATGATTTCAAGGCTTTTCCCCACTTTCTCTTCTATTAATGTTAGTGTGTCTAGATTTATGTTGAGATCCTTGATCCACTTAGACTTAAGTTTTGTACAGGGTGATAAGTATGGATCTATTTGCATTCTTCTACATGTTGACATCCAGTTAGACCAGCACCATTTATTGAAGATGCTTTCCTTTTTCCATTGTATGTTTTTGGCTTCTTTATCAAAAATTAAGTGACCATAGGTGTGTGGGTTTATTTCTGGGTCTTCCATTCGATTCCATTGGTCAACTGGTCTGTTTCTATACCAGTACCATTCTGTTTTTATTACTATTGCCCTGTAGTACAGCTTGAAATCCGGGATGGTGATACCTCCAGATGTTCTGTTATTGTACATGATTGATTTAGCTATTCTGGGTCTTTTGTTATTCCATATGAAGTTGAGAATTGTTTTTTCCAGATCTGTAAAAAATTGAGTTGGTATTTGGATAGGAATTGCATTGAATCTGTATATTGCTTTTGGTAAGATTGCCATTTTTATTATGTTGATCCTACCTATCCATGAACAAGGGAGATCTTTCCATCTCCTGATATCTTCTTCAATTTCTTTCTTCAGGGACTTGAAGTTCTTATCATACAGGTCTTTCACTTGCTTGGTTAGAGTTATCCCCAGGTATTTTATATTATTTGTGGCTATTGTGAAGGGTGTTGATTCCCTTATTTCTTTCTCAGCCCATTTATCTTTTGTGTAAAGAAGGGCTACTGATTTTTTTGAATTGATTTTGTATCCGGCCACCTTGCTGAAGGAGTTTATCAGCTGTAGAAGTTCTCTGGTGGAATTTTTGGGGTCACTGATGTATACTATCATATCATCTGCAAATAGGGATACTTTGACTTCTTCCTTTCCAATTTGTATCCCCTTGATCTCTTTTAGTTGTCTTATTGCTCTAGCTAAAACTTCAAGTACTATGTTGAAGAGATATGGAGAGAGTGGGCAGCCTTGCCTTGTCCCTGATTTTAGAGGAAATGCTTTAAGTTTCTCTCCATTTAGTTTGATGTTGGCTATTGGCTTGCTGTAAATTGTCTTTATTATGTTTAAATATGGTCATTGTATGCCTGATCTCTCTAAGACTTTTATCATGAAAGGGAGCTGTATTTTGTCAAAAGCTTTTTCAGTATCCAATGCGATGATCATGTGGTTCTTTTCTTTCAGCTTGTTTATGTGGTGGATTACATTGATGGATTTTCTAATGTTGAACCACCCCTGCATCCCTGGGATGAAGCCTACTTGATCATGGTGTATGATACTTTTGATGTGATCTTGGATCCGGTTTGGAAGTATTTTATTAAGTATCTTTGCATCCATGTTCATAAGGGAAATTGGTCTGAAATTTTCTTTCTCCATTGGATCTTTGTGAGGTTTAGGTATTAGGGTAACTGTGGCCTCATAGAATGTGTTTGGCAGTATTCCTTCTGTTTCTATGTTGTGGAAGAGTTTGAAGAATATTGGTGTTAGCTCTTCTTTGAATGTCTGGTAGAATTCTGTGCTGAAACCATCTGGGCCTGGGCTTTTTTTGGTTGGAAGACTTCTAGTGACTTTTTCTATTTCCTTAAGGGTTATAGGACTGTTTAATTTGTTTACCTGTTCTTGATTTAACCTTGGTAGGTGGAATCTATCAAGAAAATTGTCCATTTCATTTAGATTTTCCAATTTTGTGGAGTACAAGTTTTTGAAGTAGGACCTAACGATTCTTTGGATTTCCTCAATGTCTGTTGTTATTTCCCGCTTTTCATTTTTGATTTTGTTGAT
The DNA here is from genome assembly GCA_907164525.1 of Lophiomys imhausi. Taxonomy (NCBI): domain Eukaryota; kingdom Metazoa; phylum Chordata; class Mammalia; order Rodentia; family Muridae; genus Lophiomys; species Lophiomys imhausi. Next base: position 9,644,546 of record CAJQZJ010032054.1, on the reverse strand, counting down.
TTGGGTATTTTCCCTCTGCCTTTTAGTTAGTTTAGCTAAGGGCTTGTCTATTTTGTTGATGTTCTCAAAGAACCAGCTCTTGGTTTTGTCGATTCTTTGTATTGTTCTTTTTGTTTCTAAGTTGTTGATTTCAGCCCTGAGTTTGATAATTTCCTCTCATCTGCTCCTCTTGGGAGTGTTTGCTTCTTTTTGTTCTAGCTCTTTCAGGTGTGCTTTTAGGTGGCTAGTATAGGAATTCTCCAGTTTCTTTTTGAAGGCATTTAGTGCTATAAACTTTCCTCTTAGCACTGCTTTCAATGTGTCCCATAAGTTTCAGTATGTTGTGCCTTCATTTTCATTGAGTTCTAAGAAGACTTTAATTTCTTTTTTTATTTCTTCCCTGACCCAGAGGTCATTGAGGAGAGAGTTGTTCAGTTTCCATGTTTTTGCAGGCACTCTGTTGTTTTTGTTATTGTTGAAGCCTAGCTTTATTCCATGATGGTCTGATAAGTTACAAGGAGTGATTTCAATTTTCCTCTGTCTGTTGAGGCTTGCTTTGTGACCGACTATATGGTCGATTTTGGAGAAGGTTCCATGAGGTGCCAAGAAGAAAGTGTATTCTTTTGTTTTGGGGTGAAATGTTCTGTAGATATCAATTAGGTCCATTTGATTCAGGACCTCTGTGAGGTTCCTTATTTCTCTGTTTGGTTTCTGCATTGTTGATCTGTCCAGTGGTGAGAGTGGTGTGTTGAAGTCTCCCACTATTAATGTGTGAGGTTCAATGTGGGATTTGAGCTTCAGTAGTGTTTCTTTAATGAATGTGGGTGGTCTTAACATTTGGGGCATAGATGTTTAGTATTGAAATTTCATCTTGGTGGATTTTTCCTTTGAAGAGTATATAGTGTCCTTCCCCATCTCTTTTGATTAATGTTGGTTGAAAGTCCAATTTGTTGCATACTAGAATTGCTACTCCAGCTTTTTTCTTGGGTCCATTTGCTTGGTATATCTTTTTCCAGCCCTTTACTTGGAGATAATGTCTATCTTTTTTGCTGAGGTGTGTTTCTTGTAAGCAGCAGAATGTGGGATTCTGTTTTCGCATCCATTCTGCTAGCCTGTGCCTTTTTATTGGGGAATTGAGTCCATTGATGTTGAGAGATATTAATGACCAGTGATTGTTACTTCCTGCCATCTTGATGTTGGTGGAAATAGTGTGTGAGTGAGCTTCTTTTCTTTTGGTTTTGCTGCAGGCATGCTATTTGCTTCCTGTGCTTTCTTGTGTGTAGTTAACCTCTTTGGGTTGAAGTTTTCCTTCTAACATCTTCTGTAGAGCTGGATTTGTGTATAGATATTGTTTGAATTTAGCTTTGTCATGGAATATCTTGTTTTCTCCATCTATGTTGACTGACAGTTTTTCAGGGAATAGTAGTCTGGCCTGGCATTTGTGGTTTTTTAGGGTCTGCAAGACATCTGTCCAGGCCCTTCTGGCTTTTAGAGTCTCTGAAGAAAAGTCAGCTGTGATTCTGATAGGTTTGCCATTATATGTTATTTGACCCTTTTCCCTAGCAGCTTTTAAAATTCTTTCTTTGTTCTGTACATTTAGTGTTTTGATTATTATGTGGCGGGAAGATTTTCTTTTCTGGTCTAATCTATTTGGGGTTCTGTAAGCTTCTTATACAGTTATAGGCATCTCTTTTTTTAGATTTGGGAAATTCTATTCAATGATTTTGTTGAAGATATTTTCTGGTCCATGGAGGTGGGACTCTTCTCTTTCTTCTATTCCTATTATTCTGAGATTTCATCTTTTCATTGCGTCTTTGATTTCCTGAAGGTTTTGTGTCAGGACTTTTTTAGATTTGACATTTTCTTTGACAGATGTATCAATTTCTTCAATTTTGTCCTCTGAGCCTGAAATTCCTTCTTCCATCTCTTGTATTCTGTTGGTGATGCTAGTGTCTGCAGTTCCGATTCTTTTCTTAAGGTTTTCCAGTTCTATGGATGTCTCAGATTGGATTTTCTTCATTGCTTCAACTTCCCTTTTTAGGTCTTCCATTCCTTTAAGCGCTTTATTCATTTCCATCACCTTCTTTGCAGTACTTTGTTGTTGCTCTCTGAGGTATTTGATTTCCTCCCTTAGGCCTTCTATTATTAATATAAACGTAGGATTAAAGTCATTTTCCTTTGCTTCAATTGTGTTCAGCAGTCCAGAGTTGTCTGTAGCATTATTGCTAGGATCTGGAGACATCCTATTGTTTTGTTTTTTTTTTTTTTTACCATGTTCTTGCGCTGACCTTTTGTCATCTGATAGACCCAGGTGTTATCTGTTTGTTTCTTTTGTTACCTGACCTTGGTGCTCAGGAAAACTCCCTGCCCTCAGGGTTGGCTGATCCTGAGTTCCTGGTATTTTCCTCCAGATGGTGGGCAGGTTCCTGTAATAGACTGACTGGCTCTCGGAGAGGAGGGTGTCTGCTGCTCTCCTCAACTGCTTGTGACCCAATTGGACCAATATAGAGGGGATTGGAGTGGGGAGAGGGCTTGCCTCTGAGGACCTGGGAGCTGACAGGTCTCCTCAGAAAGGCAGGTAGAGCTGTGGTTGGGTCTGTGTTCTCCTCTCACTGACCCAGTCGTTCTGGCTCCCCAGCTAGGCTGACTATGCAGGCAGGGAGCTCCACCCACAACAGATGCGGGCCTCAGTGCGCCTGTTGCTGACTGCCTCAGATGCTTGGGTGCTAGGGTGAGTGACCCACCCTCCCCAGTATTTGTGGAGAACACACTGTCGCGGGCTCTGTTTGCAGGCAGTCTTGGCTCCTAATTGCTTTGCTGTGACTGGGTTAGGTCTCTGCCTCTCCGCTACAGTGCACACTGTGCCGCCATGTTGGAAACTCCGGAAAAAATAATCTCACTTACCTTTGCTCTTGTGGTGTGGCTGTTTTTCCCTCTTGGGTGTACAGGTCCGAGTGCAGGCTGGATATCAGGCAGACAGGTGGGGCCGCTGGTCTGTGGCTGGAACCGTGGGCTGGATCCGCTCCTGGGCTAGATCTCTAGCCAGAGCTCCTCTCCAGACCAGTGACGGAGCTGGCTGATCTCAGGGTGGTGTTCCCGGGAACTGCGTGGGCTGTTTTACCTGGTGACCGGTCTCAATGTTCGCTGTGGGATTTCAGACACCGTCTGTGTTTCACTGTAGGCTAGGGGACCTCACATTCACTCCACAGTGACTAATCTCATTCACCTACTACTCAGATGCACTGCTCTATGGTCGGCACCATATTGGATCTCCCCGCCTTTTCTTATTTACATAAATAGCTAGGTCTTCTAGGATTGAGTAAGCAGGAGAAAGAACACTCTTTAGTGACTTTGAGTGTTAAGGGGAGATATCCATGTTTCCCCAATTAGGGTTCGTGTAAGTAGTAGATGCTTTATTGATATTCCCCCATCAAGCGGAGCATGTAGGCATCTGTGGGAATTTTGTCAAATGCTTCTTCTGTGATGATGAATCTGAATTTTCATCTTTATACTCCCTGTGTGGTGGTTGACTACACACTGACTTTCAGGTATTGAGTGAGTCCCACACACCTGTTCAGGGGATGGAATTCTCTCTATTGTTGTAAGTGATTATCTAGTATTTCATCAAAGCCCTTATTTGTTTATAGACATAGAGTCTCACTATGAAGACCTAGCTGGCTTGAAACTTATTATGTACATCAGGCTGGTCTTGAATTCACAGAGATTTGCCTGTCTGTGCTTCCTGAATTCTGGAATTAAAGGCATGTGCCACCATGCCTGACCCTTGTTAAAGACTTTGGTATCCACATTAATGGAGTGTGACTAGACAAGTAAATTGAAATAGACCCTTTTCTCCCCAAATTGCTTTGGTCATGGTGTCTTAATCAAAGCAATAGAAAGCAGACTAAAACAATCTCTTATTAGTGAAGGCACTCTCCGGTCATTTGTAAATACTAATATATATATAAGATACAAAAATGAATTACCTGGGAGAGGAGAGGTGGGAACATGAGGCCCCTGCCTGTTTGGTCCTCACCATCCAAAGTTACACATTGGGCACTCAAAACCCCATTTCTAGCTTTCATATCGAATGGGATAATGTTTCTGCAGTGTTGGCCCATTGTGCTTAGCACATGGTACATGTTAGTTCCCCTTGGATCCAGGCCAGTGTCTAGTACTGTTTTTGGTAAGGATTCTTGTCAGTCACCTGTGTCCACCAGTGGGCAGGCCTGCCTCCCCAGGGGTCAGCAGGTTCTTGGTTGCTAAGAATCCTAGTATTAACAAAGTGCTCACTGACAGATATGGTCCACACTAGTATGAGGCCTTCACAACCAGTCCTTTGCTGAAAGCCCCCAGATTGTTTTCTGATTCTGAAAATGTGTCATTTAAGGGACTGGAGAGGTGGCTCAGCAGTTAAAAGCACCAGCTGGTCTTCCAAAGGACCTGGGTTCAAATCCCAGAAACCACATGGCAGTTCACAACTGTCTGCAATTGTCAGGCATGGTGGTGCACACCTTTAATCCCAGCAATCACAGGCAGAGGCAGATGGATTTCTGTGAGTCTGAGGCCAGCCTGGTCTATGAAGTGTGTCCAGGACAGCCAAGGCTACACAGAGAAACCCTGTCTTGAAACACGCACACACGCACGTGAAAACATATCATGTACACCCTGGACTCTTCATCCTCCCAGAGCAGAGCACAGGGACCCCTGGGCATTCTGGGATTTTTCTACTGGAAATGCAGACTTTCTGTAGTTGATTCATGTGGTAGTATAGTGCAAGCCAGTGTTTCACTTAGCTTATCTGATTTTGGAAGGCTCTACTCTGACCAATGGAGCTCTGAACCTGCACAGTCCTGTGAAGAAGAAGCTGGAGACAGAGAAGGACTATGTCTTCGACAAGAGGCTCAGGTACAGTGTCCGCCAGAACGAGAGCAACTGCCGATTCCGTGACATCGTGGTGCGGAAGGAAGAGGGCTTCACGCACATTCTTCTCTCCAGCCAGACTTCAGATAACAATGCCCTGACACCTGAGGTAAAGAACTTTGGGGTAGACAGTTGGTTTCCAGCCTCCTTCTCCTGGTCTTGTCTTGTCCTACACCTGCTTGTCCATAATACCAGTGGAATCATGGGGAGTTAACAACATGTCTGCATGCGGGCACACTCTAGAGCAGTGGTTCTCAACCTTCCTGATGCTGTGACCCTTTAATACAGCTCCTCATGTTGTGGTGACCCCCCAACCATACAGTTATTCTGATTTCTACTTCCTAACTGTAATTTTGCCACAGTTACGAACTGTAATGTAAACATCTGTGTTTTCCTAATGGTCTCGGGACCCCTGTGAAAGGGTTGTTTGACCCTCAAAGGGGTCACTACCCACAGGTTGATAACCACTGCTAGAGAGGACCTGTTCATCCAGGTGTCATTGATAGGGTAGGTTGGTATCCCTGGTGCATCTGGCACCCTCAGGAATGCCTATGAAGTGGTGTGGCGGGGGGGGGGGGGCGCCATGTGCTTGAACTTGTGACCACAGGTCTTACATGGTTTACATAGACAAAGGTTCTTTTATGGAATTGTGGGTGTGGCAGCCCAGAATAATTGACAGATTATGGGGAAAGAGCCGTCATGTACCTTTGGGGTTTATGAGGTGGTTGCTATTGCCCCTCCTCTAAGCATAGAATTTGGGGGTTGGAGCTCCTCACCTACTTTGACAGAAGCGCTCAGGGCTTCTCTGTAGGATCTGAAATGTGGGCTCCCTGACAGGCAGCTCCTCACATATACCTGGAACCCATGTTGTTTTAAGCTCATTGTGACACACCCACAGAAGACCCATTCTTCCCACATTTTTTTCTACTTCACTACTTTTTAGAAGCTTTTTAAAAAGGCCCACCATTTTCCTTCCATAAATTGAATCAAGGTGACACCTCTCAGATCATTCTGTCTCTGTTGAACAGCGTTGTGTGATGATGAGTGCCCACTCATCCCAGAAGCACACTGCTCCACTGATCTGAGGTACCCCGGGGGCCTTCGTACCAAGCCTTGGGCTTGGTTGATAATGGCCTGCATTCCCGATCTGCATCAGTCAGTTACAAGAATGAGCTATGGGTCGGATGATTTTAGTGAGCTGATACCCTAGGTACAGTAATCCCTAAAGAAAGATCCCACCGAACCCAAGAGGTGGGATTGGAAGAGGTATGCAGATCTGGGAGTCTAGCAACCTGGATTCCAATCCTGCCCCCACTTCTGTTGCCACTTCTGTTGCCAGGGGACTGTAACCACTGCCTGTGTATGCCACCTGTTTACAGAAATGGCAATGCATCTTCCTTGTGAGATTAGAGACAGTGCTTGCAGGAACGCAGGAGCATCTAGTACCAAAGGCTGGCCTATGTGGGCTCTTGTCATTACTAAGATGAAGCTGAGGCTGCTCAGGGTCAGCAGTAGGCCCACCTTGCTTGCGAGTGAACAGGTTGGAAGGGACTCTTTCCTACCTGTTGAATTTCCTCTCCAAGCTGTAAACGTGTCATTGGGTGGATTGACCATATGAGTGAAAAAAAAAATCCATTCGTGACTAGATCCATTGACTCGATTCTGAGGTCAGAAGGTATGTTGTGATATTTTTCTTGTCGAGGATGTAGCATGGGAGTGGAAACAAACCCCTCAGGAATGGGCCAGCAAAGAAGGCTCCACAGTTCAAAAGTCCGCTTTGCTGCTGGGAGAGGGCCCAGTGCCTGGCCCACGCTTCTGATTCTTTCATGCTCATGGCTTTAGCCAGCATCACCAGCAGGCACCCATGGTGTTTGAGGTTCACTTTCTGTTGCCTTGACAAACTACTCGAGCCAAAAGCAGTTTAGTGGGAGAAAGGAGTTTATTTCATCTTCCACTTTCTGGTCAGTCACTGAAAGAAATCAGGGCTGGAACTCAAGGCAGGAGCCTGAAAGCAGAAAGCATGGAGGAATGCTGCTTTCTGGCTTGCTCTCTGGCTCATGTTCAGCTAGCTTTCCTATGCAACCCAGGACCACTTACCTTAGGAATGGTGCCACCTACAGTGGACTGTTCCCTCCTACATCACAGTAATTCTCCTACCAGACAAGCCCATGGCCAATTTAGACAATTCTTCAGTTGAGGCTTCTTTTCTCAGATGTCTCTACAATGGGTCAAGTTGACAACTAAAGTCAGTGGGGGCATAAGGAACAGGCCAGCTGTGCAGGTGTGTGTACCACACCCTTTTTGTCATATCTGGCTATTCAGATTTTCCTCAACGCCTGCCCCTTTCGTGCCACATTCTCTGCTGTGCACCTGTCTCTCACACACTGTATTTCCTTGTAGATTTACCTGTAAGTTTTTCTTTCTAAATATACTTCTTTTCAGCCTGAGGTTCATGCCTTTGTAGTTATATTTTTCGAGAGTCTTACGTGTGATAAACCTCTCTTGTACTGAAAATACCCAGTTTTACCCTGGCATTTGAATGATCAGTTAGATTGGTGAAGAATCTATAGATGTTTTTCTCAGTGCATTGAATGCTATGTTTCATTGCCTTCCTCTAGTTCTTGCTAGTCTTATTTAGAATTATCCTCTGGTCAAAGGTTTACCTTTGAGGTAAACTTTCTTTTTGCCTCCAGATAGTTGAAGTTTTATCTTTGCTTCATATTGGCTTTTTGTGGTGTTCAGAATTCAGACCGGTATTCAACAGGCTTAAACTACCCCCTCCCCAAGATGTTCCCGTCCTAATTCCACAACCCAAGACAATGTTAAGTCACATGCCCAGGCATTAATATTTCTGAAGGACTGAAGGTTGCTCCTCAGCTGGCTTTGAGATGATGAGCTTGTTCTGGAAGGAAAGGCCTCCATAGACTCAGGGTCATCACAGGGTCCTTAGAGCAGACAAGGAAGTCAGAGAGTCAGTGTCAGAGAGAGGTGGAGTGACCGGCAAGTAGACTCCCTGGCTGTTGATGGTCTGAAAGATGGAGAGCGAGGCCAGGAGCCTAGGGAAAATGAAGGAAATGAGTTCTCCCTGACAGCCACGGGTCGGAGAGCAGTCCACCTACATCCATTCTCAGCCTGTCCAGACACGGCTCTGCCTGTTCTCTGTGACAGCCGAAGGCAGCTCCTTCAGCACCTGTTCCCATCTTCATGAATTACATTTACTGTCACCCTCTTATCTGTGTTTTCTGTCTGTTCCTCTGATCTGGGCTCAGGGAGACCGCTTCAGGTCTTCCAGTTTGCTTCTTCTCCCTCCAGCTCCATTTACTCTGATGTTAATCTAGACAGAGATTCATGACATTTCTGTTCATGGGATAAGTTTTCTTCCCTTAAATCCTTCCACTCTCTGTTAGTCATCATTGTTCCCCTGCCCTCTTTCCTCTATTTGGCTATTTTAAACATACTTTAAAATGTTATAGTCTCGTAGACCAATATAACTTAAAGTTATTGTGTCCCTCCCGTTTGCATGTCAGTTCATATTTCTCAAATGCTTGGTAGTTTTGTTTTGAGCTCATCTGCAGGGGATTTTTTTTTCCCCTGGAAAGTTCTCGTGTGGCTTAGGTTTCAGTTTCTCTCGAAAGTACTTCTGTGTTCTTTTTATAAAATGCCTCGGGGATACCACTAGTTCATATCCAGTTTCCATATCAGTCAATTCATTAATTTTTAAAATTTTGCATTTTATTTTCACATGTATACACACACACACACACACACACACACACACACACACACACACATATGGGTTATGGTTTTGTGCATAGGAGTACAGTGTCTCAGAGGCCATGCTCCTAGGGCTGTGGTCTTACGAAGTTTTAAGCCTCCTGACTCAGCTGCCAGGAACCCAACTTGGGTCCTTCGCAAGAGCAGTATGAGCTTTTAGCTGCTATAGAGATGGCCATTTCTACAGCCCTTTGTTATTTTTTTAATTGGAAAATTTCTCTCCCTGTGGTATTATAACTCAGAACTTTGTGTGGGGTTTTAAGTTCTTGTGGGAGACTTCACCTACAGAAGAAGTTCAATCAGCTTGCTATAACTTTGACATGGAGGACGATGTGGTGGAGAGGCTGAAGGAAGGGCTATAGTAGTTAGCATTAGATTCAGTGCAAGTTTCCTGTCCAGGAAGCCTGCATTTTGTATCCTGGCCACACTGCTTGGGTCATCCTGAATGCCCAGGCTCTCAGGAGAAATTGCGTAGGCAGCATGGAGCGTTTTTCATGACAGGGCTGTGATTGGAACAAGTCAGAGTGTGGAGGGCCAAAGGTGTGGGTTCATCGAGTGCCAGTCTTTGAGATCCTGTGTGCTACTTCTCCCTCTCAGTGTGGGTGGCATGAGTGTGGCAGGACATCAGCCTCAGCCCCTGGTTCTGTGAGGACCTCAGTGGCCTGGGGGAGAAGAGGCCCTGCTTTCTCCAGTGCAGTGAGCAGGTCCCTCACTGCCCCACAGCCAGACAGGAGGCTTAGTTTGCAGAGACAAGGTGCTTCTAGAGGCAGATTTACCTTCAGCGGAGGCTTCTAGGTGTGAGAACACAGCAGTTTTCTTTTGAGGTTAGAGTCAAAAGCTGTGGGAGTTACTGAGTTGCAACAGGCCACTTGAATGTCTGTACCACAAAGGCACTGTGGCAGTCTTTCAGGAACTAAGAGGACAAATGTCTTCTGATTGTTGTGAAAACCACCTTCTAGCTGGGGCAAGCAAGTGAAATGTCCCCTGTGGCAGCAGGAAGGGGTGCACAAGATGTTCTTAATCCTGAATTCAACATCCCTCTGAGGAATGTGAACTTCCAGGTGGCCTGTCATTTATTCCTTACCTGGAAAGAATTCTAGACCAACAGATCCCCAGTCTCCTGGATAATACATGGCAGACCATGAGCTTGGTCATCTTTTGATGCTAAAGCTTGCTTACCGCAGGCCACCTATAACCCCTGCAGGGGTGTAGGGAAATAAAGATAAAGCCAGAGTAAAAATTTTTTATAATTTATTTTTTATTTCTTCAAGTTACATCTCAATCACAATCCCCTCCCTACTCCCCCCTCCAGTCCTACCCTCCCATCCTCTTCCCCCTCAACCCCCCATCCTCTTCCCTTTTTTTAAGTTTAAGGTATATCATTTTCCCCAAAAAAACTCCCCCTTTCAGTCCAACAAATGGTTCTTTCTCTTATAACAATAAATACAGTACAAAACAACAGAAATAAATAGGCCACATTATGAGAATTTTAAGGCTTAGCATACATTCCCAATGTCCAGTTCATACATAGTTGGCACCTGACTTTAACATTCTACTATCTAACCATCTCCATGGGTTTAAAGTTCTATATCCAACTCAGCTTTCATACTAACTTGCATCACAATTTTAAAAACATCTTCTTAGATCCAGAACACCCTCTTAATTCCTAAACAACTCAAAATTTAACTATGAGACTCTAGCTATCTATTCTTCAACCACCTCAGAGACCTGAGAGGGATAAATATATCTGATTATATAGGAAGTGCAGGGCCCACAGCTTCCAAAACTAAGAAATGACATACCAGTGGCTGCCTGGACAGTTCTCATTTTCAGCAAGAGTAAAATTTAACTGAGCCACCTAGAGGCTTATGTAGCTCACCAAAGCTCTACACAGGACCATTTCCCCCACACTTTGTAAGGGGTTCAACCAGCAAATACCCAAGGTGGGTTTGTAGAGGTTCATAGAGACTGCCAAGTCCACACCAGACTCCCAGATCTGGACCAGTGACCTCAGGACCTCCAAGTCAATCCTTCTGTTTACACTGAGGGTGGGTGCTAGAAGACTTCGGGTCCGGTCGTGTTCCTTCATTCAGGGGAGGCTCTCAGACATTGAAAGCTCTGCAAACTCACCTCTGCCTACAGATCATGAAGGAAGTCCGGCGAGCACTGTGCAATGCTGCCACGGACGACAGCAAGCTACTCCTGCTCAGTGCAGTGGGCAGTGTGTTCTGCAGTGGCCTGGACTATTCCTACCTGATTGGCCGGCTGTCCAGTGACCGGAGAAAGGAAAGCACTCGGATCGCAGAATCCATCAGGTGAGTCTGGCTTCTCTTTGAATGAACGCTTTGGGAGCCTGCCAACAGTGACCAAATTTAGCAAATGAAAGTACTGGCTACCCAGTTAGACTTACTTCAAGCAATGTGGGATTTTATTTTTAGTGTAAGTATATCCATGTCAACATTTAGAACACGAGGACATACTTATATTTTTAAATTATAGTTGATTTACTTAAAATTTGACTCTTTTTTAATGTCAGGGATCAAAACCAAGGGTCTTGTACATGCTAGACAAATGCTCTACCATTCATCTTAATTCCATCTCTAAACTGTGGACCTGAGCTGTTCAGCCTGCATTTTGACTATGGCCCCAGTGGCACTCTTTGCTCTCTAGGTAGGCTGAATTCCCCCCCCCCCCCCTTTTTAACCACAAAAAAAAAGGCACACCTATTCTTCTCATTAAGGTCTGCATTGGGAATGCTCTTGTTGTGTTCTGTTTCTGCCTTCTGCCTGGTAGAGGGAAGGGTCTTTGGTTGTGTAGATGTTTCTATGTCCTAGACCCGGTGTGACTCAGTTGCTAGGAAGGTGAAGACACTTCAGGCAGCTGTGCATTGGTGGACGTGGGGAGTGGGAGATTGCCCCTCTCAAAGTCCGTGGGTCAAATGTGGGGGTCTTAAGGGTGACACATGGGGCAATTGTTAGCACCCCTTTCAGGACATGGGATAATTGTCTCCCTGTTTATCTATGTGTTGTTTATTTTATGTGCGTGTACACTCGCAGTGTGTACATAAGTGCATGTGAACATGTGGGTACATATGTGTGTATGTAGAGGCCAGAGGCCAACCTCTGAGGTTATCCCTCAGTCACTGTCCACCTTGTCCTTTAAGATGGGGGTCTCTCACAGGCCTGGTACTTGCCCAGCAAACTAAGGTGCCTGGCTAGTGAGCCCCAGGCCACCTGTGATTGCCTCCCCAGATCTGAGATTACAAGTACAAGTGCATGCTATCAAGCTCCTCTCTCTCTCTCTCTCTCTCTCTCTCTAACACATGGGTTGTGAAGATCAAACTCTGTAACCAAACTTTTAAATTATTTAACACTTATTTATTTATTACTAAATTCACTTATAACAAAC